>JAVKLA010000031.1:511368-579811 GCA_034782735.1 Sagittarius serpentarius | reverse complement strand
GGTTTGTTGGTTTTTGTTTTTTTTTTACTGAGCCTTCGCCCTGTACGAATACACAGTGGTGGTTTTGTTGGAGAGGCAGAGCTGGGGCGAAAGGACCACGTACGATCCTTTTCCTGAGTGGTGCCCCGTTAGCTAATTTTCTGTATCTATCACAGCCAAAGTGGGTCTTCACAAGGGTTTGACAAAAAGGCAAGCAGTCCTTTCAGTCAGTTTTTCACATATAAGGGTGAAAATGGAAGACTGCAAAGAGGTGGTGTGGAAGAAGTGAAGTTAGATCCGCAAAATGAAACAGGTAGGATGAGAGCCCATGTGGGAAAGGAGTCATCATACTCCTTTTCCTACCCTTTGTCTGTCTTGAGTGTTCGAACTGTAACCTCTGGGGGACAAACTGTCTGCTGCTCTTGTTTAGGACACTACCTAGTACAATGGGTCCCTGGTCTAGATTGGTCCTCAGACGCTACTATAACAAACATGATTATACGTTAATAATAATGACAATGTTTTAATAATAATGACAATGACAAGCCCGAATCCTGTTGAATTTATGTTCCAAACACCACAGGGAAGGTTTTAATTGTGGTTTCGTTTTGTTTTTCTCACTTCTTTCAAGATTGTTTTAATTTGCAAATGTCAATGAAAACAATTCTGCTAAAGGCTGAACTTTGTAAAACCAATAAAATATTTTTAATACCACACAATGTCTAGTTCTAAACCCTGAAACTACACAACATGCTCTTTTTCACAAAATCCCTTTATCACTGTCAAATGCAGAGACACTTCCTTACCTTGCCAGACGAAATAAATACAAATCATAAGTATAGAGATTATGTCTTTGTTCCAACCTTTAAAAGATTTCTCCAAAAAGCAAAGAGTTACTGGACAGCCAAACAGCAGGTAAAGGATCATGCCATTATATTACTTTCACATACAGCTTTGTGATAATGCTGTGCAGCATGCACTTAAGAGGACAGTTTTCGGGCTGTCCTGCTTTGCATACTGATTTATTTTAGGAGTAAGTGATGTACCTATCAGGCAGGCAGAAGTAGCCAAAGGTAATTTAATTGTGCCTCCCTGAAATCTCAGGAAAATCCCACTGGGTGTTTACTGAACCAGTCTACTTGCTGCTACATCCAGAGCCGGGCCTATGAAGTTGGGATCCTGTGCCAACCGTTCCCTCTGTGCTGGGCCTGTCATGCCAGAGCTTGCTGCTGGCCCGTTCTAAAGACAGTAAAAAGCTGTACAAGTACGTACACACACCCATCACCATCCACTGCTTGAGATACCGGCATCCTTCCGAGGGCTGTGACGTACATTTACACACATGTGCGTATACGCACAGAGATATATATATATGCATGTTACCCCCATAGGTGCGCCTGGCACTCCTAAGCATTTGGCTGCTCCAGGGAGATGCCATTAAGGTCTTCCCCCTAACTACCCTGCACTGAGGTGGAGAAGAGGGAGGATTTCCTCTAGGATAACCTTACAGCTCTCTATTGGAGACCAGGAACGGTAGCTCTGCATCGCTGAAACACGAAGTTCCTATCTGGCCCTGGAAAAGCTCCCAGCATGAGGCCCCACCACTGGGCACTGCTAATGGATGCAACCATTTGTACCCATTTTTAAAAGCATTTTAAGATAACAATTTCTCACCTTTGGAATCTTAGAGAGCAGATTCATACCAGTACTAAATAAAGCATGGAACTTAGCAGGTAAAAAAAGCTTTTAAAATTAAATACAAGGGTTTTTTTCAAAACTTCTCTAGCTTTTTCTCTGGATTTCTGTAAGATGTGTGACACATTCAGTATACATGCTGTGGGCTACAACAAATGCCTCACTGGCATTTGTGCAGATTGCCTATATAAATCATGCAGAAGGCACACTAACACCCTCCCAAAAATATCTTTTGTTTTTTCTGTCTTATCAGTAGGTGTGGTTGCATTCATATCTATACATATGTATACATACACATATATATGTGTATACATATACAGAGAAATGAGAGGACTGACTCCTGAAAGAGCAGATTATGTATGCCTATGTGTGCGTATTTTTGCATTTATACACATATATGTGTATGTATGTACATATATATAGACAGATACACACATTATGTATCTGTATACATACAAACATATATGAAAGAGTAAATATCTACACACACATACATGCATGATTCAGGAGTCAATCCACTCATTTCTGTAGATAAACAGAGCACAACAGTAAATTAGAAAAATAACATTTAAGTAAAATAGTTGCACTCTTTCAATTATATAAAGTTAATGTAACTTGGCTACTAGCTCTATTTCTCTCTGTTATGACAGTTAACCTGGTCTTAAAGACTCCCTTGTTGTAATGTAAGACACTTGCCTCTCAGAAAAGAATAAATCACAAAAGATATAAATCACAAAGCTGGTGCAGTGTAGACAATATCAACACTGAGTGTGACAGATACTGAACTCAGAGCTAAGGAAGTAAAGAGAAATATATTAATCATTGGTAAAATTTACATAAGAAAATAAAACCAAACAAAAGATCAGTCATTTTTATTCCAGTGGGACCGTAAAATGTAGAGAAAACAAGTCATATAGAATGTTCCAATAAAAAAAGAATACTGAATATACTCTGTATACAATACAACAAACTCTGCATTGCTTCCCCACTGAGGATGTTAAAATCTTCAGCTGTTGCTAGGTAATCTTGCCTATGAAATACTTGCCCTAACCAAAAAGTCATGTGCAAGAATATTTAATAATTAAAAAAACAGAACAAAAGCAGGTTGAAATTTGGGTAAGATATTCAAGAGTTTTTCTAGAACGGAAAATGCATCAGAATAGATATTTTTGAATATATTCTAACTATTCCAAGATCATCTCATGTACACACTAGTCTTGAAACAAAATCACTTAATTCTGGGCCAGTCTTTGTGCTTTCAAGGCAGAGCTCCTTTCTTGTAATAAATTTACTTTAATCCAGAATCTACTATCTACCCACAGAGTTTTTCTGGAATGGCTTCCTGTAAATTTTTCTGTGAACAGAAATTTTACATCATGTACTTTTGTGAAAAATTTTATGAGGTGTACTCAGGAAGAGTTCTGTGTAAGTGACACAAAACATAGTAAAACCAAACATAGTTACTGCTTTAATCCAGTCTTTTGCTAACTGGCAGTCTACCTTTGGTTTATCTCGGACATCTGCAATTCTGCTATTCTAGCTGAAGAACCATGATTATCTCATAAATACTCCTTAATGGAATGAACTTAAGCACCTGCTTAAGTACTTCGCTAATACCTGGCTTCAGCTAGCAAATTGGAGCAATAAGCAATCACAGTTAGGATACCGACTGCATTTTGCCATGCTGTTGAGTACCCTGACTCCCGAGTATTTCTTTTCCTACCCTCACTAATTGGCTAAGATTAAGATATCACAACTGGGCAGTCCTGTTCAGGATTTAGAAAAAGAAAATTTAAGGAAAAAGATGCTTTGTGGGACAGTCTTTAATATATTTCACTGTTTCTCATGCTTTTTAAACATGCCACAAAGCAGGGTATATTTCAAATTTTTTCAATTCTATCAGTACAGCTTTCCAGCTGAAACTTTTTTCCTTTCTCTTCCTTACAGAAGCAGCAGAAGATTCTCCTCTATTGTGGAGGTGATGACTCTTCTTCTCCCAATACTGCTCCTCAGTATATTGTGTCCCGTCTAAAATTTGATTTCTACACTTATCAACCTTTCTGTGACAATCAAGGGTTTCCGATGATCTTCTGCCCTTATGGCCCATAATTCTATTAAGGAAACAGAGTCTTTCCATGAATTGTTGGTCAGTTAGTGTCATATTAAGGATAGCTGGCATGAATTGATTTTTCCCCCTTTTTGGAACAAGGTGATAAAATTTGGTTCTGTTTATATGCATTTTTCTGCAGAGTTCACTGAGGCCAGAATTCATTCTAGGGACCTTAAAGCCTGATTGGCCTGAACAACCTAGGTCATTTAATGGTGATAAGGGAGAGTTTTCAATTACCAAACTTCAAGGTATGAGTTTCATTGCCTAACCCCAAAATAGCACAGAGTCATCCTCTCTGTAGCTTCCACGGCTGACATCAACAGCACTGAGGAAAAGGCAAAGTATGACTTTGGAAAGTACAAAAAAACATGTGACATCTTTATTTTAAATCATTTTGAGTTATTTAAGCAAATTGAGATTGAAAATATCTCATGGATATAAGGTTCCTTACAGCTCCACACCTTCTCCAGACCCTGGGCCACATAAAGGTTGCAAAAGTGGGAACTGGAAACTTGGCTGTTTCAGAGACATGCTACCAAATTCCACTGGAGCTTTGACCAAGCCATGTGTTAACTGTCCTGCCTTGCCTTGCCTTGCCTTGTCTGTGAAATGGGAACAATTGTGTTCACCGGCCCATTAACAAGGCCACTGTAAAATTTACTTACTTAACGTCTGTGAAGAGACTAAAAACAGAAACTAGAAGGGCTAGGAGAATAGTGAGCTTCATTCAGTCTTACTTTATTTGAGTAGCCAGCTGGCTGATTCCTAGGGCGGCAGTAAGAGGTTGACCCATTTGGCAAAAGCTAATGTTATTTATATTTGTCTTACACTGAAAATTAATGTTCCCGTGGCTTGGGTTTCAGTCTAAGCAGCTTGTATTCCCTATCACAAAGCCAGCAAACACCAACACCACCAGCTCTTCACCTCTCTGGGTAAGAGCAAATACAAAAGCCATTGTGGGGAAGAAAAGGGGACTGGGGGGAAGGTGATACAAAAACAAGTATTTCAGAAGATACAGAGCTATCGTTTGGATAGGACCCCTATAACCTCATTACATCACACGGGGTATGTTAAATTAGATGGTCTAAATAAGACAACACATTAACAGACTAAGCACTGTTTTGGAAGCCACAGAGCTGTGAATCCAGTTCTACTTACTAACTGGGTGGCCTATGCAAGAAATTTCATCTTTTTGGGTCCACCTTTTCAACCTATAAAAGGGAACTATAACTACCTCATGAGACCCGGGCAGTACCACTGGGTAATGTTTGTGCAAAACTTAAAAGGGAAAAAAAAAAAAAATACATGTTGCATAACTGCTCTCGGCTTTATTAACTTAAATCACCAGGCAGCTGTCCCTCAGCTAGTCAAGTTCATTTTTAATCTCTGACATGTCCCTCTGTCACTGTTTTCATGAAGAAAAAAAGGCTCACTGTTTCACTCCATGCCCAGTTTTACTATTACTTGGATGCTTCCTCCAATATAAAAATTAACATATAAGTAACAGAAAATGCCACTGTAATGACAAAGGTTAATTTCTTTTACTCTAATTAAAACAATTCTATCTATGTTCCATAGATGACATCTATCTATGTAGAGCTCTATCTGAAGATGCAGTCTTTGTATAATCTCTGACGATCTCACATGGCAAACAATGAAACAACAGCTGTGAAAACATCTCGAGCATTTTGCAATTATTCTTATACAAAGATCTTGAAATACTTTATAAACGTGAAGACTATTACTCGTAGTGGTGGGGAAACTGAGGCACAGCCAAACTAAGTGACATGGCCATGGCTGCGCAGAGAGTTAGTGGCAGAGCAGAGGGGCACCAGCTCCTGAACCTTGCGAACCTTTAGCCCCCACCGAAAGTGCTGCTCCTTCCAGCTTACGCCTCTCCCATCAAACTTAACGTCGAAGAGGAGACAGCCTGCACCGCAGAGAGTCATGCCCTCGCCTTCTCCCTTTACAACGGGGACGGTCACCACAGCTTACCCACCCCAACCTGCCAGTCCCCATCCATCCCCCTGCACCCACCTGCTTGTAGGCGTCCAGGAGGAAGCTGTTCCAGACGCAGCGCAGCCCCTCCGAGGTCAGCATCCTCCGCCACTCGCCGCGCCCAGACTTGGAGCGGCTCAGGAATAGCACCATGTGCTTCAGCAGGATCACAGAGTCATACAGCGCAAGGAAGAGGCAATTGGAGAAAAAGACCGGCAAGATCTGAAGCGTGATCAGCAAATCCACACTTAGCAGACCCATCTTCCTTGCGGCTTCTCGTCAGCCGGGTGCCTTCAGCTCCCTTTTTTGCTCAGTACCCTCATTTAAAAAAGTAAAGTAAAAAGCATTTCAAAAGCCTCGTTACCCGTCTCTCCGCCACTCTCTTTAAAATGAGCGGAGACAGTTAAATATGAGCAGGCTGGTTAAAACCATAACTGCATGATACTCATTCAACTCGGAGCTGCTTATTTTTCAGAAACTAAGATTTTAACAGAAATTCTTCCCTTAACCAGGAGACCTGATTTGGTTGGAGAGAGAGGCAGCTATGTTTCCAGTTCCCTGCAGTTACAACATTTTAAGCTGAGACTGTTAATTGTTAACTTTCCTGCACTATCCCATTGTTTCTCAGCTATTTAAGCACTGAAGAGACCTCTCACTTCTGTGTCAGTAAAGCTAGCTACCAGGTGCAACAATACTTTTTTAAAAAAAGGTTTATGTACATAAACTTTCTGTTCCTTCCTTCCTCCCTCCCCCCCTCCCTCTCCCTCCCCCCCCTCCCCCGCCTCTCTCTATTCCTGCCTCCCTCCTCTCGTCCTCTCTCTTGCTATCTGCCTATGGTGCAAAGTGCTTTCCTCTCTGGAGTCCTAGCTTGCTTCCCTGAAGCCTTTTATACATTCCCTAGCTAATTGCTGCAATAGAGAAATGAAACCCTAATCTTAGTAAAGATCTTGACGTCAATGTAAAAGAGGGCTTTACTTTGGCCAGGACTGCAGTGAATAGAAAAATGAAATTCTCAAAACTTTTTTTTTTTTTTTTTAAAGAGAGGAGAAAAAAGAGAGACAGACAGCAAGGGTGGAACTTTGCTTTGCTTTGAAAAGGAAAAAGAAAAAAAAAAAAACAATATGCTTCTGACTGCTCTTACGAAATGCTTTCAAATTTTGGAAAAAGTATTTTCATAGGACCTGGAAGGTGACACAGCAACGCAGGCTTCTATTGTCGATGTTTTTTTTCTCATGGCTGTTTTTTTTCCTTTGCTCTTTTGTCTCTTCCAGGAAGGTGTGTGAGTTGATGCATCCCAAGAAAGGGCACATTTCTGTACATTTTCCTCCCACCTCCATGAAGTACAACATGTAGACTGTTTAAATTTCTTTTGCTGTCTTCTTGGTACTTAAGGAAACATGAGTAAACACTCAGCACTGACTTAATCTACTGATGTGTACGAGAAGAAGATAAGAAAGAGAGAAAAAAATGGTTTTGAACGATTTGGGGGTTTTAAGCTAAAGTTCCCTGCTTAAAAATAATATGCTACAGTCTTAAATGCTGTTAATCAACTGAGCTTCAAGGATTTTAATATTCCCCTATGAGAATTATTTACACCCACTAGTCCAATAAGGATAACTAACTTCTGGTTAAAAGCTGATTAAAAAAAAAAAAAAAAAAAAAAAAAAAAAAAAACACAAAGAAGTTTCCTCTGGCAGAGCCATGTGTGCTTTACAACCACAAGCACCCCCTACAGCCCCATGCTGAAGGTTTGCTTTGTTTGTTTGCACTTCTTTTTGTTTCACCTTTTTAGTCTGATATCTAGTCCTCTTTCCACGTGATTTGTTTTTTTTTTTAGTACAGTAGGCACGTTTTTTTTTTAGCATGGTTCTAACTTCCTTAGGTAAATATTTCATGTAATTCATGTTGCAGACATCCATAATTTTGTTTCTGAGCAGATGTCTTCCCTATGTGCTTATGTAGGCTCTCCTCACCAGATACGTTTCATTCCCAGAGATGCCAGCATAATATCTAACCTCTGTCAACTCACATCCTTGATAAGTGGTACAAGCTTCCTTCTTTAATATATCTTAGTCTTCATCAGTCATCACTATCCTTTCACTGCTAGCAACTGTAGGAGGTAAACACCATCAGTCTTCCCTACTCTGGGGTCCTTCATATTCAGATATCGTAATATCACTTGGGCTGTCATTATATGAGGATGCATACCTCTAGAAAGGCCACCCCATGCCTTGTCTTGGGCTCACCAAAGGAAAGTTTGTTTAGGTGGCATAATATCAGGCATTTGCAAAAGATACCACCCAGACAGGATATCTTCCAGCAAATGTTTACTCACAGAAGTAACTTTAAAAGGTTACGCACATTAAACCAGTGACCTTCTGCGTTACTAGCATAAACAAAGGAAGGAACTGAGTTTCTTTTTCAAACTGTAACAGTTTTTAAGTCAAAATGCTGGTGATGACACTGTTGTGTTGCCATAGAAAGGACTGCAACCTCACAGATCTGGCTTTATTACTAAAACTTGCAAAAACACGTTATAAGCAGGCATTTATATATCCCCACACATGGATGAGTCAGCGTGCTCATGTCATGTGAGCACAACACAGGAACAAGGGTCCCCAGAGCTGCTAAACTAGCTTACTGTCTGACCTCAGGCAAGCATATGTAATCACTTGATTACAAGCACTCTTAAGCCTAGATTACTCTTCTGTAGATCCACCACTAAAACATACGTGATTCTGTCTGGGAAGGTCCCCTTCCTTTATTTTGGGAAGGTTTGTTAAAAGGGAGGCCTGCAGATGGTTGATGGTCATGCTAGATGAATCATCAGCCATTGTTTCTGAGAACAGTTTGCAAACAGCTCTGAGGACAGTCCAGCTCAGGCTCTTCCTGTTCCCTGGAGGTAGTCAGGCAAGAACCTACGCTGGGAACACGATGTATTCTGGGTTCCTGTGAAACAACTGCCCCTACCCACAGCATGCTTCGTGGGTGAAGAGGTTGTTTGTAAGACAGCTGGAGACCAGGCAACTATGGAGCTTTGAAGTGCATCAGAAGCTGAGCAGGAAGCCCATGGAGCACTAGTGTGAGATGGTATTTCATATTTACTACGTCACCTCCTTGCCCATAAGGCCAACTGTGTGTATTGTGTTAAACAGAACTACTTCTGACTGTGTGTTTGAGAGTTTCAGTCAAGAGGTGTCGATAACTACCTAATCCAACCATAAAGACAAAAATCTTTTGACTAAATGAAAATGTCCTTGCAGGGTGCGAGCACTGCTTCTCAGCTTGACAGTCATGGTACAGCAGCCCTCAATAGAGAAGGAAAGCATAATCCCTGCTTCTTCTTGTTGATACCACTTCTCTCCTTCTTGGGTGAAACAATTCATCCCTATGTTTATTTCTCTCAGACGTCAAAAATACAAGGGAAACCACTATTTGCACCTTTCGTGAAAGAAGGGCATCTGCAGCATAATCTCAGTGTTGAAGCCAACAAGCCTCTTGTTAATTCCCTGTAGACCTTCATGAAGCAAGGAATAAAGGCTAGATCTTTCAGACTTCGAGTCATTAAGAAACCCTTTACTCTCTTGACAGAAAACTGGGTGAATTTGATATGCAAAGAAGAATTAGGCAGGGTTGAAGATACGCATGAGAGAACTGAGATAGGGTTCAGCTAAAGCTCATTTCAGTTACACGCTCTGCCATACCCTCCTATATAATTTGGGCACAGCCCTACAATGTACCTCAGTTCTCCATCAGCAAAAGAAAATAAAAGTCCTCCCGTAATCTAAGGAGCAGTCGGGTTCAGTAATGGGAAATTAAACATATCATCCATAATTTGTCAAGGTGGAATGAGCAAAGCCAACAACATTAAAGCATTCACTGTTACTAGACCTTGTATGTGGCTAAAGTCAACAGTATCGGTATAGATGTTCATATTCTGTAATGTTTATAGAAATCAGTGCCATCAAAACCATATCTATGCATAGGTTCATGTTTCTTCCCAGTTTCAACCACAGTAGCATGAAGATTAGGACACGGGCAGCTAGTAAGTTTTTTTACTGCAACTCTCTTGATAACTGTGCCTAGACACAGGAAATCTGAGGTGGAGTTACTACTGCTCAGGCCACTTTCTCTGATCTCATTTTATAGTGGATCCATACTAGCTTTCTGCATGTCCGATAGTGTGTTTTACAGCCTTCACTTGGTTATGTAGGACTTTACTTGTTTGTGGCTGAACTACCTGTGTAAATTGCCACAGTACTCAATCGCGCTGTACCTAAGTACCTAAATGTGAGACCCTAGAGCCCAAAACAGGCAGCCTGCTTGATCTTTTGGTTACTCAGCCGTATTTTCTCAGACTAAGCAAGACCATTTTGAATGCAGTTACTCTTTGCAACACAGCTGGGAAAGGATACCTCACAGTGACAGGCAAGCAAGGCTGCTGCTCCCGTCCTAACCCCAGGAGGTTCATGGGAGAGATCATCCCAAAGGATTCAGCACAACCTGTGTGCCTGCCTTGCTGCTTCTCACTGCTTTCACTGCCAAAAACAAAGAATGAAGCTTTTTGTTTGAGAGCTAGTTAGTGTGTCCATGAGCTTATCCCTGGAGAATTACGCAGCTGCAGAGTGATATGGCTAGAGATGGGGAGGAGAAAGTTTAGCTTAGCTTTGCCTCCCTGGCCCTGGGCAAAATTTGTTTATTACAGCCAAACAAGAATTTGTACCTCTCATAAAACTGCATTTTTTCTCTTTGCCAAAAGAGAAAAATCTCCCCCTTCTCTCAGCAACAATTCCCTCACTTAAAATGCCATGGAGCGTTGACTATTTCCACTTTTTGATTAGGATCAGCAGCGCATTTTCTTGAAGAAACAATATCTTCAATGAAAAATATAGTTTTTCAGGCAAGTCTCAGTGATACCTGGGTGGATTACCCACGGCGTGGATTCACCAGGCCCTGCTTTCCTCCGTCACTCCTGGCCGCAGCACCACGTCTGAATGGAGCAACGTTCATCCCGCTGGCACCCAGCCCCATTTTGCCTGCTTAAAGCTGCCTCTGTTCTCTACAGGAATCCGCTTACCAGCCTTTCAAAGGTGAGTGCACTAAATATATCCTTACTGCCTAATTTATCTACCTTTTGTATCAGCTTTGGTTTTGCTTTATTTGGGTTATTCTACCACTGCCATTATGCTGCATAATCGAGTTGATTATTCTGTGAAACTGGCAGCTGTGAGAGGTGCTGATGTAACAGCCCAGAAGACCTGACTCCTCAGGTTTTTCTGCAGCGGGGCTGAGTACAGGTAGTGAGAACGCAAACTGCCCACAGGAGCAGCTCTCCGTGGCAATTTGGAGGGGAGTCCCTGGAGCAGGGAAAGGAAGCCAGCCTCGCTGCCCACTCAGTCCGCAAGGCAGCACTACAATTAGCGGTCATTTCATCCAATAGATGCTAAACTGAGACAGTATTCAAATGTTCAAATGAACTAAGGAAAAAAAAGGCCATATAACTGGGACACTTCTGGACAGGGAAAGAACAGAATATCCTAAGAGATGGCAAGTTATACCGAGATTCTGGGTATAACTGAGGCTGTCTTATAGTCAAGCCACAGTGGTTCAGAAAGATGGAAGTGTACGAGGAGAACTGGGACTGCTGATGTCTCTGCAAAACCTGTTCTGTACACTTCAAAGCTGTCAGTCTGGCACCTTCTAAGAGCCTGCATTCATTGTATGACAGCAAAGTGAAATAATTGACTCATGGATGTGGGTGTGTCATAGTGACAAGTTTGAGGCTAGAATTCCCCACATCCCTTGACTAATGATCCCCAACTTTCTATGCAAAACAAAAATAATCTCCCTGTTTAAGTAAACTACAGTGAACAAACCTGATGCTAAAACACACCTGGCTGAGTCAGACTTAATTTTGGAACAAAACAAAATACCCTACCCACCCTAAAAGATAAGGTAGTTTCTCTTAGGAGAAACAGGAAAGCTGACCTATGAATAAGAAGAAGACTTCATCAGAAGAAAAATCGGTCAGCCCAAATACTCTTCAATATTGCACAAGAAGAGGAATAAAGACCTTAAATGTATTGAACATGAGAAGAAAACAATTTCATCTGCTTGTAGATTCTGTAAATTACCTCCCAAACTCCCAAGAGAAGCTGGGACTAGAATTTAAAGTATTCCACTCATATGACTATCCAGGTGAAGCATATGTATACGGGAGTCTCATATAGCTGTCAGTAACTTAGGATGTTAATGTATTCCTACTGATCTAAAACACCAGAGAGATGGAGGGGTAAAATTTTAGTAATAGCTCTGTAGGGGTTTCTAAGTTGGCTCTAAGTTCTAGAAAAGCCCTCCAGCCCCAGCTTTCCCAGCTAAGAAGGGGCCATGTCCTTTTTCCCAGCAAACGACTGAGCTTTTTCTTCAGTGTGTCCCTGTGGAAAGCTCCTAATACAGCATGTTTCAGTGGAATTAGATGAGGTGTGTGTCCTTGTCATTCTTGTCACATGTTTGTACATGAATTTCAGTTGCTGATGGTAGCGATGCATGACCCAAGCTTTCAATCTCCCTCCTTCACATCCTGATGCATTTTAAAGTTTCACTTTCTGTGGATAATTTCCTGTGCAGGAGTGGAGGCAGAAATACTGCTGAAATATCATAATAAAGGTTCTTATCATTGTATTTCTAGTTAAGTCGGAAACAGAAATTGCCAAGAATCCTGTTTCCTTGAACTTGAATCCTATTCTCCAACCTCTTCTTTCCAAACCAAGACAATGGGATCGGTCAGATCTTATGTGGATCAAGAACTGAGATTTCCAGTCTTTATCAAAAGATACCCAGCTAGGAAAAAAAAAGGCAGTCACCGTACCTCCTTATAGAAGGTCTAATATAAAAATTGGTATGCTTTGGAAGGGAATGGAATATTTGGGGCAATCTGGAGCACTGGAATACAAAAAAATTAAACATCAGTGACAGTAAGTTATGCAGCAGTTTGCTTTCCTGAGTGGAGGGCTTCTTCTCAAGAGGAGTCTCTTAGATGCATATTAGAAACTGTATGCTCTAAGTATTAATCAAAGTCTAGGAAGTGGTGAGTGCTGAAGTGGAAGCAATTAGAAATCTATTATTTTATCATCATCCTGCTCACATTTGACATTAAAGCAGTACTGTACTCTCCATCTTTTTTTTCAGATTAATGTACCAGTAACAATTAACAAAAAATGGTGGTTTAAAAACATATAAACAAGCTGTCTTATTCTCAGTTTTACCTGGTCTATACTATAAGTGTAAGCAATAAACTTTCGCATACTCCTTAATGCCACTGCCAATCTGAAGTCAATAATAACAGCCTGTCTCCTAGGTTTCTTAATCTATGAATCAGATCCTTTAATCCTGTTACATATTTAATATCTTACAAACTGCCATCCTAGTGCCCTTACACACCACTCTGTTCAGTTTAACCCCTCTCCAGCTTGCCAGGCAAGAATGTGGTGGACAAAAACCCATCCCAGCTGATGGCTATAAGCAGTTTCACCAGGGCTTTGTTCTCAATGGTAACTTATCTAAATACCATTCACAGTCTCAGATAAGACAATTTTGGTTTTTTTTCAGTAGGATTCAAATTTCCAACCTAACATTGCTTCTCATAGTTTTGTCAGATACTCCATTGTCATGATTTGTATGCTATCTACAAATCACGAGTTTGCAGCCAAAATATTAACCTTTTCATCCTTGGGAACAAGGAAAATACCTAGACCTTCTTGGCTGAGGCAGTAAGGAGTTAATGGGCAGTTTATTTTCCTAAGGACAGGGAACTTCTTACATCAAACACTGAAAGCCAAGGCTTCTTTTTTTCATTTCAATATTTTCAATATTCATGACAGAAACTACAGATCTTTGGATGAAACCATATTGCAGTGGTCCAAACCTCCTTGTATACAACTTGGTTTTATACATTTGCTTTCGGGCCATTTAAAGACTGGCATTTCTTTAATTAACTCCTTCAGTTTCCCAGATTCTTTATTAAAACCCGTTAAATGTACACGGGACACAGTTGCACAATATTGCTCAAAGTCTGCGTTAGCCACAGGACACTAGCTTTTTCCTAAACTACTCAGAACATCTGCTCGTGGTCTTTTTTTTTGGTTTTACTATATTTCCTTCAGTTTGAAAAATTGTCCATACAGAAAATTGTCTTTGCTGCATTAGAAAAAGTTAATTCTATCATCCTAAAACACTCTAAATGATAATGCAAGAAGTCTCCACTGTGCTTCCTACAGTGGGATGTTAAATATGTACAAATTTATGTGGGTTTTTTCCCCCATGAGGGTATTTCCCAGACCTCTGGCAACACATAAAATGGAGGAAAATATTTGAAGTCAGTCACCTCTCCAAAAAAATATCCCCTTATTTCTGTAATGTTACATTTTTACATGGAACTCCTCACATTTCTGAGCTGTATTTCCACAGATAATAAGGATGCTAAACGGGATACTAACTCAATAACATGACCAGTAGAAAGTACTGGAGAACTGTGTACTGTAAGAAATAAGAATACTGTCTTCTATTCTGCTGGCACTGTCTTTAGATTTATACAGAGTGCAGCTTTATTGAAACCCCTGTCTTGAAATTTAACTTCTCCATTCCCACTTTGGGGTGTGTTTTTAATTAATTTTAATCCCATTACCCTGTTTTGTTTAGAAATTATTTAGGCCTAGGAAGCCTTGGAAAAATGTGTTCTTTCAGTCTTCAGTTTCTAGGTGGTCAGAACTCTGTGACACTTGTACAATCCCATGGCTTGTTCCATATGTCTCCTACCACAGTTCCCCACATTAGGGTTGTGATTCATGCTCATTTCTTTATGGTCTGTGCATTACAGTAGTAAATATGATGTTTAGGTTAAATAATCAACTATGCTAAGCCTTGTATTAGTATATATTATAGCCAATCCCTGACTTGAAGTGCTTCAATTTAAATAGAAAAGATTGAATGAAAGAAGTGGAGAAAGGGGTGGAGTCCCAGAGAAATTCAGCAATTTGCACACAGTAACAAGCCAGGACTTGAATTCCAGGGTCCTGCAATTCTTTAATTTCAATAAATCTCTCTACCACTTTTGTCAAGGCAAAGAATCATTCCAGCCAGAAATAAACAGAAAATAGCAGGTTTGATTCTCAGGTCTTTGTTCACTTGATGCTGCCGCTACCAATGTTGGTCAATGACAGAGGGTAAAGTAAAGATCTTGATGATTTAATGTTAGAGTACCCCAGAAAAGCAAGTTTATAAAATGGGGCAATTCAAGGAACATAACTAATTTGCAAAACTTTGTCTTAAAGAGAAATTTAGCACAGGTACAGAGTTTAGGTTTTTTGCTCTTTATCCCCTCACCACATCCTTTGCTCCGAGTATGTTTCACTGTTTATAGTTGCCTCAGTATCTGGTGTGGGGTCTCTTGTGCCACCTTCCTAACCTAAAGAAGAAAAAAATTTCCAAGCAGCTAGCCTCCTCTTGGGAAAGGTAAAGTCATTATGGATGATGAAAGCTGCTTGTTCCAAGGTTCAGCATGACAGACCATTTCAGTAACTGCAGTGAGCATGTAACCCAAGAACATTAGTCTTCATTTTCTCCTAACAATATTTGAACAGGCATTTGAAAGAAAAAGTAGTGATTCATAAAGATAAATGTAATTCCCTTAACATCAGAAGAATCCTGGTGGTGGTGGAAATAAGTGTTTTAGACAGAACAGTAGGTTAAGAGTCAAAAAAACTGTCGCTTCCCCAGTCAGCAAGCAACTCCCTGTGTGCATTTAAATAAGCCACTGAAAACCTCTGCCATGGTTTCCCTATATATCTATTTTTACCTAAGGAGTTACAATACACACAGGCTTTTATGAAACTTAAGTGAGATTTTTAAAGTACTTTTTGCATCTTTAGAGGAAAGATGTTGTATAAGTGTCAGATATTACTGACAGCAGTAATAAGTATAATACCGCAGAGACACAAATTAATGCCATTCACCTGTAAGGTTTAATTATAGGAATATCTTGGGCTGCTTCCTGTGAGTTATCTAAGCAGTAACATTATTCCCTTATACTCAGAGTACCAAGAACCTTATCAAGATTTTATGTGATCGGTTTCATGAAGTCTCATTACAAGTGAATAAAGGGCCCTCATCTTCACTGTGTACACGTAGGATTAATACTATTAATTTAAGAAATGAAAAACATAGACTATATCCAATCTGTTGCCATATATTTCTTTAAAAAACTCCAAGAGCTAAAGTATTATTCTGGTCCTTCTCTGACAACCAAACCAAAAGATAACTAAGAGCTAGACAAGTATTTTTGTAGCCTACATAATGCTATGCAGCATTTACCTTAGAGGTATCCACAATATCATCTGATCCCACTTCTATCGATTCAAAATACTTGCTTACAGTAACATTGATTTTTATCATCAAAACATTGAGAGAGTATGTGGATAGAATACACATATGCTCACAAAAAAGGATAACTTTATTGACATATTTAAAGGTATGCTTTTATATTTATTACCATAACTATTCAAGAGGAAAATTGGCAGAGCATCTGTTTTAGGATCCTAGCAAGGTTCTAATTTCACAAGAAAGAACTTAAAGTTGTATCTCTTCCCAACAAAATCAGGTAATTTTCTTCAAAACCCCCTCCAAATATCTTCCAAAATACTGAAGCATGCACACGCCTAACTTTAAGCAAGGATTATTCAGTCCCACAGAGAAACTTCAAAAGCATGGATTTCAAATGCAACTGGCATCTTGCACTTGTACAGAAACCAGTTTCTTATGACAGACTTAGATGAGGTGTCCCATCCGTGAAACACGTACGCACAGGCATAATGCAAGTGCCTTGTAGGAAGGAACTTCCACTTTTGACTTTCCACTACCCTGTACCTTTTGTGATCACTGACACCAGTACAAGTCAGGTGCATAGTTATCATTTTCCAAAAGTATCAGTTTACATGCATGGTATGCATCAATGTTGGTGACTGTAAAAAAAAAATGCGATGACAAATCATTTTCAAGAGGCATTTTTCAAGAGACAAATTCCTTGTCTCTAAATTGGAGAGACATGGATTTGATGGATGGACCACTCAGTGGATAAGGAATTGCCTGGATGGTCACACTCAGAGTTGTGGTCAACAGCTTGATATCCAAGTGGAGAGAGCAGAGACAAGTGACGTTCCTCACGGGTTGGTATTGGGACTGGTGCTGTTTAACATCTTTGTTGGTGACATGGACAGTGGGATTGAGTGCACTCTCAACAAGTTTGCCAACAACACCAAGCTGTGTGGTGCTGTCAACACAGTGCAGGGAAGGGATGTCATACAGAGGGACCTTGACAGGCTAGAGAGGTGGGCCCGTGCGAACCTCATGGAGTTCAACAAGGCCAAGTGCAAGGTCCTGCACCTGGGTCAGAGCAATCCCAAGCACAAATACAGGCTGGGTGATGAGTGGATTGAGAGCAGCCCTGCAGAGAAGGACTAGGGGGTATTAGTGGATGAAAAACTGAATATGAGCCAGCAATGTGAACTCGCCGCCCAGAAAGCCAGTCTCATTCTGGGCTGCATCAAAAGAAGCGTGGCCAGCAGGTCAAGGGAGGTGATTCTCCCCCTCTACTCTGCTCTCGTGAGACCCCACCTGGAGTACTGTGTCCAGCTCTGGAGTCTTCAGTTCAGGAAAAACATGGACCTGCTGGAGCGGGTCCAAAAGATGATCAGAGGGCTGGAGCACCCTCTCCTGTGAAGACAGGCAGAGAGAGTTGGGGCTGTTCAGCCTGGAGAAGGGAAGGCTCCAGGGAGACCTTATTGCGGCCCTTCAGTACCTAAAGGGGGCCTACAGGAAAGCTGGAGAAGGACTTTTTGTCAGGGAATGTAGTGATAGGACAAAGGGAAAAGGATTTAAACTGAAAGAGGGCAGATTTAGGTTAGATGTAAGGAAGAAGTTCTTTACTGTGAGGGTGGTGAGGCACTGGAACAGGTTGCCCAGAGAAGCTGTGGATGCCCCCTCCCTGCAAGTTTTCAAGGCCAGGCTGGATGGGGCTTTGAGCAACCTGGTCTAGTGGAAGGTGTCCCTGCCCATGGCAGGGGGATAGAACTAGATGATCTTTAAAGATGCCTTCCAATCCAGACCACTCTATGATTCTATTCTATGATTTTTATGCATCCATGCTTGCAAATAGGACCATCACGATCAAGTTCACCATGGCAACTCAGAAGTGTACAGTTTCTTAAAGAAGTGTAGCTACAATTGGTCTCTGCATTGGTTCGGTTAGTGCTTATACAGTATCATCACTGCTGTAATCAGCAGCAGTAGTAATTTGCCGTGGTTTAAAAAAAAAAGTCAAAGCATTTTCTAATGTTAATTTTCCTTGAGAACTAAGGAGCTTAACAGCAGCTGAGTCATAACTAGTTTTATGGAAAACGTAAAAGATAATAATAATGAGTTGAATAATAACAACACTTAGCACTTACGTAGCTCTGTGTACTTTCAAACTGCTGTACAAATACTAAAGAATTCATTTTAATTAAAAAGGCCTTGAAAAGATTAAAGGACCCTTGAAATAAGTGAGAAGTGTTGCTCATTAGCTCAACAAGAGAAAGATCTGGCCCCAAATACCTTTATGTTTGAAAATTATTAAGAAACTAACACTGCAATCTAAGCTTAGGGAAAATAATGCTTAACCACATGGAATAAGCCTTTGGAAATCAGTGAAACTACTTGCACAAGTAAAACCTGTAAGATCAAACCCTAAATTATATGTCACAGCTTTTTTCCTTTTTTTCTCTTTTTCTTTATTCCTGAGATTTCAGCCTTTCAACATACAAGGCAAAAAGTCCCACTGACTTCACCAGGAGCAGGCCCTTAGCAATTTTTATGTGTTTTCTAAGGTGTTTGCCTTTCCTGAATTGCTCCATTTCACATCAGCTGTGGTGCTCATAGCTATAAAATGAAGAAGCTTTCTTGTGTGTGTGGAAAACCACACCTCTTTGTTTCTAAGAACAGGGCTTGTTCTCGGCGCTCCTGCTACCTGCCATCAAGAGAAATGCTGCTCTTCCTATCGGACACCTCCCTTTTGTTCCTTGTAAGAAGGAGGTTGCCAGTAAAAGGGCAGTACACACAGTACACTGCACCAACTGACTTTCACAACCTCATTTTACTTGTTTTTTTTACACTTCGCTAGGAGCTGGTCCTCTAGAGTGACAGTTGCATACCAGCTGTGCTTCTCCCCGTCATACTGGCCAAAATGTCAGGGCTGCATGCAGCAAGCCAGCAACAGTACAGTTCAGCTTCGTCTCACAACTAAAGGCCATACCACCTGATATACAAATTTGCAGTCTCTTTCCCCATATGACTTCCCATCCTTCCCTCTTCTGACTCACTTTTCCCTTTCATAACAGATCTACATGGACTTGGGGTGCATCGCTCAATCTTGCTTTTCATTTTCAAGCATACTAAATTTTGATCCATACAGCATTAAACTCTCAAAGGCAATTTTTCTATTGCAAAACCAATTTTGTAGCTAACTGATCCATGTAGTGCTACAATAAGCCCAGCCAGTCATTGCTCTCTCTGCTGAGAAGCAGGAAAAGAGCCCTCTGGCTATTGAACTCCATTGGTCTTCCTAATAATTTTCAGCAATCTGTTCCAAATATATTTTAACTAAATTTATATAAAGCATCCTTTCTGTTTTTCAGACATATATTAGTTTCTTTATACTGTGCTCTCAGAGGTCATTGGTGATACACGGATCTCTGGGAGCATACCATACCTACAGCAGGCATTCTGTAAGCATGCAAGAGCAGTGAAGTCCTGATTTCTGGTCACCCTCATCGGATTTTATGAGGATGAACAAGGAATTGCTGCTTGCATGTAAGACCTTACAAACTTGTCTATGGAAAAGGTAGGGAAGTGTACCACTTAGACATGTTATGTTCTGCTTTGGAGCAGGAGGTACAGGAGAAAACAGCAGAGTATAAATTAGAGGTGGCAGCACATACAAAATCAGAGGAATAGTACACCAAAAATAATCAGTGATTGTGGATTACTTTTGGAAGACAAGATATGCTATTTGTAAGGTTGGGCAAAATTGGGCGAAAGTGGTGGAATAGCTTGTCTACGTACATTTAAGAGTAGCTTTCATGCAACCACAGCCTGAATAAGAAAATACTATTCAGGATTTCAGTTCTTCCTATTCCAGCACATGCAAAATGCCACGGCTCTGGGCTTAAGCATTAGCACAGTGTTTTTAGAGGACCAAAGCTTAAGCTTGGAATACAAATTTAAACAAGCCAAAGATTTTTTACAAGAGAACAGGAGTGAGAAAGGGGAAAAATGGGAGATGTTCTTGTACTTTATGCTTGCAATGGGAAACATGAATCCCTTTTTTCCAGTCCATGATCTGCAGTGGACTCACTTCTAAGAAGCCTCTATGCCTCACCATCCCCATCTTACAGTGTGGGCAATGACTGACTGACATCAGAGCTAAATGAAAATATAAGTATTTCAATTAATTTTTTTTATCATGAAGTGGAGAAAAAGAATCAAATCTGCATAACAGTTTTGAGAAGAGATGACATATTAGGCAGCTGTGTTTAATATTTTTCACTAGATAAATTTCATATTATCTGCATATTCTTCCTCTTTTACAATCTCTGATGAAGGTCAGGTATGTTGCAAGTTTAGCACCTCTCCTGCAGGCATCTTGTGGTTAAAAACAGCTGGCATCTGGCTGTGGATCCCCTCTGTCATTGATGGCCTGTATGACCTTGAGTGAGCCAGAGCAGACCTCGGGGGAATTGTTCCTTGTACAGAGGATCATCTCTCAGCCATCAGACTCAAGTCTACTTCTGCTTTGTCTCTTGTGATTTTGCCCTTTGGACCTTAGTGATATTTAATACATTGATATTTCTGAGACACTTCTGTATTACAGCATTTCAGGCCATAAATTCAGATTGATCTGGTGGGGTCACAAACAAATTAGAGCTGTCTCTTCAAGATGTATGAAGTTCAGCCATAGTTCACAGTCACTGTGACTGTGTTTTCCAAAGCATCCTGCGCAATGTGATAACATGAGCTTCTATCAGCCAGCAACAAGGAATAACAAGATGTCACTGTGGATGTTATTTCTGAGAGGCAATGATAATGCAGTAGTATTTGTGCAGATTACTGAGAACAGGTGTGCAGCAAAGTTGATTCCACTCATTTGTATTAATAGGTGTATGAGCAAGGACTATTAGGATATTGTATCTTATCACGTTAATTAATTAGAGTGAATTGAGTTAAAGAGTTGACTAGCAACTAATTAAAAATTAATGAGGGGCCATGCAGTAAAAAGTAATTCTTTATGCTGCAGCAGGTAAGCAGAAATACTCCTTTACTGCTAAAATTGGAGGCCTTTTGCCTTTTCCCCTGCAGTAGCTGAGTAAACTCACACAATATGTTGGGAAGGCATTGCTGCCCCAGCTTTCTCTAAAAGTTTTAGGCATGAACAGGTATGAACAGTAACAAAACCAACAAAACCTCCACTTTCAGGTCCTGCAAATAGGCAAAACATGTAAGGAACGGATAAGCATTCGAGGCACCTGGAAGAGCACAGCTAGACTAGCAAACCTGGCTTCACACATTTTGCTTTCCTATGGCCCACGTGCATTACCCAGATAGATTCCTGAAATGATCTAGAATGTAAGAGGGCCAGCTCAAACTGTTCTGGGTAACAACAGTACAAAGTGAGTCACCTCCCCTTGATGATGACTTCTTTTTTTTTTTGCTAGTAAATTTAAACTGCAGTTTTGAGACACTGTCATATACATCCATGTAACACAAAAAATATACTGCTTTAGTAACGTGTGTCCCTTTGTGTTGCAATATCTGAATCACAGAAATTTGCCTACACAGGCAGAGACCTGTGCAGTCCACCTCTATGCCAAAATAGGCTTGTTCTTTACAATTATTCTGAAAGGATTGTCTCAACTGGTAGAAGTTTCAAGGCATGTGACTTCTGCCACTTCTCTCAGGCAGAGGATTTGACAAACCAACAACTTCTAGAGTTCGAAAGGCTTTTAACATCTGTATTTTATTCTCAAAAGGTCATTCCATTGGCCTTAGTTTTGCTGAGGAATGCAAAATATGGCACCTATTTTTCCTCACTGTTTATACAGTTCAGTTACCTGTAGACAGCTACACAGAATCACAGGGTGGTGAGGGTTAAAAGGGACCCTCAGAGATCCTTTAGTCCAACTCTACTGCTCAAAGCGGTGTCAACTAGAGCAGGTTGCTCAGGGCCTTATCCATTCAGGTTTTGAGTATGTCCATGATGGAGACTCCACAACCTCTCCTGGCAACCTATTACACTATTTGACCACCTTCACAATAAAAACGGTTTTCCCTCTGCTAAAGTGGACTTTCCTGTGTTTCAGTTTGTGTCTATTGCCTCGTCTTGTCACTGGGCAACACTGAGAAGAGTCTGGCTTCATCTTCTTTACTCCCTCCACATCAGGTATTTAACACATGGATATCGGTGACGATGTAACACACGCTCCCCCGTCTCCCCGAGCCTTCTCTTCTCCAGGCCGAACAGTTCCAGCGCTTTCAGACTCTCCTTGGGTAAGAGATGCTCCAGTCCCTAAATGGTCCTTGCTGGACTTGCTCTAGCTTGTCCATGCCCTCTTGTATTGGGGACCCCAGTGCTGGACACAGCATTCCAGATAGGGCCTCACCAGTGCCGAGCAGAGGGGAAGATCCCCTCCCTTGGCCTGCTGGCAATGCTCTCCCCCTCATGCAGACCAACAGGTTGTTAGCCTTCTGTGCTGCAAGAGTACATTTTTGGCTCGTGTTCAACTTTGAGTCCACCAGGACCCCCAGGTCCCTTTCTGTCAAGCTGCTTCCCAGAGAGTCAGGGCCCCCCCCACCATGTACTGGTGCATGGGGCTGTTTATCCCCCGTGTGCAGGACTTGCCACTTTCCACTGTCAAACTTCCTGAGATTCCTGCAGGCCCATTTCTCCAGCCTGTTGATGTCCCTCTGAATGGTAGCACAACCATCTGGTGTATCATCCCCTATGGATCTTCCCTTTGGGCAAAGAGTATGCGTTGGACCATGCAAATCTGTAACTCAAATTCAGTTGAATTACATACGAGATCAGTCTCAGCTTGGCCCAATTTGTGTTGCTCCACTGGCACAAAAAGATCATGGTAAGGTTTTGGACAACTGCGCTAGGCCTTGCAAAGCCTGTCATGGGGAGAGGGGCCCTGCTGGTGTAGATGCATCTTATAATTACAATGGGATAAGTACTCTTTTATTTATTTTTTTAATTCAGAATAACAAACCTCTCCTAAAATGGCACAGAAAGAGGGGAAAAATCAAACTGTTTTTCAAAAGTACAGCAAAATCAGGAAACTAGGAAAATAGTGTGCACTAATAATTGGCTTACATTGTAGCTGTGGGTAAGCCTTTCACCTTCACATCTCCCATTTAACGCAAATATGAAAGCTGATGAGAAACAGTAATCTTAATAGAAAACAGTGCAGAGTTGATTCTAATTTAGATATAAAGTCTCATTCCCTGAGCATCCCACCCATCCTGATCCATATCCTCCACTTCTATGAGTGGTCAAGCAATTTTCTCAATCGTGAATGCCTTTTTTTTTTTTTTGGCAGCAACATTTTCTTCAACACAGGTGATTCATATTAAAGAAGCCATCTGCCCATACTACTCAGCTCACTTAAGCAGCAAATTAGTTACACACAGAGTAGTCTTCTGCACCCACTGTGTCCTGGAGGAAGTGTGATATGTTGGCATATTTGCAGCAAGGATAGTAATGGTAGGCCAAGGGATTTATGACCAAGTACACCCTACATGACAAATGACCGAGAGAGGCTCAGATAGAGCCACTACGGACTAGTCTTGGAGCTACTAAGGGGCAACAGTAAAGCAGCACAGTACAATTCAGACAAGACAGAGAGGCTTCCCACATAAAAATCCAAGACCAACCATAAAATTGAAACCCTCAGGATTCATGCTGAAGAGAATGACTCAGCTTTTTCACATCTTCAAAATACAAAGGATTAGTTTTATTATTTCTGAAGTACTTCAAATCAAAGAGTCATAATTTTATCATGAATCACTAGTGCTATTTCCTGTGCAATATTGACATTTTCTTGGAAGGCGTTCATACAGATACCACCCAGACTCAACGTTGCTTAGTTTTTGAGATCAAACAACATATTATCTAGGATGGCATAATGAAAAAATACACTGTAATGATATGATGAAATAGCTCAGAGCCAATACATACCAGATCCTGCTCAGGATAAATTTCTTGGAGAACTAAGGAAAAGGTTTCTATGGTATGAAAAGAACAAGTAACAAAAGGCTACAAAGAACCTTGTACTCTGAGGTCCTCATTTACAGTGCATATTACACAAACATACTCCTTGCTTACAGATATTATAACCACAGTATGTGACAGAGCACTTGAGGAGCCTTCTGTATTCCAGGATAATCCCATAACCCAGCCAGATATCCAAAAGCCTGCTCTCAGTCTGTTTGAAATCAGACTGAAAATCCCATATGCATCTATGCTAAGCAACATCAGAATTGTGGTAGGAGAGACTCTGGGGCTTTCTTTTAGGACCAAAGGTATCAAAAGAGGTAAGACTGGAAACCTGGAGACTGGCTGGGCAAGTAGATATGCCCCTAGTGCTGCTCTAAATATGATGTATGTCCACAGTTCACTGGGAATACCAGGTAAGGAGCCTACAGCCAGCCTCAGTGGCATTCTTGCAGGAACATAATGCTGAAGGGCAGTTATTTCAGTCTCATTCTGCCACAGAGACCTCTCAGTACAGTTTTGGTATCCCTTTTACTCCAGCCGGTCACAGCTAAAACATCCTGTTTCAAGATCACACAAGGACCTCTTGTGCCCCATACTCTCTAGCGTTCAGCCCGTTGTCATTATTTAGCCAATAATAACAGCAACTGACAGCGACAGCTTCATTTCTTAACAGACTAGGATAGCAGCTTCCAAGCTTTTTTGCTGGAAACGCCTCTTTGGGCTCATGATATGCTTATAGTTCTGAATTTCACTTTTGCAACTGAATTTCCAGTTGGCTCCTGCATTCTTGCATCATTGCCATAATTGTAGGGTTTGGAACTGGCAAGTTCAGGAGTTCGTCTCCAAATGTTCAAGGTCATAAACTAAGAGAGATCTGATAAACACAAGGCAGAAGTCCGAAACCACACTGGAAATATGAAAGTAAAAATCCTGGAGTATGTTGATGAAAAGGTGAAGTCATAACAGTTCAGTAAGATTCCAAATCTTCAGCTGGCCAATACAACTGTGCCCACTTATCAGCACCTTGCAATCTTGGGATGGGGCAATTAGTAAAAGCCTTTCTATACATTTGCTTTGTTTGTGGAGAGGTATATGATGTTCAGAGCTCAAAATTCTGCTATGGCCCTTAAAAAGAAAAAAAAACGAAAACTGGCTATGTTGGAAAACAGCGCTTCAAAACCAACCAGGTGTCTTCTTGGCAGAGAAGCCCTTTTATGATAAAAATCAAGCTGGAATATTTGGGTGGGTTGGGTTTTTTCCATTTTGTTTTGTTTTTAATAAGTCAGTATGACTGCAAGCCAAGATTACGCAGTGAGAAAGAGCTGATGTATTCTACCCAGCTTCACAGTGCCTGCAGGCTATGCCAGCTACAATACCTTTCAACATCATACTATGTCCTATTGTGAGGAATAAAAAATTAAAAAGCCTTTTTGGCAAAAGTGGCTGAGACATTAAGGATAAAATGAATGTTTTCTAGAGAAAAAAAAGAAAAGCCATGGTGAAACAACCTGCAGCTAACACCATCTGCTCTAAAAGAGCAGGGCCACTGAACTCCCTAAAAAATATTTGGGGTGGTTGTCATCCATAGGCAACGTCTGTTTTCTTGTATTGTGCAGAAGCACTGGCTTTTCTTTGAATACTTGGGCTTCTACAAAGGGCAAGCAAGCCAGACATTGATCATACAGCCTAAGGGATTTCCTTCTGCCACTTAAATATGGAAAAGCATATAATGATCATTTTTACAGGAGGTATTCCAATTTATCTGGGAATTAGGAACAGCAGACACTTAGGGGAGAGGGAATCCTGTAGGCTGAGTATATTGTTTCTACTGTGCTGATGCTTCATTTCCCCAACATTAATCAGAGAATGGAGGACTAAAATACACAATGACTGGTGCTGATGGATGCAGTGTGATCTAGTTACCGCAAGGAATTGGGAGTCAAGAGACAAGGTCTAATCCTAGCCTTGACAGGCTTTAGTTTATGTGTTTTACTGGTTTCTTTTTGTGGCCTTTCTATCCTTATCTGATTTTTCCCATGTCTAAAAATGAAAGATTATTTATTTATTTATTTATTTTTAAAATCACTGCTAAGACTTATGCCATAACTCTGCACCCTATTCTTCCCTCACCTCTGGAGCTGCAGGAAGGAATTCCCATTGCTTTTCACCACATTCATGTAGATTCTTCTGCCTTTGTTTCACAGCAGAGACCTTAAAGCCTAATATCTCTTCACTACTGAACCCAGTGTTTGTGCAGCACCTAACACAAAAGGAGCCCTCATCTAGTACAAAAATCACCACTACCACAGCAGCTACCACCACAACAGCAACAACAATGTATCCCCACATGATTTGTCAGTCACTTGTATAGTTTGGATTTTTGTAATTTTCACTGAATTTCTTTCTTCAGATTCAAGAGAAAAAGTGCTTAAACAATGATTTCACTGACAGGATAATTAGTTTGTATTGTTTGGATTGTATAGTTTGGATTTTTGTAATTTTCACTGAATTTCTTTCTTCAGATTCAAGAGAAAAAGTGCTTAAACAATGATTTCACTGACAGTTAGGATAATTACATTGTGACATTAAAGGCATTTTGATTTTTTTTAATTGTCAGCATATATACACTACATTCTGCTGCCTGTGTAGTTCTCATCTGTGTCCTGTCCACTGCTAAAATCTTTTTGATGTGAACAACAATGATAATTTTAATGGATATTACTAATTTCTTGTTTTCAGCATAATTTAAGTTATTTTAATTAGATCACTTGCATATGCATTGTTTAATGGCAGGAAGGTTAAGAGAATTTTTGCAGTGGTAGAAAGAAGAACAGAAAAGGGCTGGGGGAGAAGAACAAAATGAACAAAACACCCCAACACGTGTGAGAAACAAGCTCCAGGGCACTGTCCCTTCCCTGCCTAGGCACTTCATCATGATTTTGTGAGATTGTGCAAAGAGATAGCACCCCTCAGCCTGCCAAGTCCTAAATTATTACACTTTATCATTATTTATTTTTCTTTCCATGTGCCCAAGTGAGACTCAGTATGTGTATATGTACACATACATATTATTAATAGGATTATTCATAGTTGCATCATAATAGTACTAGAGCTACAGATAAATTTAAGTCTCTTCACCCACATTCACCAGGCCAACAGTGCTAAATCCATAACCCACTGAAACCAGGAAATCTAAAGTATTGGCTGAAGGAGGCCTATGGCAAGACCAGGAACTAAGTCCAAATTTCTGGAGGCCCACTCAAGTGCTCCGAAGGTGACACTATTCAAGAAAAAGCAGAAAGTTAAAGAGGAGAGAAGGGTTAAGGTATGATGGTGTGTGAACTCAAAAGAGCTGAAGTGAACGCCACAGGGCTCAATACCTGAAGAAATTGAAGAGACCAATGATTGAGCCTTTAGAATTAATAAGGTTTCTTCTGAGAGCTGGTTCATCATTCATAGCACTAAGGAGAATGATTTCTTGCCATGAGTATGAGCTGATGAAATGTGGCAGATATACAGCTGCTGTCAATTGTCATAGTTTCATATGACTTTGGTGGAGTCAGGCCAACATAACATCAGCTGAGGATCTGTCCTGCACTGTGCTCATGCATTTGTTGCTCATATGTTAAAAGCTAACTAGCACTTCTACGCTAGAGAAGAAATTTAATTCTGGATTAGGAAAAGTACAATTTCTCTTTTTCCAATGCAGTGGAAGATCATGCTAGAGCTGAACATGAATCCAGCACCTGTGGACTTAATTTTGATCCTGATACAGAGAGACTATGTCATGTTGGAAGTTGCACAAGTTCAGTCCTTAAAAAGCGGATGATAATACTTGTCCGTGTCACCAAGGTACTGGAAATCTGTGCATTTTTGAGGCACAGAGTTGCTAAGAAATTAAGGGCAATACTAGCACCTGGAGAAGCTCTCCAGTGGCAATATACAAATTTAAAGTTCTACACACAGAAAACAAAAGAATAGTTCAGACACCAGAGCACAAAAAACAAACTTGGGAATGTAATGAAAAACAGCCAGCGCACGCATGCGCCTTCCCTGTCCTCCTCACACTCGCCAAGATCTTTGTAACATACTATGCAAACACGCTCTTCAGTTGTCAGCCTCAGCCCTTCATACGTTGGAAGCCTCCTGTGGCATTTAAAGTTGGAACAATACTGTGTGGTTGTGTAAAATTTCAAGGCTCATAAGAACTCATTCAAAACTCATTTCTGTACCATTATGTGAAAGAACGGACCTCTGAGAAATATAGTAAGATCTGATGCCTTGTATCCAGTATCATTTAAAAATATTATTACACTTACCTGCATTCTTCAGGGTATTAGACATAGCTGGTATTGCAGACTACTGCCTATTGAGGGAGTCCACTGCTGAAGTTTCTGAAATAAAGAGGAGATACACCCCCTATTTGCTGAACATCCATGCTTTTCTGGATATATAACTTTACTCTGATACCTTATCTCAGGGGGAGGAAAACAAATGAAACAAAAAAAAATGGTTTGCAAGGCAGTTCTGCTTTTCATTTAAAATAGTAATTTAAATAAAACTGCTGCTTCTTTTTGAGAAAAGGCTTAAATAGAAAACTTGATGGAAGAAAGAAATTAAAACATGTCTCCCTGTCTTCCCTCCTTCCATCTAAACAGCACAGGTCAAATAGAGTTTATCTGCTGCCTGAGGACAGGTCACCTCTATTAAAGGTGATTGTGCTCTCTACTTTCACTGACCAGACCAGTTTTTATTCTAGAATTTGAAAAACCTGGCTAGTTTTCATACCAGTCTCTTCCATGAATTTGCCCTACCAAGCATTTTCAATAAATTCCTTTGCACACCTACTTCCCTTTCACCAAGCAGCCAGGCCAAAATAGAAAATTATTACACTTACTGAAATGGAATCAAAACATGGTGTAAAAATAATCTCAGCCAAATCTGAGAAAATTGTATTGTTCTTCATTAGCAGTTAGAAGCTAATTCCATAAACAATGGACAATTGATTAATTTCTATACTACTGCAGTAAAGCAGTACTATCTTGTTACAAAAGCTGAAGATTAGCACAGAGGAATTGAAGCTCAAAGCCCTGATGGCAAGGCAGGAATCTATTAAGGCACTCCTAGTTCCCCCTCACTTCTACCTCTTCCCCTTAAATTCGTGACCAAAACAGGAGACATTCTGTTTTCCTCACCCACATCAATTACTTGTTTTTGCCTTTGCTATTAAGAAGGCTGTACCCATAATTTTCAGAGGCAAGAGACCAAAGCTGTGTGAATTCATGCTCCTGCCTCTTTTTTTTTTTTTTCATTTGCATTGTATTATCTAAAGAATCCACATACAAAGGAAAGCACAAGTCTGCCCGGAGAGCTAACCACACAACAGTCAAAAGCTAAGCAATGTAGTTGCCAGCACACACTTACGCTGTGTTCACAAATCCTTATGGATACAGTTAGCTTTTACTGTATCCATTGACTAAAGCCTTGTACGCAGCAAAAGGAAAATACAGAAGAGTCAGTATTGTGGTCTTTTGGCTCATTCAGAAAGCACATCCCACATTTTAGTGTAGAAGCAGGTGAAAAAATGGTGAGAGAAATGCACAGACAGGTCAGGCTGAGGTGACACCATGACAATAAGGTGCAAAGCGTAGATAGTTTGCAGTGGTAGTCTTTGAGCTCTGTGGACATCTTCCTAAATAGCAGCTACAGCTGTCCTCACCTGTAGGAGAGTTAAACCAAGAAATGCCCTGAGGGTGAAGACAAGAATCTTGATTTTTAAGAAGCTGTGAGAAAGGAAGAAAACAAGTGGTGACATGGTCCAAAAGCAGCAGGAGAGAAAGACATAAATACTAATATTCTGACCCTTACGCAAGGATGGTTTTGTGAGTATTGTGGCAGAGAGAAGAAAGCTGGTTAACATGATTGACCTGATTGACAAGTTTTAATGGTGTAGCCAAATCTTTAAAAACATCTGACACCAAAACAAATACGGACGTGCTGGACTCCAGGTTCTCAGAAATTACTTTCACCATGAAGCCATCAATGTTTTGCCAAAGAAGTCATTAGTTGTAACGATTGCCATCTTTGCTCAGGTAAAATGACCTCAGCGGTGTTAAGGCAGCTGCTATACAACCAGCAGAGGAGAATGACTTGCAGTGAAATGCAGGCAGGATAAGCTGGCAGCCCTCAAGGGGCTGATTATAATCCACAGTGTGTTGTTTTGCAGTGTAAGCAGTACAGGACAGACCCTTTCAGTCTGTTCTTGCTGTCGTGCGCTCTCAAAACTCCTGGGGTGCCCTGGCAACACTGTCTGTGTTTGTTCTCGATACAGGTAGCCCTTATACATGTAGCTCCATGGAATATTCCCAGCAGTAATGACTACTTTCCCAAGAAGGTTTGTGGAATTGCATGTGAGCCGGACTTCAGCTGAATTATTCATGCATCAGAAGTTAAACACATGCAGAATCGTGTTTGCAAGAACTGAGCCCAAGCATCTCTGTGTAGAGAAAAAGGCTCTGTTTGCAGCTCTCCTATTTCTGTGTTATAGGATATACACTTCACAGCAAGTACCAACGTCCCCTTTTTATTTGGCCAAAATCAAAGGTCTTCTATACACTTTATTATGACAGGAAGCATAGCTATTTTGTGGAAGAAAGCTATTATTTCACATTATACCTGTAGGAAACTGGAAAACATTTGAGATTTTTTTCTCAAAGATGTGATTTTCACAGAAGGTACTAGTGTTTTTCCTTATGTCTAAAAAAATTCTAGATTTTTTTGTTGCCACAACTCTCTGCCCCACCCCAAACCTGCTTTTTAAACACATGCCTTTTCAGGCCTGTGTTTACCAGATAATAAACAAGTGTTGAAATATTTGCTCTAAAATTATAAGAATTTATTATTATAATATTTATAATATTATATAATGTATTGCAATAATTTATTATTATAATTATTAATAAATTTATTATAATGGGTCCTTGCTTATAAGAAGTATGTTAAAATGGTGAATGTAAGAAACAAAGCAAAAATCTGTGCATTTTGAGGTATCTTAGTACACCTGCAAAAACTGCACATACCTGGAAAAAAAACATTTATAGAGCCACAGCTGATCTCACTTGAGTGCCCATCCTCTCGTTAACTTATGAGGGAATTCTATGCGCTGGCAATCCAGAGGCTGTTTACATACTTCTCTATTGGTCTGCTTCCTTTAGGGTACAAAGGAGGAGCAACCTTAAAGCTAGACAGCAAAACAAGAACCTAAGAAACTTTCTGTTTGGCTGCATCAGCTCTTTCCACCTGCCACCACAGGTGGATGTAGAAATGGTGGCAGGAGCAATGAAGAGATAGAATATTGCCAAATCCAAGGACAACACGAAATAAACTCAGGAGATCTATTTCTAGCCTGAAAAGTAAACAAGTCCCAGTCCCAGAGCATGTACCCTTGTCCCTTGCATGTTCATTTATGACAGGAGAGAGAGAGAGAGAAATGAATTCAGTGCATTAGTAATGCTGTTCCCCAATTTGCTGTTACTAGCTCCACTCCCTACCATCCGCCTATTTTTCACACTCAGATTGACTCCCAAAATGCACTCTGGTCCTGCCTAAAGCGTAGCCTGCTTCAGCTGTAGCCTTCGTTCCCTTGAAGAGCCACTGTTCACCATCCTTTGTCTAATGAGAGGTAATTTCATGGACACACCAGGGAGGTTTCTCTCTCTAGCTGATTTATTCACAGGCCTCTTCAGAACACTAAAAAATAGATGACAAATTTCACCTATTTCCTATTCTTGCACTTGCTCAGTCATTTCCCTTTGTGCCAAAATCAACATTATGGCTAGACACAAATTTTGCTTATAGGTCTGTTGGCTCTCTCCAAGCCTGTCTGTAGTCACTTCAGACTCTCTGCAGAGTTAATCACTTCCTTCACAAAGTCATTGGACAATACTGGATTTGATTGTCACCCCGGTAAAATCCTGATCATTCTATTTTCAGTGTCAACATTAGCACAAATAGGAGCATTTGCATTTAAGATGGATGACCAAGAAGAAAAATAAGAAAACTGCTTTCCATTAATTTTTTCATGCTTGGCACAATGCACAGCTGTGAATCCCCAAATTTATGGATTAAGTTCTATTGTCTTAAAAAATACTTGAAAAATCATATCTCATTTTTGTGCACATTTATTTTAGGCAATAATACATTCAAATATTACCAGATTCTATAAGAAAATAAATCCTCAAAGGAACCTCTGCTGCTTGGTCATAAAAAAATGAGGGGGGGGAGAGAGAGCACTAACAGTTTCTAGGATGTTGGAGATTTAATTTAGGTTTCTCATTGGAATTAGGCAGACGGCTTTGCCCACTGGGCTATCATCTACTCTGCAACTGCATTTCATCTTCGCTAGAAACTCCATTCTAGATCTACAACACCTTCCTACAAAATTATAACTGAAAGCAGCAAAAGCCTGCAAAAGGCTTTGATTACAACAAATTTATTTCTCAAGTCATTTCTTCATCAGAGAGCAAAATATCTCCATTTGTTAACTTTTAAAAAATGTATATGATTTCTAGATAACGCATCAGAATGAAATACAGTGAAGCCACCCTTAATATTTCTCCTTGAGTATTCCAGGTTCCAAAAATTACAACACACGGGAGATACATCATAACTCACATCTTCATCTTTTTGATATGCCAATGGGCTGTGCTGACAGACTTGACTTCAGTCCAACTCATTTAAGTCTGCCGTGCCTGTTAACTCTTATCTGTTACTATTGACCATGAGACAAAGTTCACCATTCAGCCTTTTTAGAAACAACCTTTTAAAAGTACAAGATATTTTGAGAAGCAAACAGCGGAAATGAAGTGGCATGAAAGGTAGGTACTGCACTAGTGTTTCAAAGGGTGCTCAGATGGAGGGGAAAAGACTACGGTTCTGGCTTACAAGGACCACGGTGACCACAAACCAACTAGCTACTGAAGGGCTCCAGGCCCTTCTAAAGCCCCAGATATCTGCAAGGTAGATAACCTGCTCTGGGTTAACTTTATGCAAGTGTTTCTTATTGGACAGGAAAAGCTTGGTCAGCGTGATGTAGGGCTTTGCCTATCTACCTCAGCAGCAGCAGCTGTGGCTCGGTGCAGGCACAGAGCCAGCCAAATACCAGAAATAACCATGATATTTTCTGCACTATCACTGAATACAAGACACTGCTCAATAAGTTTCTCTGATGATCTGGAAGACAAGCACAGGTTCATGCCAAAAAGAGAATTGCTGAATTGTCCCCACAGCTCTCCTCCCACTCTGATTTTGTAAGTATGCAGGTGAGCAAGGATTAACTGTTCAGGAGACCCATGATATCTCCTCAGGAATTGTTGTCACCTGTTCTCATTGAATAACAATGTTTCATTTGGCAAATGTAATTTCAATAAGTAAAAAGGCTTTTGTTCCTCCGCCATTACTTCTTAACCTCTCTTACCTCACACTTTCTGCAAAGTCAGCAACGACAACCTCTTTGGATCCTTCCATTAACCCATTCTCTGACCTTCCTAAAGGCTATCCCCACCTGAGGGCTGTCAAAGTTTTCTGACTTCCCAAAAGCACTCCATACTGCCTTTTCCTAGAAGGTCTTGGAAAATTTTCATTTTCTACCCCACTCACAAATACAAATTCCCATCAGTATTGTCATACCATGCCTCTTGTTGTAGCACATACTGCTATCCCTGATCTCCAACTTGTGGGTTTTGCCCACTTTTTAAACTTTTAGCTTTTAGGTTAGGGAAAGTGTGTTGGTTTGGATCTTGGACAGTTTCAAACTCACAGTTGATATTTAGCAAGATAGAAATAACAGTCTGCATTTTTATTTTATTATTATGGGAAGAATGCACACAAAAGGTCAGAGTCTATTGCCCCGCATCTTAGCTCAAGTCTTCAGCTGCCATGGGTTTGCAGAAGCTAGAATCAGTCTCACCCAAGGATGTGGTAGAGTGGTTCACACTGAGTTCCAGACAGGACTCCATCCTGGGGCAGAGAAGCGCCTTTCTCTGAGTATTTCAGCACTTCCTCTTCTGTCTGGAACTTCTAAAGCATAATAAAGAAGGAATGTAGTAGTGACTGTGAAAGCTGACTGAAGCTTTTTACCTAAAAATGACTTGGTGTGTCAAAGCTAGCTATATTTGTTACTTTCCTTACAGCTCAGGTTATTTGAAGATGTGGCTACATCACACCTCAAGAATTGGAAACTAATTTTTATTTTAAATCTTGTGGGAAAAATGGTCAAAAAATGTTCCCCAAATGAACGTCTAAGGCTCAGAAGACAATTAAAATCTCCCTTCCAGTTTTTTTTACTACTTTATTATTAAAAAGTCCTGTGATTTTTCAAGTGACCACAGTTTTTGAGGACTGACGCCTGAAGGCTGGATGTTTTGAGCCAGCAAGGATATACTCAATAGACAATATGTAAAAGTTTTACACATGCACTGATGTGTAGTAGGCCTCCATACTGCCATGGCCCAAGTAGATCAAGAATCCACTTTGGCATTAGAATGGGAAGTATGAACATACATATTAAAACTCCAACAACAACCAGCTATGTGTGTGTGCACATGCTTATCTTATAAGAGATGCCCACATACTAAGTAATGGGTACTTAGTTTATATTTTTAATGGAGAAATGTTATTGTTGCATTAGGAAATCCCAGAATGTTGGGGATGTATGATGTAGAAATATCCGTGTGTTGGCCCTATTCTGAAATTTTTTGCAGCCATAATTGGCCATTGTTAGAAGCATGACACTAAGCTAGTTGGACCTTTGATTTTATCAGATATTTATGTCGTTAAATAAAATTACATTTTCTGTAGAAGAAAAGTTCTCAGGAACGAATCATGTTGCAAAAATCAATTCATATGGTGAGCGCTGAAACTAATCCAGCCCTTAACGGAGGTGTTCTTAGGATGCTTAGTGCAAACGTATCACTGGTTGTACATGCATACAACAGTAGAGCAAAATACCAGACGGACTTGGATCTACAGAATTCAAATTCTTTTTTAGTTAAAGAATGCTGTCATTGTGTATCTATATACCATAATATGTAGGAGGGTGAAAGGTTTCCTTTGCGCCTCTCCACTTGAGCAGTATAGCACAGAGCATTTAACTCACATTTTGAGAATGGTCACGGCTGTGTCAGATTTTGATATGCAGAGAACGTTAAAAGGAAAATAAATGAGGTTATACGTGAGGAGGACTATCAGTTATTTCCAGTTCCTTGGGGCATTCATGACTTATTTCAGAAGACAGAGAAATAGCTTTCTGTTTTGTACCTTCGAAAATTACTAATTCACCTAAGGGTTCCAGCTGTCCATCTGGACCTAATGTGAATAACTAGTTATCATGGTCGTTTTAAGTGGAGATTATTGGACCATCTCACATGTTGGATTCTGGTCTGCTGGCACTTCATAGTCTATTTCAGTAACAGTATTAAGCTTAGCTCTATAGCTCCATGACCTTTTTGTGAAGAATATTTGCAGGGATGAATAAATAACACAAAAAAGGCTCGTGATAATGGTACTTGCGGCAAATACTACAGGGTAAAGCAGCAGGAAATGCTCTTGTTTCACCCTCAAGTTGCATACCCTCTAGCAGCCAGCTCAAGTGAGGTCATGCAATCTGCTGACCAGCTGGCATTCCCACATCAAGTTTCTTTCAAAAAGTATCATTTTGACTCATGCCAGCTGCTGCTGTCATTACTTTTTTACAGTCATTGCAGTTCTGTTTCCAAAGCAAGACTGTTAATTAAAAAATACTTGATTTTTATTAAAGTATAGAATTCTTCAACAAATACATTCATAAATTCAGAGGTAGAATTACAGAACTTTAAACACCAAGCAATAGCTAAGAACTTTTAAATACCATTACCAACGCTGCTGTTCCATACTTGTTAAATTACTGGAAGACATTGTTAAGGAGTGTAATGTCTGCTTCTGGGATTATGTGAAGATTTATTTAATGTCTAAATGTAAACAAATATATTCATCTATACTGTCTCTTCTGTTTTAAAAATTCTGTTAAAGAATAGCCTGCCTCTTGCAAATAGAACTCTCTTACTTTACATATAACTTTTGTATTCTTCACTCACAGAATGATGCTAGTAGTATAAAACTGAAAAAAGCATTCCAATATAGAAGGAGGGGAGAGTTTCACCTTGTTTGTCTCGTCAATGCTACTTCATAATGTCCAGATACCTATGAAAATACATTTTTCTTTCTTTAGGCATCAAGACTTCAGGGTATTTCCCAGTATAATTTCATGTTAGTATAAAAGTCAAGCATAAATATTTTGCATATAAAAGAGGTACCTTTTTAATGACGATCAAATATCAAAGAGAAAAGGTGTAGCTGATGGCTGTCATGAGGATGAAAAATCTACTTCCATAAATCTCTGGATGTGACTAATTTGATATTTGTAAGGGATCTAGCACTTTGCTTACGTATAACTTTCTGTGGAAAGCACAAATCTATGGCACTTACTAGTGATATTTATGGTAGCACAGTGCAGACTTAAGAATTATCTTCATGACTATTTTCATTAGCCAGCTGCCAAAGATTTCACTTTGATGTAAGTATGCTGTATTCTGGTTTTATATTTACATTTGTATACATTTCTGTCAAGTCAGTGATTCATCGGTAACAGATTAGTGAGACAATATTTGTATATTGTATCCATACAGTAGGGGCAGGATAAAAGAGAGAAGAACGTACTAAAGAGGTAGAATTCAGACCTGGATTAACACTAAGCTTCAGATTGGAACTGAAGTTCAGATTTGTGCTGGAAGCCAAGCTCTTAGAGTGTAATATCTTACCCAAGAGTACCAAAAAAGTGATGCAACCAAATGAAAGCAGGCTGGATCTGAACTGATTAAACAGAACTGAAATACCATTCTGCCCCATTTTCCTGCCTTGGAAATGCTCTCTTCCATATTCTGCTTGAGCATCCTGCTCTTAATGAAGTCCCTGAAAAACAGAAACTGAGGTTACAAGAATATCCTCTTTTGCGTCCTAAAACAGCCCTCAGAAGCTGCTATCACTTTTCCACTTTAAACTGAAAACACTGGCTTTTTCCTTGCCTCTCTCTCGCTTTGGAATACGTTAATTCTGTAGCTATGTTATTTAACTTGGTAAAGTGTTTGTTTGGGGCAGGACATGGAATGAAAGACATTATAAAACTTAACATTCTATACTATTGCCTCATGCTTCTCTGAATAGATAATATCATTGACACAAATGACTGAACAGAAAAAAGTCTTGAGAACTGAAGATGTGTGGGCACTGAAATATTTCAAGAATTGAATAATGCTTTCCTTTCTCTGTTTAGTCTGACAGATGACAACACTTCAGGACTGAATGACGGAGAAGACAAAAAAAGCCATTTGACAAATACCTTCCTTATTTCAAATACTTCACTTTGCATTTCAAGAGCATGCCCAAGTTGGACATAATGTTTCTTTCACTTTTGGCAATGTAAAATCCACAGAAATGGCACTAGTTACAATTCGGTCACATCCTCCCTCCCCTGCAAATAATGACTGCAAGTTTAAACTAGTCTTTGGGAACAGCAGTCTTCAGGAAATGTTATTTTGTTGTAACTTCTGATTGTGAATTTCAATTATATTTGTAATTGGAGAAGCCTGTGGTTTTTCTTAGGAAGGGGAAATCTCTAGTATTTCTAGTAGCCAAAAATCTTCAGACTTCTAGGAAATGTCCAGACTTCCTTAACTGCGCAAACTAGGGCCAGAATATGAAACTCCTCCTTGAGTGAAGCCAGCAAGACTCTGCTCACAACAGAACAGTTTACCAGTGTAAGTTGCTCAGAGCTGGTCTCTTAATTTAATAGAAGTTCAGGAAATAAGATAATCATTTTACTTATATTTGTTTATTGCAGCCCTTGTCCCCTGTCTTACAGACCGTGGTCTACTTACAGCGAGCAGTGGGATGTGCGTGGTCCTCTCTGTGCACATGACCTGGGAACTCGGTGGCTGCCTGCAGCACCTCGGGCACCAGCTGCCTGGCGTGGATAGCCCGCAGCGCGAGCCACGGGCAGAAGGTGTGGGTCTTGTCCTCACTCATTGAAGATACACAGAGCCGCAGCCAAAATGAAACACAAAAATGGTGGTTTCCCTGCTGAAAGTGCAGCAACAATGGATGGAGTTGTTAGTGGATGTACTAGATTAAGATCTTCATCCTCTCTACCCAAATAGCAACCTGTTTTATGTTATTTTAGCATTATCGTTCTATCTAATTATAACGCATTACACTATAACAATGTCATGTGCAATGGTGTGTGCAAACTCACAAAGATCTACCCAGAATGAAGGACTTCGGATTAGTGAAAATCTCATATTTTTCAAATATAGTATTTGCCTGAGCCACACTGAAACCAACATCTTCTTAGGTTTCTCACAAGCTCAAGAGTCCAAACAAATGTGTTTAGAAAACACATGTTCTGTGCTGCCTTTAAAAGCATCTTCCCTGAGCTTGCAGCTGCTGAATGAAATTGATATTCTAAGCAGTGCCATGAGCTGGCATAGGCTGATCCAGATGGATGGTTGCTCTGAAGTCTAATAGTCCAGAAACCTCCTTCAGGGATGCCCCATGAGAGGGAATCTGGAAGTTATGGGAATCCAACTAGACACAGTAGTCTCAAGGTCCTCTGGCTATCTGCAGTCAAGGACTTTCAGACCTATTATGGTCAATTTTAACACAAATTCCCTGTAGTACAGGCAAATTTTAAGATTAAGGAAAGGGAAATGTCTGAAAAATTATGTGAAATTCAATTTCAAACCAAATATGGTTTGTCCTTGATAAGTCATTTACTATACTCTTAGCAGATCTTCCATATCAAAAATGTTACAGAAGCCATAAATGCTACAAGTTATTTTAAGAATCCACCTTCACTTTGGCTAAGAATTTAATTTCCTAACATCCTGCAATATACCTATATCTATTTCAAGATATCATTTTTTACAAGAGTGGCAGCAGTGCGTTTCCAAGAGTTACATGGAAAGGCAGATCACCTTGCTTGAGATATGTCTTGTAAAAACAGCTGCTTTTCCTTTGCAGTGCAGTGTGCAACAGGGACTGGGCGAGTCAAGCCATAGAAATTTTCCCTTCTAGTAAATTTGAAGCTTGACGTGGAAAATTATCACATGAGCAAATGAGAGTTTAGAGCTTAATAGAAAGATTTCAAAGAACTCAGCGAAATTGCCTATCCTATTCCTGAAGACAAGTGACTAAAAACCAAAATAATAAAAATACATTTTCTTAGGGCCCAATTTGTAATGATATTAAATTGCTTAAAAATGCATGGGTATATCCTCTTTTTAGACAAAGACATCTCTAAAAACTTTAGACACTCAAAATATTTTAGACACTATTGTAGTCACTTGCTACACGTGGTCAGTTTTAAGTAGACTGTACTTCATTTTAACATGACCATGCACATTGCTGACACGTTAAGAGCACTGATTACAATCATTATCTCTGACGTTTCAGCAGCACTGCCAGAATTTGTAGGAAATACAACGTTTTTATTTAAGGGACAGTTTGTCCCCAAGAAAGAAATTTTTTCCATTAAGGCATGGACTTACAAAATCGCAAACCTAACACCTTTCTTCCTGTCCCCGCCCCTGGTCCCACAACAAGAAGCCATGAAGGAACTCCGCCGTGGGACAGGGGAGTCCCTGCCTACAGCTTGTGCTGGCGGGGTGGCACAGGCCTGCGGTGCAGATCCAAAAAGCCTTTTCCAAAACTTCCAGCGCTGAAAGTTTTGGCTCCGCGGTAGGAGCCCGAGTCCCCTTCCAGCAGGGTGGCGAAGAAGTCCAGTCGGGCTGCGGGCCTGGAGTGCGCGGCCCTACCCTGGCCAGGCTCCTGCAGCTACCTGACCCAGAGCAGCAGGCGCTGCCTGGCAGCCTTACATCTGGCCAGGATGTTCAGAATCCAGGTCCCGTTCAAATTCTCTGAAAGTTTGTTAAATCCGAGACATTTTGGACAGGACATTCAAGACTCAACAAAAAGGCATTTTTAAATTCAATTCTTTCACTGTGCGTTTCACAACAAATCGTAACTGTGAGTTAGCTCATTATGTAAACAGCAAAGTGTTGAATTTTGGCTGCTTTCAGGACCTCTAGTCTACTGCTCTTTCTAACAAGAATATCAGTCTCCAGTGTGGTGCTAATTAAGCGTCTTCTTTCTCTTGATACTTATATGAGTGTTACCACATTTATCTGATTTTTTTTTTTACACTCACTAATAGATACAATTCCCCACAAAAGCCTCTGACACAGGAAAATAATTATCCCATTTTGAAGCCAAAGGATGAAACACTAGCCGTAACTTAAATGGTTGGTACAGGATATCTGTGGATGCACCAGAACATTAACCTGATTTCTGGAGTCCCCATTCCTATCAGCTATGCTGACTTTAGAACTTCTGTTTCCATCTTTTTTCCCTTTACTGCAGCAGTACAGTCTCAACGCCACATTTTTGTCTTTCAGCTGCATGTATTTAATTATGAGTCACTATCCCAAAAGAAGAACAAAGTGGTTATACTTCCATGTGAATTTGCAGAATGTTTATCTGGTTATAGATACATGAATGAAAATAATGTATGAGCATATAAATAGAAAATAAAAGCTTTATTGTGGCTTCTTTGAAAGTCTGGAATGCATCTCAGAAGACAAAAAGGAAACCAAAAAATGTCTTTATTCCAGCTGATAAATGTGTGTTCTCTCAAGTTTTTAATCCGTGGCAGAGAAGGATAATGAATGAAGCCCACCACCAGTGTCTAAATTGATTAGCTCCATTTTTATTTTAGGCATAAGAATATTCAAAAAAAAAAAATCAAAAAATGAGGTGTAAAGGTGTTTAATCAGCATATAAAAGAAAATAGCTAAGATTTATGAGTGTTAAATGATGAATTATTCTGAGAATTAACATGATTCTTAATATTATTTTTTTGCCAGAAATATAACATTTTTTTCATTTCTGTTAGCTGAATGTGGATTTTGAAATAGGATCACTTCCTACGGAGCTGCTTTTGAGGGTCAGAAAAATATAAACTACATTCTCAGGCCATCTTCTCTTTCTTTGCATTACACAATGCTTCCCCAGCGGATGAAGAGTCCCCTTGAGGGACTTTCCAGACCCATTTTCTGTGACTGTGGCTTCAATTATCCCATATGGCAGATAAGCAGTATCTCCAAAACCTGGAAAAACTTACTCTCATTTTTAGTGTGAGAGTAGAGGGTAAAGAGGACATCCAGAAAAGAAAAAAAGCCTAAGTGCTGAACCAATGCTAGAGTATTTCCTAGTAAGACACCGAGACCGGGGGGCCTAACACGACTTTGTAGGTACTTGCACTTTAGTAGTTTTAATACAAGTTTAATTCCTTAGTCTATTCACCCAGGGCCCTCTGGGGAGATACGCACATTGTTGCCACATGTGTAGGGTGGGGGATTTTATGGAGCTTCAGTACCATCCCTCCACAGTCACCCTCACTGCTCCCCTTGCCTGTACTGCAGATAGGACATTCAGAAGCAGAACCTTTTGTTCCAGGAGAAGAAGGGCTACAGCAAACCCTAATCCTCTGTTTGTGGCATCACAACAGTATCCACAGCAACTAAATGTGATGTGATACAGAAAGGAATGTGACTTCAAGTGCCAGCAGCTGATGAATGACTGAGGAGCTAAAATCCTGTTGTCATGCAGATACCCCCAGCAATGGCATATGTATGAGGCAAATGAAATATACACATCTGAAATACACACAGAAAAAGATGGTTTTCTGGCAAGTGTCATTTCTGCCTCAGGATACACTTTAGTCACCACAACAAAACGCTCCGAGGGATGGAGCAAGCCAAAGATGGCAAGAGTCCCCAAGGCACCTCTGTCAGTCACTATCTTCCTATTTATTTAAAAGGGCAGTGGGAAATATAAGTAACTACATCAATTTTCTGCATTTTTCATTGTGTTTTCAGAGTTCACATTATCTGTGTTGAATAAACAATATAGATGAGAAAACCAGGGATAAACCCAAAGTCTGGAGTGCAGTAAACTGCTTAGAAGTTGGCCATGGAACTTTGGATTCAGGGAAGTTCTTTTCCCAGACCCACCTCAGATTTGCCTTAAGAGTATGACAAAGACCTTTTTGTTGTGTCTCTACAATACCTAGCACAATGGGGCCCTGATCCATGACTGGAGCCTCTAGGCATTGCCACAGTAGGAACAAATAACAATAGCTAGCAGCCAAAGACATTGCTGGGAATTGCTTAGTAGGCAAGCAAGCTTCTTACAGAAGTGTGTGCTCTGAGCACTTACTCAGTTCACACAGCCTGGGGTTTCAGAACATTCTTTGTTGAAAAAAGCAACAGTTGGAAATACCCTCTTGACCCTGAATCAGGGCCAAGAAGGTGGAAGATATTAGAGCCACTTCTCCTTGCGTATTACAGCACTGAAACGGTCTTCAAGGAAGTGAGTTTGGCGTGTTTGACCAAGGAATGCTCCAATAATGTCACAGCAATTACGTAAAACACCCATGTTTTGAGCAAACACATAGTATGAAATCTTTACAGGACACGTCTACCTATTTATGTGGTGCATAAATAGATACGACTGAAAATGACTGAAAAAAATCTGCTGGTTCGGACATTTAGCTGGTACCCTGAAAACTTGCACCTGATTCCTGGCTCTGGCACAGATACTTGCATGCCCCTTGGCAATTCACTTCACATCTCTCTCTTTTCCTCCTTAAAGCAAAAGGAAAATAAGAATACTTTTCCTGCCTCACGGGCATCATGAAGATTCCTAAGCACTGTTAAACATTCAGATGCTGCTGAGATGAGGCCAAAAAGATATGCAGAAACCTAGAAAAGTCCATCCCTGAACTTTGGTATGAGAACTCAAGTTGAGGTTATACAGAAAATAATTCTCAGATTGCATTGCTTCTACTGCATTTTTTCTCCTAAATACGGATGGGTCTGGCTTTAAAAGTATTACATTATTTCAGTAATTCCCCAGCTCCATTGATTTTTGCCATTCTTCAATAGTTAGAGAACAGTGTCAGTGTTAATGAGTACAGATTGCGTGAAAGCTGAGCAATAATCTTGACTTCTGAAAAATACAGCTATCTTTCTGTGTCCAGGTCCATGCCCACAGGGAAAATACCCAACTTACTCTTTCAAGATTGTTAGATCTATTACACACCAAGTCTAACACAAGTTTTTTAGTTAAATTGCATCAGTAGAGCCCCTTTCTGGAGTGCCTTCAGTGCTAGGTGTAAGCCAGCATAGACAGGGTAGGGCTACACTGGTTATCCCACTTCAGTTTTGACAGTATTTTTCATATAAAGAAAACTCTGTCTTGACATTAGATTACACAGCATGACTCTTCTTTATTTCTATCTAGAACAAAGTCTGTAGACAAAGTCAATATATTTTATCAGACTAACTCGCAGGCAAGCTTTCAGGCACACAAGTCATTCTTCAAGCCTCTTTTTTCACTCGCACGTTGCAGACTTCATCTGACTCAGTCATTTCTTACAGGCAAAAAAGACATTTCAATAAAGTAATTCGCTGTTGCTGTAGCTGCCAACCACTGGGCCAAAAAGATGAAAATGTGGCAAACATCACTCCCCTGTGTTAGAACTGGAGAAACACAGAGGCACGAGTGGGCCAACCTGCCTAATGCTGCACAAACTCAGCTGTAGAATGGGGTAGCAGCATCCTTGCTCTATTTTTCACTGTCTTGAGTGAGAAAATCCTCACGTGAAAAACTATGAGCCTTGTTCATCCTGTTTTCTCATACACCAAGAATTTCTTTGAGGCATATGGATATACACAAAACATTTTTTTCCTGTCTTACCCAAAGAGACACCAAAGCTGCAATTCTTTTCCCAGCAGTTAGCTGTTTTCCCATCCACCCAGCTGTTCTTCCTGTCTCCCACTTATTTCTTTCACAACAGAGTTATCTAACATGACTGATTTCCTTTGGGGATCTTGCCTCTCTCTGTAGCTATCTCTGTCCTTTAGGTTCTGCAGAGAACAATTCAGGTATTTGCAGGATGTTCAGGCAGCAGATGGGGAACCTGGTTATCAGCAGTTACATACAACTGCAACGGTGGTGGGAGGAGTGGGGAGTTGCAATGGTTCTCCTGTTACATATGGGGGCTGCCCCACTGGGTTGCAGAAATCTTTAACAATTCTGCCTTCTGGCAGTACTTCTGTCTTTCATACTAGAGGGAGGAGATAAAAAAGTATGGGAAGAAAGTAAGGATCCAACCTGTCTCTTCAATATGGAAATGAAGGGACCTACATCTTCCATATAGACATAGGGGTAACAATAGGCACACAATGCAGACATTTAGAGGGTGAATTAGGGTGTAAGAGTACCTTTAGCAGTTTAAAAGACACAGCACATCAATGATTTTTGAAGTCAGACCCAATTACAACTGTTTACAGAGCCCTTTCTCTCTCCCTCAGAGACTTTGGCTGAATTCCCATCATTTCCGGGACCGGACCCAATTATGCCACTGACCACAGCATTCTGACTACTTAATGCAATTCCATGGCAAAGACAGGGAACTCCCAGGAACAAGAAAGGGCTTGATTTGCTCCACACTGTACCTGGAAACAGCTCCCAAAGCAACATGTTATGCCAAATAACTATGCCTCAGACTAGCCAATTAATTTGTGCAATTCTAGATTAAAACAAAGACTATTCCTTATCGTTTCTTTTTGAAAAGCATTTTTTTTCCAGGTAAAAATTGTTGGCAGAGTTTCCCCTTGGCTGAAATTGCAGAGGTCTGTAATCTTTGTTCTAGTATTTCCATGAACACAGTGCCAGGAGGCAATTAAAAGTTGGTGAGGTGGGGGGAATGGGTGGTAAGGGTGAAGGAGGATGTAGCAGGTTAAACTTACAAAATACTTGTACATATTGGGGAAACCTTCAGTTCTTAGAAAAATCCCACGTTATCCCAGGTTTGACCTGTCTCAGCAAGTGTGCTTACTCACAGTGGCAAACAAAAGTGTTTGAAATGCACTGCAAGATGATTTATTGACTTATTTCATACCATCATTTCAGTTTATATCAACACAGAGAAGTGCTATATTATTCGCTTTTTTCCGTGGCTGATCTCCTCTTATGCTCAAGATTGTTATGAGCTTTTCTGTCATTTATAGAGTACCAGAAGTTATTAACAACCAAGGAAAAAAACTACAGGACAGAATAGGAACTCTCCCTTGAAAAAACAGTTGAGAGGCATGTGTGAGTACAATGCAGTTCAGTAAGTACAGAGCAAACACAGCGGCATGTGACGGCTGTAGAAGGAATGCTCTGCGGAACAGACAGCATTTCAGGAGGGCTTAGTCAGAACAAAGTGAGGTGAGATTTGTAAGAAATAGCATTTCTAGTAAACCCTTTGGCAAACTCTGAAAAGAAGACATTTCGAGGGACTAGGTTATGAGAAATCAAATCACTGACTAAAATTATCCAAAGTATGTGCAAGCCGGCAGGAAAGTAATTTTAACTTTTATGCAATGTATAAGAACAAAAAGGCCTTCAAGGACATAGGGCAACTATGGGAACATTTGATAGTTTTCAAGCCTTCTAATCAGATTACAGAAATGTCATCACATCAAACATGGATGCTTTTCAGATGGGTGAAAAAAAATGGGCATTTTCCAGTTAACCATACCATTGACTCTTCCTCCAAACATTACTTTTCTGAAGTTAACTTTGTGTTTTACCTTACGTGGCACAGCACTTTTGGGAAACTGTCTCACTATCACTAATGTGGTCAAGGCTTCATGATCAACTGCAGCATCTCAAAATTGAGTGTCATCGCACAGCTTTGATTTTTCTCATTTTGGTCTGACAAAATCGAATAAGATGACAGAAGCAGACAATATCTTCTCTTCCATGACTATGTCCCAAGAGAGTTTTAAACTGTAATTGTAGTATGCTTTATCTTCTGCTTTCTTTTGGTTTCTAAATCCCATGTTACTCACTCAGCACTCACCTCCTCCTGTTTTCACCCTCTCTCTAGCACTCAGAAACCAATACCCTGCATGGTCCTAGGTCTGGCCATCACAAAAGGATTCAGTCAGCCCAGCCCAGGATTCAGATCTGAATTTCTTGGAAGACTAGGCCTTGGAGGCCTAGTGCTTAAACAATCAGTTTTTTCCCCAGAGATTAGGAAATCCTCTGAAGGACCCTAATCCAACTAAACACCTAAGCAGGTACCCTACTTTACATATGAGTCTCCTTTGTTGAGTGGAACAAAGAAATGTATCTGAAAGTATAATTTAAGGCACACAGGAAAACCGAAAGATGAGGCAGGAATAAGGTACCAGGTTCTGTTTCTTAGTTGCATTAGGAATATTTTTTCACTACCAGTTTCTGAAATTACTTCACTAATAAGCAGCACTGAAAAGATCATGTATACGTAGTAATATTCTATTGGCTCTTGGATGTAGAAGGACTAGACCTCACAGAAATCTGAGAACAAAGCCTGTCATTCTTTAACAAATTCTGACCTTTTTCCAAAGAGAAGATGCAGTTTGTATAGAGAACAGGGATTTAATTTCCTCTGGCCTAATCTTGAGGATTTCTAGTAGGCACAAGAGTGTTGTCGTCGTAATCAACAGTGACAGCAGCACATCAGTGCTAATATTACTGGGATACGACATGGGCTTGTGCACTCCGCCATTACCCAATACGGGGCCAAGCAATTTGTCACATGGAAGCTGCTTGAGGTGGAAAAATATAGATGCCCCTTCTCACAGCTGTAGAGAAACTGGATATTTCTGCACTTTGCACTTGTTCCTAAACAAGAATCAAGTTCTTAATGTTTTAACGCTCCCCCTGAGGGACTGCCTAAGTGATAAGACACTGCCTGAGTGATGTCTTATTTGTTTGTGCTTTCTCCACATCTTTTTTCCTATCATTTTCTTTTCTGTTTCTCTCCATGTGCATCCTTTCCTTCTCTTTCTACTCTTCTTTTCCATCACTCCTTTTTGCTTCAGTTAATAGCAAAGAAATATATGTCTCCTTTCTTCAAGCTGAGCTCTTGCACACATCTGCTATTATCAGGACTGTGTCATTACACTTTTCTGTGACCAGAGGCTCCTACAGCTAAAGCAATATTCACGTGCCTCCACAGCTGCAAGGCCAAGTACTTCAAAGAAATTTGACGGGGAATAACTAACAAAGTGGAGATGCAGCTTTCTAACTCAAGGGCAATGGCAGTTAGCTTATAGACTGATACTAGCAGTGGCAATTCCTTTATATACCCTCTATTCTTTAGACAGTATCATAAAGTTGTGGATATTATGTATAGCTATGTTTAAAGATTTTTAGGTTTTGTTTTGTTTTGTTTTTTTTTAGTTTGGCCTAGGTCACTACATTTAGGGATGTTTACCCCATCTTTATTTCTTGTTCAGTGGTCTACTGCTATTTTATCTGGTCTCCCAAGAAACACCTTCCAATACCTGCCTGTCTGCCCTCCCTCTCCCTGCAATTTCTGTAAGCTGTTTACCTTTTACAGCCAAAACCAACCACAGATTATAGTTCTCTGAAACAGATCTCCATGCATTTTATGAAAACCCAACAGCTAGAGAGATAGAAGCCACAAGTTAAAAGCTACCTGAAGGAAGCGTTACCCTGTGTGCGTCGTAGCTATCAGTTCTCTTTGATGTGCCCGAGTGGTGCACCAATCCACACAGCTAGCCATCCCGCACAGCTAGCCAGCCAGCACAGTTAGCCAACCCACACACCTAGCTGACCCGTACATGCACATCTCCAAAGCAGCCCCAGGTGATGCTGCCTCTTGCCCAGCCCACAGTGAGGGGAATGTGTGATCACTTGGCAGATGCAGGTTGGGAGAGAAGGGGAAAACTGGAGGAACTGCAGGAGCTGACTATCAGGTGGGCATACTTCTAGCTAGAGTCTTCATAAAGTCTGCTATGTAAGGAGCAAAAACTAAAAAGACTCTGACATGTCTCATTTAGGTGCCTAAAACTGTGGGGTAAGCCCATGTGTGGCATCCATTGCATCATTTGTTTTGTAAATATATATGGTGAGTTTTGACTTTCCTCTTGTTGGAAGCTCATTCCTCTGGCTGCCATGGAGTTCAGCCATGAATCTGCACTGTGTATGTTGCACACGTACATAGCACAGAGTATTTGTATCTATGCTTCGAGTGGTTATATTCCTCTCTGTTTGCATTTCTGCTTTTCAGAAGCTTTCATGAATGTCAGGGGCCAATTTATGGGGCCAATAAAAGGCAAGTTTTAGACTGTTCATGGCATTTCAGGTCACAGATATGACAATTAATTTAAACAACCAGTTCTCACATTAATTCACCTTCATAAATGAAAGCCTGAGGCAATGAAAGACCACAAAAACCAAACACTAATTCAGCATGAGACAATGGGTCACTTCAGGTTTAAGTGAATATTAAGATAGTCTATTTATTCTTCAAACTCTCATACATATCGTGGAACTTGTTTTTCATGTGCACTGTAGAATTTGTATTGTGTACGTTGAAAGACTGTTTTTTTTTTTGTTGTTCCTGGTAATGGGGAGTCTGTGTTATTTGCACATTGCAAAACTTGTTCCACAGGTATGTTGTGAAATTTTATTGGGCATTTTACAGTTTGTGATTCATGTCATGTAAATGTTGTTCAGCTCAGCTTTGTGTTCTACTGATTTATGAGTACTGCATGAATGTGATTTGTTGTTTGATTTTCCTGGGATGCAAGGATAATATTACCGTTAAAAAAGTCAATACTAACTTACACTTTCCTTTCTGAGCCTGCAAGAGTTTTTAAGGCACAAACTGTGTCTTTGGGTATTCTTTCGCATCTAATGCAATAGCACCCAAGCCTGGTTGTCTGAATTAGGTGCTTATGCAATAGAAGTTATTGGAAGGAGAGTTTCCACTTGCTTTTATCAGAAATTTGTATTTATTTTTTATACTATCAATGGAGTCATCCCAGTAATTGTCTGATTACCATGTGTTTTGAATGGGTAGTGACCACTGCTTTGAGTTCGGCACACCAAACTGACATGCATTGTATACAACCGAGTGTATAGCCCAAGAATATGTATGGACCAAGATACTATCAAATTCAGTAAGTGCTGTCAAGGATCCTCAATGAAAGTGAAAGCGTCTGTTCCTTTTCATGAATGTTTAGGCCTACGTTCATCTTCCAAACAGAGTAAATCATGCCAGCCATCTCCAGGCCTCCCCCGCTCCCTTTCTATATATTTGTAAGTGACAAAAGTGGTCACGTTCACTTACTAAAGAAAATTTAGATCATTTTGTAGTTGAGGGTGAAATATGTCTAAGTACAGTAGGAGCTGTTAAACTGTCAAGAGGAAGTCACTACATGAGTTAAAGGCACCTGTCTAAATTCTTTGCTCGTCTTTGACTGTCTCTATCTCTGTGTGTAAAATACAATGAGACAGGATAAGACATGATGTACCACCCATCCCTCTGTTCTGCAGTCCCAAGCAAGTCTAAGTTCTAGGTAATTAAAGTCTCTTAGCTTTATTTTTATATTGCCACACTGTAATTATTTTGTGCTAAATTATTTCAGTGATTGAATTAACAGCTTTTTCAGTTTCATAGCCAGCTATACCTCTGGTCAAAGTATAGCAGCCCTAATACAATTAACGTCTTTATCTCCTTTTCACCACTTCATTTGAAGCACTGTGTTTGTAACAGAGCCATTTGACCATGCTCACTCCAACCACAGCCTATTATTGTTAGTATCTGGACCACTTTACAAATGCAAACTATTACAACTATTCTTCATGTCTGTAATGGCTTCTACATTTCTTGGTTCCAGCTGGAGCCAAACAGGAGCACCAAAATACTGCAGGAAATGCTTCTTTGTAGTATATTTGGGCATACACCAAAAACTTAATTTTAGGAGCATCAAGTTGTTCGGAAAAGCAGGCAAGCTATTGTGTCCTGCTTCACCAAAAATGAGCTTGAATTTCCTTGAGGTTTGTCTGCTGGTGTGCTACTAACAAAAAGTTAATTTACATAGGGGAAAAAATGAAGGTATGCCTAAATTGGCTTCCCTTCCAGAAATTAAAAAGTATTTTATCTTACACAAACCAATTTTCTTACAATAAATCTTCCGGAACAAATTTCAGAGAAGGGCCAAAGCAGGTGGGCAGAAGCAGACATCTCTTCTGTGGCAGCCTGTTACCTCCATTGCAATGGCATCACAGTAGGGGTGGTCTTTGCCCAGCATTTAGAGAAGCACTGAGATCTGGACCTCAGCTTAGGAAAGTGCTCCCCACTCACCTGCAGAAGGGAGGGAAGAATGATCACTATCTGAAAGCATTAATTTGAAGATACAAAACTACCTGTTTCATGATTTCAGAAAGCTAACTCTGAATGCAGAATTTTCTTTCCTTTTATCACCAGCCTCCAGGTTTCCACTCCTGGGGAACCAGCGGCTGCCCGCCACGCATCGAGGAACCTCACGCTGTCCTAGGCTATGCCAGGTCACAGCAGGCAGGAAGCCATGCCGGACTGTCTGAACCATGACTGCTTCAGGTCAGTAGGTATTTGACTTGCACATACCTGAAGTAATGTGCACAGCGTTATAATCACCCTTCTCCAATAAGACTCAAGTGTGGTTTTTTTCCTCCGCATGCACACATTCCCGCGGGGACCAAACCTTTTTCTCAGTATGTACATAAGATCTGCTGCCAGTACGTGAGAGATGATGAGCGAGTTACTGGCAGAAAATCCTATTTATATATCACGTACTCATATATACATACACATACGCATGTACATACTGAAGAGGAATTTAAGCAGATGAATTGCAGCATTCTGTCAGAATGCCTTTACCAGATCCCGAACAATTTTCATAGTCAGTACGAAAACTTTGTACATATCTTCAGAATGATCCGTTGCAGTTCAGTCAGACCTGTAATTTGTGCTGTGCCTCACTTAGATATGTGTGCCTCCATTGGATAATGTGGCTTACATCCACTAAAGTTCACCAGTTGAAGTATGAATAGGTTTAATTCTGTGCAGGCCTTGGCCCGAGGAACACCACTCTCTTTTATTTTTATTTTTAATGAAGGATGATGCAAAGGAAGGAAAAAAAAAATCCTACTGCCTAAAAGCAAATCTTTAAGCAAGTAAAGCTTGTTATGAAATTCCCAGTTAAGCAGTGTTTCATCTTGAAAACGTCTACTTGTGGAAACTGAAACTCTTCTTAAAAGTAGAACAGTGTTAACAAAAGCTTCCCTCCAGGTTGGCAACTTTGATCAAAACCAAAGAGAGAATAAGCCCAAAATAGGTATCTGGTTGATGGGCAGCTCTTTTAGACAGCATAAGAAAGATTCGGATTCAGTCACTTTTCTGTCTGACTCCAGTCAAACACTTGAACTTCACCCTGACATACCCACTTGTCTGTCCTGCTCGCTAGGTTACTAGTTATTTTATGAGTACTGCCTCTTATTCTTGTTTTCTCTGAAATGGAGCATATTTTTCTGATATTGGTGAGAAGTAAATATAGGCAATGGCAATTATTCTGTCATTTCTCTGAATAGGACCATGTTTTAAGCACAGACATCAACAGAAGAAACTATTGTTTAGTTTCAACAGAAGAAACTATTGTTTAGTCAGCAAATGGATAATTATCTTCTAATTAATCAAACTGATTTTTAATCTGAAGAGGATTTGCTTTAGAATGGAAAAGTGTTGGGAAATAAAGTCAACTTCCTCCCTCCCCAAAGTTCTCTGTTTTTCTCAGACTGAACCAAAAATAATTCATTTTCAAAGTTCAGAAATGGTTGGTGAACTCTTGTTTCTTCCAGCTCTTCTGTGTTGTGTCTGCACTTCTGGGTTCCAGATAAATCTGGAAGCAAATGTGAAATAATGGTCTCATGGCATTTTGGCAGGAACCTCTGGAAACCTCACAAAACAGCTTTTTCCAGACTCAAAGCTGATTCTAAACCAGCATAACTTCAGCTATTTAAGAAATACATTCTTTCTCTCAGAAAACTTAATGTTTCATGTGCCAATAGGCATGATTAAAAAGCATCTTCATTAAAAAAGCCAGGAAGAGCCAATACAAGAATCAGGAACTTTCAGGGGGACAGCTCTGAGGCCACAATGTTACATCTAAATCTAGTTTGATATTGAGGACATTTAGATACAGAAATAGAACCTATGTTGTGGTCTTATGTCCAGCGTGAATCTAAACTAAACAATCTTTAAAACTGCCCCACCCCCATCCCCCCGTTAATTTATTGCTCTAGCTGTCTATAACATACATATTGCCAGTACACATATAAGCTTTAGTTGCTGTCACTCCAGAATAGTCTGAGGGGGAATCTATACTTTCACAGGTGAAACCAGCTTCAAAACCAAAGTGTGTATCATGGAGGTTATCTCCTGGAGAGAGCCAGAGGATTTTTAGGTGAAAATAAAGGGGCCACAGCCTTCAAAGTGGAAGGGACAGTTATGCAGCAACAGAAGTCTTACACAACGGCGAGGCAGGAGGGCCTCGTGTCCTGCTATCTGCCTACTGCCCACCGTGGCTGCTCCTAGTTCCCTGGGGTGGGGAATAAAGGCAGGCTGATTCTAGCTCATCTTGCTCATCAATTTTGCAGGTGATGTAGGCAAAGCATTTATGGTCTCTGTGCCTCATATTCCCATGTGTATATTCAACATAACAATATAAATCTACCTGTTTTTAAGGATCTGAGACCTTCCACGTTGATATAAATGCTGGGATTCCACACATTTTTACATTAAAAAGCCATGAGCACGTGGGTTTTTACTGGTCCCCATTATTCATTTTGGTAAATGAAGATCTAAATCTGCAAAGTATATTTTGATATGTAGAGTGCCTCGAATTTCCACTGATTTCAATATTCATTGTCTGTCGTCACTGCTTCAGAACTAAAACAGCTGGTAAAATCATGGCTTTGTTGAAGACAAGGGGAATTTGGTCTGGCTCAGTGCTTAACAAACATCATGTTCTGGTAAGATCTGATTGGTTTTTCCCAAAATTTTTCCACTGCCTTATTTCTGAGTATTTAAACACATGTAGATTGATTTGACCCTGCTTCTTACAGGGTCCCTAAATGTTATGCAACACTGACACCAATCAATATTGAAGTCATGTTCTGTGCCACTGACCATTCTTTCACTATATTTACACAAAAAAATTCTACCACAGAAAGCCTGGGCAGGAGCAAAGCATTTGCCTATCCCTGGCAAAGGCAGGCTCCTCTTTGGTGCAGTACCACAACTCATTTCACATGGTCACCTCAAACAAAGCCGTTCCAAATGAAAATCACTGCAGTGCTGCAGAACCCGACACACTGATCTCTAACCACAGGTAATGCTGGGGAACAGAACTTGTTCTGTCTTCTCACAAGGGTATGTTCAAAAGTAAGAGCCCTCCTGACATACACAGCAGGAAATTAGAAAACTTAAATCAGAATCACACTTCACTGGAAACTAAGTGGATTCAAATTTTTAAGCTGTGCAAAGCAAAATTGCAATGCGTGTTTTCAGGAACTCAGGTGTCAGCTAAGATTTCTGAGTTTCACATACAAATGTTTGATCTGACATCCAATTTTCAAGAAACAGCATTAGAGAACAATGTTCACTTGATGAAATGTTCAAAGGAATAAACCTGCTGCTCTGAAGGTGAAAAAACACAAAGCCATCTGTGCCTTTATAGCCCTTGGTAGGGCTATAGGTACGTGAGGAAATGCAGATGAGTGACTTAAATGCATATCTGTTTCCATATATAACATGCCAAGGGTATATATGCCAATAGGCTGACATTAAGGACCATGGAGGACATTTCCTAAAATGCACCAGGGAGAGGCTGCAGAGAGATCTTGAGGACCCTTACAATAAATAATCCATTAAGCGGATGCAGTGGCTACAGCTTGCTGAAGAAAGCTGCTGAAATTATAATTCATGCTGAAAGTTCACCTAAGAATAATCTACTACGTGCAGTGTTTGCAGAAAAGGCAGAGGTGCCTGGATAAATATAGGAACCCTAAAATTCTCTACAGGTATTTAACTTTTTAATCTCCACAGCAAAATGTCAACCATGCCATATAAACACAAAACCACACCTATATACAAATGGGAGCACACAAACAAGCTTCCCATCCAAGGGCCAGGTACACTGCTTCACCCTCCTACTGGGGAAACGAGCCTGCTTGTGCTTTAACCTTTTGCTGTGGGGAGGAAAAGCGAACTGCTTATCAAGAGTGCCTGGCAGGGCTGGAAGAGGACAGCCTGGTGTCCTAGGATAGCCACAGAAAAAGACTCTGCTCTCTTCTGCAATCATATTGGCAAAAAGGGTCACTGTCCCTCCCAGGCCAGCATGGACTTCCTTTCCTAGTGAGGTGTAATGGCAAAGGCCACTTTTCCGGTCCCCCATCCTCCCCAGAGTGACAATGGGGCTGTTCCTATCTTTTCCCTCATCCCAACATGACTTACTGTCATTTCCCCTTTCCTACTAGAGCTCAAGTCAGGCTCTTCCCACAGACGAGCCCTTAAGTGATGTAACAAGGTTTTGAAATACAGGCTAATCCTTCTTTTTTATTGTATCTTAAGCCCATACAGGCCACCAGTGACAACCTAGTGTAACCATCTATTTGACTCTCCCACCTCTCTTCACAGTGAATTGCGGACAAGACTTCCTTCTGCAAGTAGAAGAGATAAAAAAAGACAAAATATCCTAAAGCAACAAGTCCCTTGGGAAGAAAAAAAAAAAAGGGGCCTCTTGGTTTCAAAACTGCTGGCTGCAACTGCTTTCACTCACAGCCCATGCTAAAACCAGGGTGTGGAAGGAGGAGAGCTCACTGCAAGGGGTTTCTGCAGGCAGCCTGCCTGGGACAAGCAGTGACAGCTGCCATGTGCCTGCCCGACTTTCAGGTGTACAAACCCTGACCAGGAGGCACACTTGGTCAGGAGTAAAATTTTGGCTACTTCTTGTGTCCACAGAACAGAATGGAGAGTTTGAGGACTTTGGTCCTGAGCTCTGGGCCAATAGCCATATGTGGCCTGAGCTGAAGCACCTCTGTTAAGTTCTGAGCTTTTGGTTTGGTTTTTTTTTTTTTTTTTACGTGGGGGAGGGATGTGTAAAAGCAAAACACTTTAAGGCACTTTTTGAGATAAAGAGGGCTGTTTGTGTTTTCAAACGCTGCTTCCTCAGTTACACAGTAGTTGTGTTTGTAAAGTCATTTTTTTTCCCCAAACAAAAGAAAGCAGCTTGAATTCTGTGATAATCACATGACTCCAGCAGCTGGGGCCCTTGGCCCTGGTGTTTGTGATTTAATCCACCTCTGCATGGTGATTTTTATGGGAACTGTCTTCATGGCTAGCACTCTGTCCTTAATAAAATGGACAGAACATTTTCTCATTAGAGCACATTCCTTCAGAGAAACTGTGGGAGGAAAGACATTTGCAGAAGATTATGTAACCAGAACCAATTAAAGGCAATATCCTAAATTATTTAAATCGTACGCCTCTTTACCATTAACATGAATGGGGCTGGGATGCCTGTCCAGCTTTCCATTGTATTTTTCCTCTTCCGTCCCCTTAAAGCAAGCATCCACATCAGAATATCCTTCTAGAGGTGTACTGGACTTTTTCACATTGGAAGGGATCCAGAGAGCTAAGCAGACTGTAAGTTCTGAGGTTCTTCACATCCACATTGTCGTTTTTCTATGTATCTCATTGATGTGTATCTCCTTAGTAAGCACCTAACAAACTTAAATCACATCAGTCCCTGCTTCACTCACCATGAAGGTGGAACTTTGCAGCTGTTCAGTTGCACACAGCACAAGCTAAGGATTTCCGATCCATGAGCATATTGCACAGAACTGAAATAGCACTGAGTCTTTTCAGGCCAGCAGAACGTGCTGACCCCGACTGGCACCAGCCCGCCCGCCGGTGCCAACTCTCCTACTCACACAAGAAGTGCCATGAAAACACTGGTAACCACAAGCGGTCAGGGCTCTAGTTTTGTATTTCATTCCAAGCTCACCAGAATCTCAGAGCTTCCTACGGAGCAACTTTTTCTGTGGGTGGTGAAAGCAGAAATTGTGGTGTTTGCCCCACCTGATGATTGTTTATAAGGTCATAAAAAATTGGCAGATAGAAAATGTCAGCAGGCGTGTCTGCCATTCAGACCTCATCATCCATGACTGTTTTGGTCCATTTGAGCTGTTCTTCCTATGCTGGGAGTAGTTTTGAAGTTAGGACCGCTCCTAAATGGCCCCGTTTGTGTTCTACACTATAACTGTGTTGTCTCAGGTAATTCGTAGTCTTCCATTCTGTCATTACAACCGTGCCTTTCTTGAGTTATAAACTCTGTAAATAGTTTTGATATTTTCTTCATAAAAATATTTTCCTACCACATATGTGCTTTAGCAAGGAATTAGTAGTTTTCCCTTCAGGCTTTGTAATGGCATACATCGTTTTCTCAGCATCTACTTGCCTGTTCTACTACTCAGCCACAGACCAGGATTTACATTAGGGCTCTTATGCTATAATTCTATTCTGTATTGTTTTATGTAATCACTTAATTTTTTTAACATAGGCACCGTATTGTAATAACACAAATTAAACCCCCAAAACTATGGTGGGAAAGATTGTTCTCTACTGAGTAACAGAGGAATCTTCATAATTGGTTTCTTCTGATTTTTTCTGTCTATAACCTGTTTGATCAGTGTGAGTTACCTAACCTCTGGGGATGAACTGATCTGCAGATGTGAGTGACAGTGTTTGGGTGTTCCTCAAAAGACACATTTACATCAGCTTAGGTTATCAGGGGGTGGTGACTCAGCTTTTCCCCAATAATGTGTCCTTTTAAGATGTCTCAAGATAGGAACTCCGCAGGTGCGATAAATAGTGACAGCATTGTGAAAACTGGTGCTTCATTCGACATCTGAACACATGGAGGAGAACAGGGAAGCTCTGGCCAAGACAGACAAATGTGCCTCTACTACTTCCACCACACCATAGCTTTTTAGCTGCAGAGAATTTCTGCTCAGGAGAAATCAAGTTGGGGCTGGTAACTACCATGAAATTCACTGAGAAGCACTCATAGAAGAAAACAGCTTTCAGGAAAACAAGATTTACCCTGAGGTCTGCTGTTTTCTTTTTACAGCCCTGTCATTGCTTCCCTGCATATCGATATAATCACATTTCTTCAAGGTTACCCAGGGAATCTGATACATGGGACAAAAAACAGACTCCAGCTGGTAATATGTAACTACTCTTTCTGACATTGCAATGGAATATCTTCCGTTTGATTCATCTATGAATAGTAAATCATTGCTTAGAAATCACAACGGTTTTCAGCATCAAAGCACTTAAGGAAAGCCAAAACAACATTTCTTCTCCTTTTAGGTGGGCCAAAAGCATCTGTGATGAGTTATCTGCCTTTAGATTTAAAAAATAAAATCTTGGATGTTACATTTTGCCCATGTTTGTATTTTGGTACAGACATAAGAAACAACAGCAAAATAGAAACAAACCCCATAACTTTCCATCTGCAATCTCAAAATAAACACGAGAAACCCAAAATACTATGTCGTCTTTGGCTACCATAAGGTAGTAAATAATGGGTCAGCCTTGCTCTCACATAGAGGAGTGGTGGCATTTCCCTCAACTCCAGTGGGAACAGACCAGGGCTAATATACTCCAGGAATTCTGAGAAATTACTTGGAACAAGACCTCCCATGTCAGGAGCTCATTAACTGTTCTTAGTCCTAAATGAGTTAGGCATTTCAGTAACATCCCTCCCTTCCACCCCTGTTAAATCTGGTAGCACTGTTGACAGTATTTCCTTCAGAGCTGATGAATCCTGTTTAAAATTGCTTACTAAATCACGTGCCACCTTTGAGGATAACATGGTAATATTTGTCATTTTCCAGTGGTTGGAAAACTGGCTTTCCATCAAAGACGTTTCCTAAAATGTGTGTGTATTTTTAAAACTTGTGCTTGGATTGCCATTATACATTTCATTAGGGAAGTGTTTGATTGGCTCCAGATGCATGCGATAAAACTCCATGTGCATATAAACATTTTTTTTTAACTTCTGTGAGTTTTAAAAGTTTGGCTCCAGGAGAATGCATTCAACACAGTAGTTACCTTAGATGAGTGCTGCTTAAATTGTCATTCACAGGCCATGGGGTGGCATCGGACCCTCTCACTTCACCAGCAGTGTGAATTTTTTCAGTTTTAGGAGAAGAATGGTCTAATGGATGAAGCCACTACATTTAGGGACCCATTGAAGTCTAATGCCAGGTCAGTAGATGTTCCTTATACATATGTTCTATGCACCATATTTGCTGATCTTTTTACATTTGTCTGTATTCCAGCGGTATAAATGATAAGAGAGTGCTGTGCCTATAGTCAAGGAAAAGGCACGGGGGCTGCACAGGATAGGTGCTGAACTATGTACGTGTTCCTGTTTTTACCGGCAGCAGTCTACACTTAGAAAATAGGTCCAAGAGGGAAGGCAGAGCTGTCTCTCTCTCCCTCTCAGGGTCTGGGACACTGTGCCAGGGAGCCTGGGTTCCCCTCCCATGTTCTCCTCTTGGAGACTGCTTAGAAGTGGTCTAGACTAGCAAAGCGCTGCTGAGCCGACAGCACCCAAGTGATTTAAAATTGAACCTAACAGAACTGCAGTGGCCAGAGCTGATTTCACCATGGCCAACCAGAGGATGACAGCACAGAGCTAAACCTCATGCTCAGTGGGACTCAGCCGTCCCTGTGCCAGAGTTGGACCCTGGACCTTCTCATCAAACAAGGCCTGGCTGCAGGGCTTGGGAAGAGTGGTGCAGACAACCACGTCCCAGTGGCCTTCACTTTTGCTAAACCTGTTCGGACTTACAGGTGGATTTTAAAACGCTCAGGGTTGCTCTGTGACCGTTTTCAGCTTCATTTCAGACAGTTGCAGCTGGGAACTCTGAAGCTGGCCAAATTTCCAGTGAAACCATTTGTTAGTTTTCAGTTTATTGCACAGATAATATACATGGTTATCATGTTTCTTGTGGGTTTTTGTTTTCCTCCCCATGCCATAAAAATATTTTATCATTTCATGATCCAAAAGATGCCTGAATGTTTGCAAGTTGAGAAGAGTAATATTTGAAATGTGACATAAGAACTTATACTTTTATTTCTTTGACTCCGAAAAAAAGAATAGAGCTCTGGCTTTTGCTCAAACCATAAGCGTTTCTCTTAAGAAAGGATTTATAGGACTTGAACCCAACACTTTCTGCAGCTGCTGACACCTGCAGAAACCTACACATAGCTCCTGTAGGGCACATTATTTAACAGTGATTGTGTTTTATGATTTCTGACTTGGCATGCTGTCTTTTGTATATTTTACTTTTTAAATAAATGAAAGTGTAGGGAGTATGGGAAGCAGCACTAGGGATGTGAATAGGACCCAGAACCTTCAACAACCAGGGGACAGAGATATCAGTGTCCTAGCCTGGGTGGGCAGGGTGTGACAGATGAAGTCCCACTTGCCCAGAGACTGTAAGAGGTGATACAGCACTTGGGCAACGTGACAGGAAGCAGAATGCCAAGCTGGTCCTGGAAAACAGAGCAGCGAAAGGTAAAGAAAGGGCTACACTGGAGACTGGGTTATAATAGAGGCTTTGGGAACTGGCTGCAATCTAAACAGTCAGTTCAAGAGAATAAAACTGAACTAGTTCAAGCACAGATTACAGAGCACAAAGCCACAAAGGAACTGCTTGGTGCTCTGCAAATAGACACAACTATCCTTCCTTGGGAGCCAACAGAGAAGTTAAGACAAAAAACATAGTTCAGGCCTATCCAGTAGATGTTGACAGTTTCAACTATAAATAAATGAAATGGAGCTCTTGGAGAAAATGTTTCGGAAAGGAGCTGAAAAGAATTATACTGCAGTTGTGTACATTATCTACACATATGAGGTTTCTGGTCTGGTCTTACCTCAGTTGTAACCCATGTCAAGATAGCACATGCCTTATATGACTGTTTGCCCTCACATTCCTAGCAAATTCCAAACTCCCGTTCAGATCAAGGGCAATCTGGGCATGGGAGAAACACAGGTCTGGATCTGTGTTTGCAAAATATGCAGGGCTATGTTACTGGCAAGTGTATTAGTTCGTCAAATGGTGAGAGAGTAAATAATAGACTTGAATAATTTTTCTTTGTTCCCTTCAAAATCTAGTTTGCTCTAATTTGGATACCTTTCTGCAATATACAGCAATAAAGGAGACCTCTGAGCCATTTCACACCAATGTATTTCTCCATCTCAATTATATCAACCGTTATAAGCATTTGTCTGTAGGACAGGTAATGATGTAGAAAGAGTCAAAAGTAATATCGAAGGAAGGGGAAAAACTGTCAGCTGTAGCATGGCTGATAAAGTTACATTCAGGAAGCGTTTTCAGGTGCTTAGAAGAGCCAAGGATGTGCTCTGATGCATTTTAATATATAGCAGAGACCTATTTTATAGCCTAATCGAATTTGGTGGAGTTATTCAGCTTAGTTTGGGCCAGGCACAATAGCATATCTCATGGAAGGCAGCATCTGGCTTAATATGATAGAATTCCCACCATAACAAAAAATTTAACGAATGCCCACTGCTCCCAGAGGTGCTTAGATTACATAAGCGGATTAAAGCACATTTAAACCTGTTAGTGTGCCAGTCCTGAAACACTATTACAAACTGGCTGAAAATTCTGCAAAAGTACAGCTTCTCAGATACCAGACTTCTGATTGTACCCTTTTTTCATTATTTCAGCATCCCATTTGTCACTTGGAGCACTGCATGCTTCTAGCAGGGAGAGTTTATGCTAAAAGGACTGAGCCAATAGCCAACAGTAAGAGGACAGGCAGAGGTCTTGTATGTTACTTTTCCACCCATTTATGAAATGGTCTTTGTAAAGAGCGGGCCAGACTCTCAGCTGACGCTTAGACCAGCAGAGATGCACTGACATCAGCTGGAGCCTTTCCAGTTCACACCATGTGAGAACATGGTTCTCCGTTTCTTCAGATGCTTTGAAAATACTTTGTTCTTCACCACAGTTCAACAAATCTCTACTGAAATTATCACTAGCAATTTTTGCCTAACCAGTGTAGATTTCAAAACATTTTTAAAGTGAAAAAAACATAAACCACCCCCCCCACACACCTCCTTCAAGGAAAAGTAGCCTGAGGCATAGGTAGATCAGGTGGCTTGATCTCACAGAAATCAACTCACATCTGAAGACAGACCTCATGATAAAATTGTAATGACAATGTAACTATACTTTTGTTATACTAGGTTGTTGAGTCTGGCTAGATCTAAGCCAGCTTTTGAGTGTACTCCTCACAGGGGCTATAAGCTATATACATCCAAGTTTCCTTTGCCACAACCAGCAGCTGTTGCATACTTCTCTCTTGCCACAAATGTGGCTGGATTTAGAAGCTGATAAATGCTCTCCTAGGCTACCAGTTTAGGTTTCTGTGACCAACTTCCCAATCATCCTTTCTGCCTTCTATTGTTTGTTTACATTGCAGAAATACTGCACCTCTTCCCAGCCCCAACTTAGCTCTAGAAGTGCTTTACAAGCTGTGAAGGCTAATCCTATCTCACATCTGGCTGGACACATAAAGGAGATGACAACAGGGAATGTCTGATATGAACAGCTTCCCTAAACACATTTAGTGAAAGTACTGGAAGAGAGAAACAAAGCAAACTGTCTTGCAAAAGTGTGTTCTTCTGGGATAGGAAAAAGTGAAGAAAAGCACAAACGCGACAAAGGAAAAAGATGAGCAAGATGAAGCAGTTTCATAAAACATGCTATTGCCATTACTTCTACTGTGAAATAGGTATCACAGGTCTTTTATTACCACCTTCTCACTGGCTTTGCTTTCTCCTATAGTGCTTTCTTGCAATCAGCAGCAAATCGGGAGAGTCACAGAAAGTGCTCAAAATGCTGATTTAGTTTGGGCTACCCCTGCACCTTTCTAAATGTGTATTAACACCATTTATCTGGAGTTCAAGTTAACAACTTAACAACTCTTGCCAAGTCATATGGCCAAATAAAAAGCCGAAAGGAAAACTGTATTATCTGCGGTCACTCTTTTTTATGTTGTGGCTGGGTTTGGCAAACTGGCAGAGAGAGAAAAATATCTGAGGGACAGAAATTTCCAGGAAACCTTTCAGACATGTAGCTCCAGTACCTTTAAGATCAACTAAGGATAAAGGTAAAGTATATTGATTCTCATTCCTGCACTGCTTTGCATCAAAAATAGTTGCACTAAGGGAACAGAATTCAAGACACTTAACACAAATTGAAGAGCATACTTCCCTCATCACCATGTCCCTGGAGTATGCAATTTCATGTCTCGCAAAGAATAGGGAAAGAGTTTTGTGATGAGTTGTCTCAGCTTACTATCTACAGAGCTCAGGGCTATAACATACTATGAGATTTCTAGGATTTAGAACTGGATGAACTGAACCTATGACTAAAGAGGACATCTTGATTTACACAAAATAGAAAAAGAAATAATAGAGAAGGGGCATAAGACTGGAACAGCCCTCATGTGAAAGAGGGTTAAGAGGTCTAGTGGACCCCCTTAGGCAGTCTAAGTAGGTCACAAGGTTGGCCCTCAGATTGGATCCCTGATGGAACAAGTCTCCAAAGCAAGTGTACGGATGGAGAGAATTGAAGGCCATTTTGTCATGTTCTGTCTCCCACCCACATCTCTGCCCAGGCACTGCAACCACTGGTGTTTGCAAAGCCTTGTTATGGCCCATCGTTGCCTCCTCCTACCCAAAATCTGAGGCAGATGGGGATGAATTGGAGAAGAGCAGTAGTATTGCACCAGGAACGTAAGTTTTGCAAGTTGTCTTAAGAAATCTAAATGAGAACAGCTCTCACCTCACAGCGTCTCTTACTCCTTTCTCTCTGTGAAACTGTTAATTTACAAACTTCCTTACCGAAAAGCGTACGTGAAATACGGGGTGGGGGTGGAGGGCAGGCAAAGGAGAAACTTTTCCCAATAGATAACACACCCCATTGTTCAATATTTTGTTTCAGGCACATGTTGGAAAGTACCTGAGATGGATTACTGTGAGGACTGGGAAGAAAACACTCATGCCACCAGCTTCTACAATTCTACACATTAAGAGAGGGTAAATAACGTCTCACACACTGTTGTTTCAGCAGATCACTAAAGATCAGGGATGAAATCTAGTTCTGTGTTCCAAAGAAGCCACAATATCGAACTGTGGCCCAAAGGCAGAGAGATGTGACATGGGTGCTCCTTTTCTCTGAAGCCTCAGGCATTCACAACGAACTTGATGGATGACCGTTTTAAATTTCACAATCATTGGTATTGAGTAAGATGCAAAACTGTACCGAGTGGGGTGGGAGAAGAGAGACAGCATTAATTCTTTATTCATGCCTTTGTCACAGGCAAGTGGACATACGGGAAGAAAAGACAGAAAGATGTTGCCGAGCTAATGAGAGAGGTAAACATGTACCATATAAATCTCTGAATTGCTGGTCATTCTGAGGAGAAAGGATTAAGTCAGAATAGTTCATTTTTCTAAGTCCACTATAAGAAGCTAGATTAACAATTACCAAATATAGCCATCAGCAGAAGTTCGATGCCTTGAACTTCAGGTATTTCATCACTCTAACAACTCGTCATGAACTCCAATATAATCTTGTAATAGGGAGACTAAAAAGTGAAGATGTTTACTTCCTAATCCTTCCAGAAATTCAATTTTCAGGCATTCAGCCAAGGCCTAATTTAAAAAAAAGAGATGAAATCTACAATTTTTTCCAATTCTCCCTTAGATGTGAATTTTCTTTTCATTCTGATATACCTTTGTTTGCTTGCTAGATGGAAATCCTTCTGTACATTCCCCAACACTAGACCAGTTAAGCCTAACTTCCTCTAGCTCTTCGGCAGACTGAGGATGGGACATTCTCTGCATTCTTTCAAGTGTAAAATCTGCAGCATGATTAAAATCTGCTGCTGTTGAAAAAAACCCCACCCACATGAACAGGTTTAGATCCCCCAAAAAGCATCTGCAAGCAGTTTTTAAATGCGGTGTAGTCTTCACCAAAAGTAGGTGCACATATATTAATAAAAGCACAGCTAAGGTTGCTAGCAGTGCTACTGCTACTTTAAGCAGTTTTCCTTTTACAGCCTTTTGAACAGCAAAACTCGGCATTTCTGCCTTTGTGAGAATAAAGTGTGTCATGCTGAGACTGCTACCTCTTTGCAGCTGCTGAACCACAGGTACTCACACTGTGGGTAAGAGCATCTTCTGGAAAAAAACCAAAGTAGCTTAAGAAACATTAACACCACTGCTCATCTGGATAGATGCAGTCTTGGAAATGGGGGTGAAAAAGGGCAAAATGGATCCCCTTATTTGGGCTTCCTGATGATTACGTATCTTGAAAAAAAATGTGTGTTCTGTTAGAGCTTTGTGCTCAGTTCTTCTCACTGCACATGAACATGTCCCTGAGGTACAAGAAAGATGCAAGAGGATGAAACCAGTCTGGCCATTTCTCCTCTTCTGTCAACATACTACCGCAGAGAGAGGGGACTTACTCCTTACGCCCGTTTGTGCTGTCAGCTGTACAGCCTTGGAGGTGAGCAAACATTTCCACAGGCAAAGCTGCTTTTGTATATACACCTTTGTTTCTAAAATGGTTGTAACCAATTCTCACAGCACCAGGAAGAGCCAATCTAGGGGATACCAGAAGCCACTAGTTAATGGGTTCAGCTTGCATTTCAAGTGTACTTGCGGTGGCAGTTCTGCAGAGCTCTTCAAGTTTTCCCAGCTGGCACCTGCAGTGGGATCTGGTTTCCCATGTGCTTGTTACGTGTAAATCTCAATCACATGTAGCATTGCCTGTGCTCTTAATTGTCATCATACATATCAAGCGACCCTTACCAGACCCAAATTTCCTAACTCAAGCATTTTTTTTTTTATTACTGCTACCTTACCAGTAAGTTACATCTGTCTATATACCTCAGTGCTTCACAGGATTCTTTCTGACCCTTAGGAAGTCATTTTTCTAGATACTAACTTCAGTTTCACATGGCTTGCTTGTGATTCATGAATCTTTTGATCTGGTGAAACATTCTTGCTTGGATGTCATGCTTCAGGGCCGAATTCAGCTTAAAATCTGTGGTATATAGAAACGTGAGACTGAAGAGACCTATTTTGTTCCATCTGTTTATCTTACTACCAAGGTTGAGTCATGCTGCATGGCAGATTTACTATTAACCACTCATCTTACATTAGTGCCAAAAAGTCTCCCTCAGAATTGGGGCTTTACCGTGCTGTGTGCTATGAAAGCAGATGGGCAGCCCTTGTCCAGGAAGAACAACAAAGCAACAATCAGTGTGCTCAAGTACTGTCCTTGTCTTTCTCCTGTGAATAACAGTGAAAAGCACTTCTGGTTCAGATAAGGAATTTCTTCCCTGCCTTCCCAGAAACAAATTCAGAAATTTGTCATGACTGAAGGGCAGATTCTAGACCAGCTGTTGTTGCAAAGGCAGAGGCTGTACAGGCCTCCACATGACAAGCAAAAAGTGACCTCATCTGCAAGAAAAAGGTATCAAAATGACAATTAAGAAAAAAAAAAAAATCACCTGCAGAAAACTGTTTTGTTGATAAAGAAGAGCCACAGTGCAGCAAATGTCCTTATACTCTTTACGATCCCTCTTAAAGATGTAGCTTTTAGAACATCACAAAGTGTAAGTGACAATGATATTGCCACTAAGCATCAGCCTCAATATTTGCCATGAGTTGTATCTTTAAGACCTGGTTTCAAATTATACATGCTGTGCTTATATTCTGCATGGTATGTTTAACTCTGAGGATTTTATATCCTAGTCAGCTATCAGAGAAATAATAGCTGAAATCAGAGCTCTTTACACAAAGAGAGCCTTTGCAAGCACAATGTTTTCCAAGGGAAACAACTACTGGAAAGAAGAACTAACTAAAGAACTAGATTAAGAGAGAGAATGCAGGAAAAAGATCAAATTTCTGACTTAAATTTGGCATGCAACTTTGTACTAAAAGTTTATTCATTCTTAATGGAGAGTTAATGTTTTCCTAGCCAACATTCTTACCAACTGCATCTAAAAAGACATTCCCTGACCCATTCCTGTCAGGAACACATGTAAAGCTATGCTTTCTGTGCCGACATTGAAATTCAGTTAGTTTGGCGTCCATTATAACACTTGCAGTCTGGCAAAGTCATTGCAGAGGTCCCTTCCAGCAGAAGTAACTAGTTAAACTGCAAAAGACTACAAAACTAGGGAAAAAGTAAAAGCAAGTGTCTTCATTCCTCTCATACATCCAGCTTCCTTCTCACTGTCACACTACCAAGTGAGAGGAGGACAGATGAGGTATAATTAAAAGAAAAAAGAAAAAAGGATTAAGAAGGAGCAAAAATGGGAGAGAGAGAGAGAGGAAAAGTTCACAACATGGAAAGACATATGGGAAACGGACACAGTAGAAACGGATGTTGATACATAACATCGTCTCATCATGATGCAACTGACTAAACCTCACCAGAGGTCACCCAGCGTAGGAAGAGTTTTCATTTTCATTTGGAGAAAGATAAAGGTCACCACTCAAACAAACTAGCTACAGGAAACTTTCCTGTCTGTGTTTCTTTTGCCAAAGCATCTTTAAAACGAGGCCTGGCTCTGCTACTGAGGCCTGGCTCTTGTTTAAGGGTGGGACCTGAAACTCTTCTCTTCTTTTTCATGGGGACTTAAGAGAAGCAAATGGCTATTCAGGACTTTTTTGTTTTCATGCTAAGCCTTTCCCCGTGTTTGCTAGAGTTTGTCAGGCATACAGCACTACTGAGGAAACTGAGTAGACCCTCTGCAGGCAGGAAGATCAAAAAGGCTAAACCAAGGGATAGATCAGAGACAGCAGGTACCACAGCCTCGACCAGGAGTAGTGGGAGGTGTACCCGTGGGACAGGACTCACCGGAGGTGGTCAGAAAACCAGGGCAGACCAGGTGCCTTAACAAGTGAGGCATTTCCTCCAGAAGTGAGAGGTTTTCCAACTTCAACTGAATCCAGAGATTTTCACTGACTCTTTTAGGAAAACCTTCCTGCCACATAATCCTCACTGCTACAAAACTTATCTTTTCAGGGTGCACCTTAAGGAGGGGGATAATGGCAAATCTATTTGCTTTCAGCACTGGCGCTTAACGTCTTCTCCAGCACACAAGTGAGGGAACGAGGGAGGATCATACTGCATGTGTTTTGGAAAGGAGGATAAACAGTAGAATTTTACTGGATGGTAAAATGTTTCAGAATCAACTTATTTTAATTATGAAAAAGTGAAATTATGCGACAATTCTGTAGTGTGACCTTAGGCAAATACTGAATTTAGAAATAAGTATTAGACTGCATTAAACAGCCAGTGATTCTGAACTCCAGCACTTAATGCTAGTCTGAAAAAGGCTAAATATAAAGAACTACAAAAATACCATCTTTGTTGTTTATTTTCACTTTTCGGTCTTCTGTAAACACTTTAGATTAAGTTTTACTTTCTGTATCACACTGCAAAAATGTACTAGGTGCAAACACAATGAGCCAGGCCCAGAGAATATAATGTAAAGAATTATGATGTTTCACCGTTAAAATAATTTACTCTTGACTGCTGCTGTTTGAGGAGCATGGTAGGTAAGTGACACCACAGACCCACTCAGAACATTTTCAAATGATAACAACCCAGCTTTCTCCTTAAGTCCATTCCTGCAAGTCTAGTGAGATTGGCTTCGGTGTAGTTACACAGAGTATGTGCTGGAAAACTGAATTTGCCTTCTGTCGTGGTTTAACCCCAGCCAGCAACTAAGCACCGGGCAGCGGCTCACTCCCTCCCTCCCCCCCCCCCCAGTTAGTTGGGGGAGAGAATCGGAAAATAAAGGTAAAGCTCGTGGGTTGAGATAGGAACAGTTTAATAGAACAGAAACGAAGAAACTAACAATGACACTAATAACAAAGTGACAATAATAATAAAAGGATTGGAATACACAAGACGAGAGATGCACAGTGTAACTGCTCACCACTTGCCAACCGATGCCCAGTCAGTTCCCGAGCAGCGATCCACCCCCCAGGCCAACTCCCCCCAGTTTGTATACTGGGCATGACGTCCCATGGTATGGAATACCCCTTTGGCCAGTTTGGGTCAGCTGT
>JAVKLA010000031.1:471523-511268 GCA_034782735.1 Sagittarius serpentarius | reverse complement strand
TCATACTAACCCAAAACACAGCACTGTACCAGCTACTAGGAAGACAATTAACTCTATCCCAGCTGAAACCAGGACAGCTTCACATATTTAGTGCCAAAGCTCAGGTCTGGAAGCATTTCCAAGCTGTTCTAGGGAGATGGAAATTGAGGTACACTTTTCTCTTTCTTCCCCTCGGTGTATGTACAAAGACATACATCCACTAAATAGGTGCACGTTTCTGACCTAGCATTTCCAAACCAAACAAAGCCCTGAGTGGAGACCGAGTTCAGCGACACAGTAACACAGCACCTGCACACCTGGGAATATCAACAGACTGACCTCTTACCCACCCCTTGTGAGCCTGTATCGATATACCAAGCACAATCCACTTACCGGCATTCATGTAGCATTAAGAGAATCCAAAGAGGAGGTCAGAAGACTTTAGAGGGTATTACTTAAAAATTACCAGTTCCTTGTTCAGCTTGATATATCCTCCTAGCACATTTCCAGATAAACTGTTAATTTAGATTCTGTTATGAACTGTTCATAACTTCTGTTATGAAGTACTGCAAGGACATCAAACTACACGCAGGTGTCCTTTGCCTACCTCAAGTTACATCACACCTTTAAAGACCTTTTGTTTCAAACTGTGGCAAGCACCGTTGCAAAATGAGAGGAAAGAGAAGGAGAAACTACTATGCAACTGCAGGCCCATGACCACCTGCATCCTTAGGAGCAGATGCAGCTAATCAGCCTCTCCTAGCTGATTAGAGAAAGTGTTCTACCTCTGGAGGAAGGTTGAAGCCATAAAAATAGATTTAGACCATGCTATTCCAGAGATTATCGATATCTCAGGAGGAAGACTTTGCTCTCCTGTACAAGTTACCTTCGTGCCATAGATGTCCCTGCTAAGTGGGGAGTGGGCATTACAAAACATAAGAAGGAAGTTAAAAATACGTGCAAGACAAGTCTCAAGGAAAATCTCTAGTGTTGAAGAATGTGCTGTGTATTTGCTGAGGATGTGGGGAATGAAAACTACACAGAAATGGACTAAGCAAGAAGTATCAAACAGAAAACAAGATGCTGTTTTTTCTAAGCTGTTAAACTTTCCATTCACTCTCAGTGTAAAGAATAATTTTTTTTTTTTTTTTTTTTAGATCAGGTCAGTGACAAAAGAAAAGTAAATAGTTTCTGTGAGAAAGTACAGTATGTGTCAATTCTGCAGCCATTAGCAGCAAAATGGGAAATAAAATGACATATACAGGTGGAATTCCCAAGTGTATTCCATGAAAAACTGAAGTAATGCCATTAGATTAGACAATGTGAAAGACAGTCCACTGGGATGATAAAATGTTTACTGTAATTTTTTCTCCAACAGAGAGTCCTTGTCCCAAATTAAAAAGCATAAGGTGAGTGCCATCAATATCTATCGAAATGACTTTTCCTCACAACAGACAGCAATGACTGAGGAAAGCAAGGCATCCTAAAGATGACTTTGAAAGAAGCATTTTTTTCTTCTTTGGTAGCTCTATCAGAAGATTTTCTTTAAAAAGAAAGGAATTACCTTGCTGGAATCCAAGAAAGAAGTGTGCTACTCCCCTACGCTATTTTTGTTTTAATTCTTTCAGGTTAAAAATGAATAGATTACTACACAGAAGAGAAATCTTAACTGGAATACTCATACTGCAGTACCTATTTGTCATTCAGCTATTGGCAATTAAAGTATTAATATTAAAAATGAGGAAGCACTGCATGGGTAAGAAAAAAGATTAATAAAGTTAACAAGCCCTAACAAGAGACATAAGTCAAAATTAAAGCCAGATTTCTTACTGAGCTTTCTAAATGAAAAAGTATCTGGGATGATATGACTACAGAGATTGTTTTTCACTTGGTTCTGAAGTCAATTTTGCTATTGCATGCAACAATTTTTTAAAATTATTTCATGACGTTACTGGCACGTACGAGTTAATGTCTAATAGGTCTAGTGACAAAAGTCATCAGAATATACCAAGTGCATTTTTTTCTGAATTAAATCCATGAGAATCAGAAACAAAAGCAGTTCTAAGAGGGTAACTGAAGCTGAATTATAACAATAGCATAATAAAGCGGAGTGTGTCCAAGAACAAAGCTCAACCAGAAAAAAAAAAGTAGAGGAAGAAACCAGATTAAAAATCCATATAACAATAATTGCCTATAGTATGATGAGCCAAATTCAACTCTGGAGTTTCAGGAGCATTGAATTTGGCTTTAAGCAGGATTCTTATTTATGGGAATTCAGATGATGGGAAAGAACTATAACAGCACCGTTTTCAGTGAAAGCTAACATAGTTCAAAAATCTAAGTGGGAGTTCAGAATGTTATCCGAATCATACAAGCTGTCCTCACCCAAATGTTCATTTTGTTGGATTCAGGCAGTAGAATAATCTACTACTTTTCCTAATGATGCATAGGCACACATACACAACTACTGGGCTATTTGTTTATGTAAAAGTACCACAGGAGCAACAAGTCACCTAGAGGAGATTTCTATGTTCCAAATACTTGTGTGCCTCCTAAATGCAGTACTGCATGGAGAACAGAAGTGTTTTCTGGATTATTTGGTGCTGTTACACTGTTATACTTCCAAAGTATTGGTCTATCAAGGTACATGGATGTTTATTCCCATATGCACATGTATGTGCACACATGTGCTTTTCTGTCTTTTACTTCTCCATCCCTCACAAAAGAGACTAATAGGATGATGTTTCTATTTTAATATGAAGCTACTTTTTGATCCGAGACAGAATACAAGCAAAACTACTGTAAACATATAAATAGTTATAGGGCTTGTAAACGTTCAAGCACTCAGACTCTCTCTTTTGTGTTGGTACAGTACCTCAGATAAGACCTGGCACTACTAGGTGATACTGTAATATAAATAGAAGTGGATAGACACGTCAAACACACTAATTCACCCGAAAATCCACAAGGGAAGTTTACAGCCTTAGCATAGTTAATATTTTCACGTGTGGGGAAAAGAACAGTGCTAGAAATCCAGACTTCACTGTATTATCATTTCTGGTTATAGAGGACAGAGTGGATGAAAGTGAAGACCAGAGGCTTATGCATTTAATCATGTTTTATCAAGTTTCATGGTAGCTTTTAAGTTATTCTAGCCTTCTGTACAAAGAAACTTCACCCAGCATTTAGGCAAGGGCAGCTTTTACATTGAGGAAAGTGGGATCCATCTACACCAGGACTTCATAAGTCTTGGTAAAAAGCTTTGTATTTAATTTCCTCCCTGTGCTAAGTGCAGGTGATGCACACACCAGCAGCCAGCCCTGTATCACAGCGTGCTGGGAGAAGAAGGACACAGCACCCTGCACTGTAGGGAGGTTTCAGTGGGGATCCCCACCACCTAAAAAGGATTAGAGCCACCACGGCATGTAAGCAGATCTGCATTTTGTGCACTTAATCAAAGTATTGTAAGACCAGCAATGGGGAAAGAGAATGAGAAGAAAAAACCTCTCTCCCTTAGACGGGATTCCCTGTTTGGATGTGCAGAAGACGACTGTAGACAGGCCCTTTCAGCAGCAGCTCGTGTGTCCTGACCCAAACGTCCAACAAGCTGGCTCCTCATGTCTTGCCTGGAAGCATTCCCAGCCCAGAGACAGACATCACCGTATCACGTGGTCCCTTTTATTCCCCCTAGTAAGTATGTTTCGGTCTTGGTGGAGTCAGTTTTTCCTCAGAATTTCCACTCAGACGAGAGAGAGCGAACTCGCAGCCACCACAATACTCACAGCCATTAGTCCTGGCCAGCTGCAGTAAATCCTGCCCTATTCAGTCAGCTTATTACTGGAATAAAACATCAGCTTCATTCTATCACTCTCTTTGTTCCTCAAGTGTATAATTACAAGTCAACTGTGGGTCATACTGTTGCCATAACACCAAAGAACAGAGAGCCTGATAAGAGCCAGCAGAACGACTCATGCTGATTTTAATGGGATTTGCCTTAAACCTTCGACAACTATCACACTGGAAAAGTAGATGCAGGCCACAAGGTTAAATCACAGGACAAGAAAACAGGAGAGTATCTGCATCTCAGACATCATTTAGGAAGCCATTTGCTTCTCAGTGTTTCAGTCTCCATCAGAAATGTGGAGGCAGCAGTACCAGGTACTTCATGGAGCTCTTGGAAGCCTTCATTCATTTATACTGATGATGCATTTTGTGGGGCCTCAGAGGGATGGGGTGACACTGATGAGTAATAAGAACAGCAAGAGAAGAATGAGGCTTCATGAGGGCCTTCCTCGCAGCTTTTCACTCAGGTGTGACATTAACTGCTGAACTAACAACGCGGTCACACTTAGTCTTTATTAAAGGCCTCAGTGTGGGCATTAGAACATCTCGGTGACCAGCACCTTTAAAACAGCTCTATCACAGCCATAAGCAATGGTGAAATTGTCAGGGAGAGGCTGCCATCCCTACCATGTCATCTAAAAACCATTAGAGAGGGACCCCTCAGCCATCCAAAACCAGTCAGGCAACAAGTATGTCAGCAACAGAATGAATTACAGCATATATGATTTCTCTGTGGCTATGTATTGATATGGGATTAATTTTTACCATGTGTACAAGTATTTTAAACCACAGTGGTGACTGGATTTTCCCAGCAACAGCTTTAAAACTAGATAACAGCAAACTGCAGTAGAAGTAAATTAGGGTCTAAAATGAGTTGCTTCACTGAAGTTCATGCTTTGTGCTAGTGTATATGCACGTTTGCAAATGAACAAACGAATCCTTTTTTATTGTCTGGTACTCCCTAGTGGCTCCCGAAACCAGTATTTCGTTTATACATTGTATTCTTGGTATCCAGTATGGTTTTCAAGTTCTTGAGAAAAGTTCTCTACTTCAGTTCTCCACATGACATCACCTTCCAAGCATTTAAAAATAATAATTTTAAAACAGGAAGTTGAAGGTGCAATCTTTTTGCTGGCCTGACCACAAATAAAAATGAGAAAGTATTGGAAAATCATCCTTTTCACCAAGCCATGGAAAACAGATGAAGGTCAAATCATAGCTATCATAGCTGGAAATTCTTTCAGACATCCTGCAAATACATTACATGATTAAATGTTGTGGTTTCTGGCCTTTTTTTTTTTTTTTCTCCTTCTTCATTCTGGAAAGAGATGTGACCAGACCTGGGTATACAAGGACAGGAAAAGAAATATAGCTCTGGACTGGTATTCAGTCATCTGTGATGTGTTCACATGCTCTTACCTGAGATTTCACTAGATATTTAAGATCTAAGCACTGATGCTTAAAGAAGTAATCCTACCTGTTACTCCCTACTGTTACCTGCATGGTGCCACTTACTCCCTTGTCTTTCCTCTGGAGCTTGTCTGATGTTTTGTAGAGATGCTCCATTCTGTGGACTTCAAAAACGAGTGTGTGTGTGCACGCACTTTTCCCCCCTTTTCTTGAGGTCCTTCTCATGAAGGCCCACCATTTTTGTGTCCTTCCTCTTCTCAAATACATCCATCCTGGGATTTTCTTCAACACTTTCTGCTTCATAACCCTACTGCTGGTTGTAGACAGGTTAAATAAAAACCCTATGTGCCAGTTTGACAGCGGGAAAACTGTAACATACAAAGCTGAAGCACCTTGGGGCAAAGCTGAGAGCCAATCCCATAGATTCTTAGGGTTAACCTCCCTACATATTTTATATCCAAATCCCTGCTTCCTCTTTTTACCCCTCTTATTTACTAATGGCATTTTATTGGACTGGAATAACTTTCATGACCAAAAAAGATGGAGTTATGTTTGGCACTATTCACATTTAATAAATATTCAGAAGGCTGTATTTGTTCTTTAGTGCATCTTCTCTGGAGACAAGCATTTGGTCATTCCTAAGAGTGGGGGTATGCAATTCTATACTATACATACTAAAGGAAATACTACATTTTTGTTACCAGACCAGCTGGCAAAGTAATTCTAAATAAAGAAAATTAAGGGATTAACACCAAATGAAGTTATCATAAATAAATTCTTGCTAATGCTGAAAAAAAAATACAAATACGAAAACCTGATATGCTTGGACAAGGTGTAATAATCAAGTAATAACGTCTGTCAGTGTCACTTCAATATTGCACAGCTGGCTCAGCCAGCTCAGGAAACATGCTGAGGTCTGAGCAGTTAGAGTTACTGTGGACAATATGTGGTACACAGCCGGTAATCCCCTAAAGACAGACTCCGTGAAGCAGTAACAGCTTTGGTGGACAAACTCCTACTAATCCAATACCTAAAACCAAAAAAACCCCCCCACAAAACCCAGAAAAAGACCCTCATGTGCAGTGTATACTTCCATGCCAGATAGCTGACACTTGACTAGAAGAACCACACCTAAATGTGCTCAGATACCATAAGGGTATCTGTTACAAGGCCCTCCAAAAGCAGCAGTGCCTCTAGGACACTACCACACAGGGAAATCAAATTCATTTCATGGCGTCAGAAACATTCCAGCTGCAGAACTAGGTTTATTTGTTTATTTTCACAACTCTCACAAAGGAAATCCATGAAATTCTGTATTGGAGGGAAATCTTTCCCAAGATCTAGTTACGAAAAGAAACTCTCCAGACTGTGTGTGGCCTCGTTCTCAGCTGTGCCATTGTTCATTAGATGTAACTAAGGAGGAGGCTGAGGATGAGGTCCATAAAAAGCCAATGCATTTCTCTTATCCTGGGGCCAGTTCTTTGCCAGCCCAGCCCTTCCATAGATGAAAGAGATCCAAGAGCTGCTCTAATCTATACCAGCTGCTTCACCAAAGCCTGATGTCGGTCAGGAACTGCTGCAGCACGACCGAACCAGGTTCCCTTCTCTCTCTCCCCTGCCATAATCTCCACACATAGGGCTGCAAGAGTGCATGATGTAGGAAGACAACACGTCACAGCGAGCTGTGCACAGAAAGGATCACTCTGCCAGGGAAACCTGGCCGCTTCCCACCCTCCTCAACGCAGCAGCGGTGAAAAGGGAATGAAAGGGAGACCAGTCCCGAGTCTCTGTGCATATCAGATGTATTTGTTGTTACCCACAGCTCCAGCTCACAGTATTCTTCCTCAAAAGTCTGCAGAAATGGCCGCCTCAGGGTTAATGAGAACATGTCCCATAAAAAGTTATCATAAATCTTAGGACACCACTGTCCTCTAGGGATTTTAGTTGCTGAGGATCTCAGGATTTATGAGAGTCATGAGTTCACAGTATGATTTAAAATTATAAAAATCTGTGTGCTAGCTTAGCACAACTTAACAAATCTAAATGGTTGAATGTATTTCAAAGCTGGTTTTAGACTGCAACTATGAGGTACTCCAACTCCGCAAATGAAAGATCACCTTGGAAGTGGGGGACATGGAGGGGTGGGCAAAGCCTTTCTCTAGTAGCCAGGTGCCAAGGTTTTGTAAGCCCAGTGACAGTAAAGCCATTGTTGCCAGCTTACAGATCAGAGCCCGCAAATCCACATAGCACTCAGGATTTGTACCTCACTGTCCCTGCAGTCTACAGCATCAACTCAGCAGCATAGTTGTTACAAGAAAAAAAAAAAAAAAGAAAGAAAAAAAGAAAAATGCCACCAAAGGTGCTAAACTTCTAGTCAGAGAGAAATATTTCTGTGCAGAAAGTTTCTGAAGATGAAAGACACCATGAATGGGAGCAAGTCACAGTGGACCCTTGCATGCCAGTAAGTGATTTATCATCAAATGATCACAACTGTTTCTTCTAAGAAGCGATCAAAAGTTAAGGATGTTACAAGGGCTTAGAAAAAGGATTGTGAGATCATCTTCTTTAGATTACTCAAGCATATAAACTCACCAGAAAAGCTGGCACTCATGGTAGATGGGCAAAGGAAAAAAAAAAAAAAAAAAAAAGGAAAGGTGAGGGAGGGTTAAGATTCAGGTCATTCAACAACTGTGAAGATGTACTGCTCTTTTGCAGTTCTGCTGCTGTACTGGATATGCTGTTGGTCTCCAGTACTGCCTGACACCTTTTTACTGAACTATGCAATAGAAGAATGTTGGTTTTTTTAAAAGCAGGAATGTCCCAAACACTATATGCTAGAAGAAAACAGTTCTTGCTGTTATTTGAGAGTTTATATCTGTGGAAAAACAACCCCATCCAGAGTAGTGAATTTATGCTTACAGCAAAATCCGATTAAAAGAGAAACGGCAATATTCATAATGAAAAAAAGATTTTTGCCATTGAAATTAAATTTTCACAACATGTAGTCTTTTGTGTCAGCATTTTCTATGTTTTGCTCATTAAAAAAAAACAAACCAAAACCAACAACAAAAAAACCCAAACCACACAAACCTAAAAATTCCCATAAAGCTTTCTGGTAAAAAATTGTTCATTATCAAACCTTTAAAAATTTGGCAAAACGCTTTTAAAGTTCAAGCTTTACTTTTTCAATTTTGTTAGTTTTTTTGTTAAAAAACATTTTCATAGAAAATAAAAAAATAACATCTTTTAAAATTATGGTGATTATGGAATTGCTCTGTTTATAAACTCTCTTAAGTGCAAATAGTCTTTCCTCCTCCCCCTTCCTTTACAGAGTGAGAAATGGAAACAGAGGTAAATTTAACAGCTTACAGCATTGCAGCATCTTAAATTTGCAGCAGAGGTAGGATGGGAACCCCTGTGCCCAGTATTGCTTCTCACATCACCCCTTCTCACTTGGGGTGGTGCACGGGGAAGGAACTATTTGGTACTTCAATACCAATTCTGCACCGTAATTGCATTTATTTGTGGGTATCTTACAGTCCAGCCTCTTTAGCTCTGTTTTTCTTCTGTGACCCTTACTCTACAATAGGAGTAGCATTTAAGTGAAATCTCTGTTTTAAAATACATTCACAAGCTGATCCACTGTTTTTCTAGCCAAAGAGCAAGTCAATGGGCTTTGTGTGTTCGGTGACGTCAGAAAACGCGCTGGCAAACACCTCCCTGCGCCCGTTCCCAGGTCAGAACCCTGCACCAGGAGCAGGCAGCAGCTGCCCAGCATCCCACAGCATTTCCATTACTACATTTCTGGCATGTTTGATATATAGCATTAAGATGTATTTTGCATTGTTACTAGAGCATCGCCAACGTAACCTCACCCAAATACTTGTCCGTGGTATTTTATTCCCAGCGCCTTGCCTACAAGGTGCAGCAGCATTCCTGGGATTACGTCTGCAGGCTCTCTGCCAGATTGTTTCGAATCACACAGAAGCACTTTAAGTCCCATTACACGCAGGATAAACTGTGAGGCAGTAGCTGAAAAACTACTACTCAGCTTTCTCTAAACACTCTGAAAAAACTTGCACAGAACTTGAAAACTCTCTGACTGCGTTTAATACCTGGCTTTGGTTTTTAAGATTAGAAATGTAATGCACTGTCACTGGGCAACTATTTTAGGGCATTTTCTGGGTTTGGTCACAGAGGGAATGCATCCACTACTACTCTGTGCATGCGGTTGTTCCTTAGAGCAGTAACAGAGTCTTATCAGATTCCTAGGCTGATATTTAGAAATCCTACAGGGCTAAGAATCACCAGCACTAGTTGTCTCATGGCCCACCTTAAAGGTTAGGCTCCACAGCGACATTTCTTCTAAAAGGTTCAGCTTACAGGTAGAAGAAGCAAGCCCAGATTTTCATATTTAAACATTGTCCATTCTGTCAGAAGACCTACTGCCAGGGTCCAAAAATAAGTCAAACACCAATCTTAATAGGATGGAGTACAAGACATATCCCTTTGTTTCTCTTTAAGAAAGCAGAAAATGCTGGATGGCCAAATAGAGGTACTAAGTTCTGATTATCCAAGGTCAGGGAGTGGAATCAAGTAGGGAGATATGAAAAGTATGATGAAATATACTGAAATTTGGATGAATTTGTTCTTAAATAGCTGTGCGCTAACTACCAAGGCAACTGCAGTAAGTGAAGAATAAGTCACACCTTTGAAAAAGAAAGTACCAAAGTAAATTCCATTTTATCCAAACTATGGTGGAAAAAAACACAAATACAGATTGATTATAAATGTATGAGGACAGCTTTGTGTTTTGAGTAGCTTTAAAGAAACTTAATTAAAGGAGAATAAGAAACCATTCCTTGTACTTTATTGGCAATACCCTGAAGCAAACAAACACCATGACTCCTGGCTGAGATTCCTAACTGTTAACACAAACTCCATTCATACGTTTAAAAATCAGTGCAAGAGGAAAGCACGATAAAGCCCAGTATGTGAAACATCAAACATTCTGCTTTAGTTATTCAGATCTGGATCTTGGGCTGTGGCCAAGCAGCATTTTGGACTGCTCAGAACGGGGGACGGGAGCGAGTGCGTACATATGGCTTTAAAACCCTGGCTTGCCCCTAGAGAGCATCCGAGCAGCCAAAAGATTGTTCTAATTAACACCTGCTACTAATGGTTCCAGAGGGTCATTCTGACATCTGAGGATCCCAGAGGAAAGAACAAGGCAGTTTTTCTTGCTTCAGCAGTTGTGAAGGAAGGAGGACTGGACTTTCCTATGCCATTCTTATTGTGAAGGTGGAGAGATCTTCCAATATATGGAAGAACTTGGTTAAAGGAAGTTTTGAGACAAGGGAATATCACGAAATATATTTTGCAGTACCGGAAAAGTCAGGCCTATGATATATTTTGCTGCACATAATGAAAATAATTGTAAAACCTTTCAGTTTTAGTCAGCTTCTTCAAATGATCCCATCTTTGCCAGAGGGATTCCTTTGTGGACACAGGAGAGGGACTAACTTTTTCCCAAAGCTTACTCTTGATAAAGAAGATGAAAGGGTTTACTTTATTTTCAATTTAAATGAAATTGATAAGCCCATTTGAGAAAAGGTACTTGAATTTTGTTGTCCTCAGAAGAGGAGCGAAGATTATTCTTTTTCTAAGCAATCCATGTCTCCCAGTTACACTAGAATGAGCTTTTCATCTTCCCACGACACACAACCACTAAGCTGTGGACAAGTGTTTCACGTAACACTCTCAATGCCCCAAGTCCTCCTCTCCCCTCATAGCATCCTTTTTCTGTGGGTTCTTAGTCTCCCATATCCCACTACCAGTGCTTGGCAAGAAATCCTGAGTGAGGGGCAAGGGAAGAGCAGGACAGTCAGGTGCCACTAGTTCATGGTATTTTTGGGGGTCCTAATGATTAACGGGTCATAGGAAGCTCCCATTTACTGACCTCCCTCACCCCTGGCATTACTACTTGGAGTATTTTTTTTATTTTTTCACAAGAAGTGTTGAGCACTTCTTTCTTCATAAGAAAAAAAAGTATCTAGAAAATTAAATAAAAAAATAAAGCGAATGCACTGTTATGTTCCTGCAGACATTTATCTAATGACTAATGTTATCCATGTATACACAAAGAGGCATAAATGTTTCAAAATCTGATCCAAGTCTGGTAAACCACTTTCAAAATCAGGAAATTCCAATGGAAAGGTTAGTTGCATTTGCATCTGTATTATTTTCTGCTCTTGTTTCCATATTTGGTGAAAATTTTAATATAATCCTAGTCTCCTAGTCTATACTATAAAATAAATATAGGGTTTAAGTTTTCATTGAGTCTAAGGCTAATTATGCCACTCAAGCAAGTAAGAGACCATGGAGAGGAATTTTGTTTGTTCACATTTAGAGTCTCTTAAAAAAGCTAAAGGGATACAAAAATGTTTTATTGTAGAAGGAAATCAGACCCAAGTTTTTCAGAATGGCTGTGGTAAAGACCTCAGATCTGGGAAATTTCTGACTAGGAGCCTTTCATCTTAAAAGTCCATTTTTAACATAGGACAAGTCTGCCTCTTTGAGCCAACCTCAGCACAGATGAACTTGAGTGCAATAAATAAAACAAACAAAAAAAACCTGAGGAAAATCAGAATGTAATGAACTATTCTGCAAAAATGACTAGCCCTTATAGCCCAACCAGAAACCTGCCAGAACTGAACACCACTAGCTTACACATTGCACGAGCAGGATACATTTACAGTTTACAGACATAATTCTTAACATTTTATTAACACTGAGACATATCAGAGTACTTACTGAACTTCAGATTTGGCTCAAATACTATACAACATATGAAAAGGGGAAAGAAGAAAAGGACAAAGGTGAATGAGGAGGAAAAAATACTGTGAAGTAGTTTGCACTTCACAACACCTACTCTACGCTTATTGTTCAGAGCCATTTCCCTGCTACAGATGCACGCGTGCCTGCATGAAATAGGGACTTTTCTGGTACACGTGGGTACACCAGACTGGTTCCTCCTGCTGCTACACACATAGCAACAGCCAAACCGTAAATGAGACCTAAATAGATTAAAATTTTACCACTTGCAGTATTCTTAAACCACCAGTAATTTGAGTTAGCTCCTAATATTTTTTAAAGGGTTACTAAGGAAGAAAAAAATATTCCAACAAGGTTCTTGCATTTCATACCTCAGCTGGTATATGAATCAGTGTCGTCACAACTTCATGTTTTTCTCTAGGATCAATTCCCTCAGCTGAGAAAAGAAAACCACTCTTTCCTGCCACTAGTGATGTACTCCATTTTCTAATGAAGCTTATGCAAAGCTAAACAATGAGGGTGATAAAATAAAGACAACTTGAAAGATTAACAGCATTCAGCTGTACTGCCAGAGGCGGGGATTATCTGCTTAGTGCCACACCCCAGCTGTGCTAATTGAAGTGAGGATAAGGTGGGAAAGACCAACCCTCACAAGATGAGTCCAGGTTCTGTTTCATAACGCTTCCCTCTAACATCATCTGCTCTACAGATCTTAAAAAAAACCCCCAGACACTAGGAGTAGTCTTAAGTAAAATCACTTAGTGAAAGTTGTCAGCCTAAAGGAGTGAAGTCCTATTTATTCACAGAACATGTACAGCATGGAAGCTGAACTAAAATCTTCTTCCACAGCCTCTTGCCAGCGGGCCTGTTCTCTGCCCTGGAAAAATGCTGGGTATTTTGAGAAATAAGAACAACCACAATTAGAAATATAAGGAGTATATAGACTTTCAGCGTGTATCTTTCACCACCAAGTCTCAAAACTGAACAAGAATCATCAACATCTGGCCTGGATTGGTGTTTGCACCTTCTTTTCAGAGCGCTGGTATTGTTTCCTCTCTTTAAGGCAAGATACTGCGTTAGATGGAACAGGGGTCTGGTCCTTTTGCATTTTGAGGCTGCTGACCCAGCAGTAACTGTACCGTGATCTTGAAAGATGCATTGCTACTGACCAGGAATCCACTATAGTCACCAGTTCATTTCCCAACAGTGTCAGATTATGGTTGAATTTGCGGCCACTCGCAACCAACACACAGAAGAGAATGACTCGTTAACAAGTTCACAGTCACTTACATGGTATGCAGCTCCAAGCTACTCTTTCATTTGGAATTACTTCTTTGATGGATTAGGCATACCGCAACCTGATACAGTTTACCAGAATCTGATCACAAAACTGTCTTTTCTTTGTGCTCTTCTTTCTAATTATTGCATTCATTTTGCCTTCTTCCAAATTGTATTGTAAAGTCTTTAGAGAAGGGACCACTACTTACATGTCTGTAGAGTATTTGCAGTTTATCATATTTAGAACATATTTTTATAATTTTATTCTTCCAGCATTTAATCAAATTGTCTTATTTGTATAATAAATGAAAAAAAATTATGATTAAGTGAAATTAGGAAGGAAATAATAAGGCTCTTTTTGTGTGGGAGAAGAATAAATACTGAAAAGAATAGAATAAAATCAAACACAAACTATTCACAAACATGCACAGCTTTTCTAAAGACACCATAGCGTGTCCTTTCCCTGTGGAAATTTGCTAGGCTATGAACTTCAATGCCTGTGGGATATTGGTGCCTATATGCCCTCTGGGGTCTTTCAGGAGTACAACAGCTTTATCTAACCAGCAAGCAGGTGGACTAGGTCAGATGAAGTTTTCCGTTCAGAAATAACAATAACGCAGTTTGAGATATTCCCATCTCCACCACTCATTTCTAGACAGTGGTGTAGTATTCCTTCACCGCTGTTGGCACAACTATATGTGGTACCACATTTTAAAATGAATTAGGGAAATGATCCTGCTTCAAAATAACCCAGCAGAAAAGAAGGGTGTTTTTCAGCCCTTGATCCAGCTTACTACATGGTCCCACAAAGACTTGTGCCAGCAAAACTGAGAGGGAAGTGCCAATGATAGCGTCAAAGTAGGGCAGCGGGTGCTTTGGTTCTTGTCCCACAGGGCATGGCCTTCTAGAATGAACCGAGCTTTTTAGAAACTTATTTCAACATTTGGACAGCACTCAAGTTTCAGTGGGAGCAACCACTGAGCTTTTTTAAGCACCTGGAAGCAGCAGACAAATGATGTAACACATTTTCCTGATAGACAGCCATAGACAAGACTAAATATTAGTTTTTTTCTGTTGGGAGCTCATCCAAAAAGCAAGCAGCAAAATCCCTTTCAACTCACAGTCATTATGTTAGATGTTTTATTCTATGTCTTCATTTGTTTCAACAGCATCCCTTTTCTTCCATTTAAGAGTTTCTATATTATAATAAATAGGTCCACTGTCTATCTAACCCAAGAGACTTGTGCCAGAAGCTTGGAAGAAAAAATAACACCCTCGTGTGTTCTGCCTGTCAGAAGCAGAAGAGTTTTAAGGCCGCACAACTGTCCTTCCCCTGCCTCCATCCCCCATGTTATGAATGGTCTTCAGTACGCAGAATAGCACAGTCCATTAGTGTGGCACGTGAAATGAGAAGAGGGAAAGGGATCTACACCATTTCATTCAGAACATTGTATCAGTTCCTGTAATCTTTTCACTGGAAATTCATGACACAGGAAAGCCTTTACAAAGGTGAAAGGATTTCACACACGGGAAGCTTATCTTATCTCCACTGCTCTTCCAAACTTTGTACTAGATTCCAGGAAGTATTGATTTTTTATTTAATTTTACATTACTGGAATAGATTCAAAAGACTCATATTCTGAACACTGAAAGAGGTGAAGGTCTTGTATTTTATCTGCGAAAAGCTGAACATCCCAACATTTCACAGTACTCTCCTGCCAGTTTCATAGGGCCAGGGCCATATTTAACAAACATGGGGCTTGGTACGGAATCATCACAAAGCAAGCAGTAGAGAAAGATACTTGCAAGGTTCAGGGCAAGGAAATTAAGGAAACTAAACTGATTATGTAATGTTATGTTGCTGGGTACTGTAAAATTATTTTCTGTGCTTCCGATGGCTTGAAGATGGGCAACTTTTCAAGGGTATTACAGCTACAAATTCATAACACTAAAGTTGGTAGCACATAAAATGGTGTAATAAGTATACAAAATCAGGAATAAACTAATAAAAAGACAAAGAAAAACTTCTGAGATCGGTATTCAAAGTTGCAAACAAAAACCCAGAACTAGCTCAGCTGGCTTCATTGCAAAATAAATGTCATTTCACAACTGACTAATCATTTTAAAGTTACTGTATCAATTAAAAATCAATATTTGGAAGTGTAGTTCAAAGTGCCATATATTTTAGTTCTAAAATTGAAAATAAGAAATAAATCTTCAATATCCTCCATTCTACCTGAAGTACCTTCTTTTTCTCTCTTCCATCTTCCATTCTTCACTACAGAGTCCTGTGCAGAGGCACAGACAGCACAAGCAGCAAGGGTTTAAATATAATTCTATATATCAGAGAGTTGTATCAAAGCTTCCTATTCATTCCTACGCTGTACTTTGTGCTCCTTAGTCTTCAGTGGGGCTCAAGGCAAAGACCTGTAGATCCAAAACTGAACAATGGATCCAAGGCATTTTTTTAATGCTCTATATTAAAACTAAAATTTTAATTTATTTACGTTCATAACATTTACAATAACACACAACACTAAATCCCTTTATTTATTTTTAATGAAATATTTTTAAAAGCAGACATACATCCCATAGTATTTATGCCAGAATGAACAGAAATGTACATAAGAAACCACTGTGAATCCAAAAAAATAATTGGTGGTTTCCACTTGCTGGAGAAATAGACCATGAAAGTCAAAGTGGGTCCAGATAGCTTTTTCTGTTCTAAAGAATTACTACTGAAAAGGAGGAAACTAAAAAGAAACAACATATACTGAAAGCTGAATAATTTAATAATTTAAAGGTCAGCTTGTTATAAGCACTTACTGTAAAAATATTTCATGTTGTATTTTCATTTCCAATTATTTCTACAGCTGGGACATACGAAGTAACACGCCAGAGGTTACAAACAAATCAGTGCCTGAGCTAAGAGCAGAAGCAAAGTATTCAATTCTGCATCCCTCTTTTCAATCAGTAGATAGCATAACCATATTTAAGAACAAGGTCTGTACAAATACATCTCCTGATAACATTTTTCGTTGGCTGACTTTTTATAATGCACCATAATTTAACATATAAAAGTAGTGTTCTTCAGTTCCATAAAAAAAACACCCCAGTAATTCATTAGGTGAGCATGTTGATATTTTCTTCCCGTCATCCTATGTCTGTCTTTCTATTTGCATCTAGCAAAATTAAATCCTCAGAATAAAGAAAAATTTTGACATGAGTCTTTCTTCTTTAAAATACTAAGCTAGCAGAATAAAGTACTGTTTCTTCCCCATATGCTTCCACACATTTTACTGTTTTCTTTCTCAAGAGAAGCCGTCACACCCCAGTTGCATCTCTCGTATTTCTCATATTTAATCCTCTTTCCCCACAACTGCCTCTTGAAGCAACCAGTCAGCTGTTTGAGAAGGAAGCACACTCCTTGAAAGTCATTGGCGCTGAGCTCTGTTTTTCTTTTCTTTTCTTTATAGTTCATTTGTAATATTATTTAAGCCACTGTGCTAGTGAAAATGCTGACTTACTAATGGGACTAAGATCATCCTAGCAATGGCACTTATTATAAGAGAGATCCATCTGGTGCTTTGGCTGTGTGACAGTCCTGAACTCTAAAGATCTGAGTTCAATTTTCTGCTCTACAGTAAACATCCTGTATGCCTTTTAGCAAAATATCATGACCCTTAGTCCATCCAAACTGCACTGGCGAGGTATAGATAACATTCTCTTGCTCTCCTATAAAGCCACATCAAGTGACTTTGTCACTAGAAGTACACTACCTTCCTCTGCACCCCTTCTTTTTACTTTTTTCTGTTCTACAGCCACCTTCCCTATCAGAAGCTTCCTCCCACAGCTTGGAATGGCCACCATTTATTGGATTCTCAGGACAGATTAGTGCCACACATTAAAACAAGACTTAAGAAGGACCAGAAGAAAGCCAGCATGACTAAAAAGCAGGATAAAGTCAGCTTCTAAAGAGAAAAAGTACCCTTCAGAAAACTCAAGTGCTGGCATGGTAAGTGAAAAAAAGGACAGTGAGGCAAGCCAAAAAGGAAAAAAAAAAAGCAAACCATGGGAGGAAACTTGCAAAAGACATAAGAAACTAATAATAAGCCATCAGCAACTTCTGTTCACCCCAGAGTTCTAAGGGAACTCAAGATTAAATAGGGAAGCACTAATTGTGGTACACTGCTTCTTGCCTAAAACTGCTTTGGTTCTAGGAGACGGCCAACATGATGCCAAATTTTTTTCAGAAGTTCCAGAGAGACCAAAAGAAGACCTAGCCAATGAGCCACACAACCCTCCAGGCAAGTTAGTGGAAGTTATTCTACATAATAAAATTAATGGACATATGGATAAATATGAATAGGGAAGAGTCAAAAAGATTTGTTTCTTGGGTTGTTTTTTTTTAAGGAAATTTGTGCCTTACAAATTTAGTCTATTTCTCTGAAGGAGCAATTAAGAATGTGGACAAGGAGTATCCCTTTGATACGGCCTGCTTGTATTTCCAAAAGGCATTCAGTAATGTTCCTCACCCAAGACTCTTAAATAAACTAAACAACATGGGAATGTCCTTGGATGGATAAAGAACTGTTTAGAAGATGAGAAACAGAGCCTAAGAATAAAAAGCCAATGGAGTCCCATAGGGTTCTGTCCTGGGACCTCAGGTCCTCAGTGTATTCATAAGTGAATTAAAGGGGAGAGAATACTGAGGTGACAAAGAATGGTGATGACACTAAACTATTCAAGGCAATAAAGAAGACAGACAGTGTCAGAAAAGCCTCATGATAATGAATGACTTGGCAAAGAAATGGCAGATGAAATTCCACTTAGATAAATGCATGTGGGGAAAACCAACCTGAACTTTACATATAAACTGTTGCTTTGGGCTGACTATTACCAGGCAGGATAGAAATCTTGAGGTTTTAGCAAACAGTTTGATGAAAACCTAATCTCGATACTTTGTAACAGTCAAAAAAAAAAGACTGTACAATATTAGGAATCACGAGGACAGGATTATGCTACTGTATAACTCCTTGACACGCTGGTATCATGAAAATTCCAAGTGGGTCTGATCCCTCTTTCCCAAAAGAAGTAAGGTAGAATTGGAAAAGACATCAAACAAGGATGAGTAGTATTACCAGAGACAGGGAGCACAAACCAGAAAAATTAACTAAGATTCTTCAGTCTGGAACAGAGACCGTTTATTCTGAAATATACTAGTGGTTTAAAAGATAAATAACTAGAGAACAGCAAGCAAGATAATCAGGGCTAGATTCAAAAGTAACAGAAGGAAATACTTCTTGACCACCCGCTGTTTAAGCTGTGGAACTCCTGGGAGATTCAAAAAGGGAATGAACAAACCCACAGGAGGAAAATCCATCAAAGTCTTAAAGGGATGTGTAGATTCCTGGCTGCTGAGAGAGTATTCTGGGGAAATACCAGTATGCACTTACCTGTACTTACTGTCTTCTCTTGCCACTTTCTACAGGCCACTATTTCTGGTTTGGTTTTGAGACATTCATTGATGCAGCCATGCTACAAATTTAGAACTGCAGATTCTGGAAGAACTGCTTATTCTTACAGTCCTGAATCTTTCCTCAAATTTTACTTCAGCTTCATACTTGGCTCTGCATATTAGTACCTGATGTCTGAATGCACCCTAATTGACAGCAGTTTTGTACAAAGGAATATCAACAGCATAGCTGTGGGCATCTGGTAGTTGTACTTACAAATCTTAATAGAATACTTGATCTGAAACATCTTTTCTACCTTCTGCCCATTGCAGCTGCTTGCTTCCATGGGTAGCAAACAATACTTGTCACCTTGGTGTCTGCGTTCTTCACCACTGTGGTCCTATGCAGGGAGCAGCAGCTGGTTGCATGAACGCCCCTGTCTGAAAGATCCTGGTGCAATAAGGCTCAGGCCATGTGAGGGAACCACTGCTCCACTGGCCATTCACCTTACGACTCAGTACATAGCTTCTGCTTCTTTTCCTGATACAAGTCCTGCTGGAGTTAGGGCACTGGGTTAAATGGATCTTTGGTCTGACTTGGCTTGACTTTTCTTACATTCATCACTATCTGCTTCCCTAACTCCAGTCTCCTGCTCACCTTCTTCCCCTGTGCTCTACTTCTCGCTGCCTCCTAGAGCTGCTGCTGTGCTTGCCACACTCTATTTGCCGATGCCTCTGCAAGCAGGAATGGCTAAAAGTAGCTGAAGAAGGTTGTGAGTAGAAGTGGGAGGACACAGTGCACAAGGACATTTCCCAGCTTACTGTCTGGGCAGCAGCAGTAATTGTGACTTAAGAGATAGAAAGGATCACACTCCTGGGTTTTTCATTATTCCACTTTGACAGCTTCTTCTGTTTAGACTATCAATGGTCATGGCCATTCTCAGTCTTGACCTTCTGTCCTTTTACTAACTGGATCTGGGTAGGATCCTTCAGATCCTGTTCCGCTGTTCTTCATAGCATTCCAGGCTGGGGAAGTAAAATGAGTGATCTGGCAGCAGGTTTAAGGCAAAAACAAGGAAGAATTTTTCACTCAACACATTATTAAAACGGGGAATTCATTGCTACATGATGTGAGCACAAAATAAACAAAAAGGGTTCAGGAAATAGGCTAATGGAAAGTAGGTCTATTATCATGGCTAAAAGCGCTCTGGACGCAGTTTCTAAACCACCGCTTAAGGGAAACTGAATACAGAGTTCACTCGATACATGCCTCTCGAAGAATCTTCTGCTGGACAGTATTGCAGGCAGGCTGGTCAGCTACACGGATCACTGGTCAGACAAGGAATGGCTGTTCACATGTTCTTACACTACGTAATTGATCGATGTCTTCAGCTCCTTGGCAGTGGGGAAAGGAGGTGAAGGATGGATTGGCTAGTAAAGTAACCTTTGGTAGAACAGTTTGAAATTCTTGGATGCCATTATAAATGTCAGTCATTCATGTTTTATTAGACTGGGCACTCCTAGCACACAGAGCAGTTAAGCTGTCAGATTCATACTGAACTTAATAACATCTGCAAGGTGAAGGTGAAAGCAAGGAAGCTAAGATTACTTTAGCAAGCAATCTGACTGCATTAGTAAGTAAAGCTGTTTCCTAGGTAAAAGACCTAAAAGTTCCAAATATGGACACATTATCGATACTTTTTCTCCTAATGCTAAAAAACACTCTTAATCTCTTTTTTTCCTTTGGCTAAATATTAGGAAAAATAATTAATAGCTATTAATATATTATTATTTAGTATATGGACTGCAATACCCTCCTGAGGTCTCTGCCAGAACCATGGCTCACCGTATTCACAACATCACAGATCTTTGCAAGGACAGCACTGCACTACAAAGGTTACAGCCTAGGAAGGCACGTAGTATACAGAAGATGAGAAGACAGAGAAGCAGCCAGACAAAATATTTTTGTGAAGTTCATATTTAAACAGTCAATTACTCCCACAGCGGCAGCTGTACACTACTGCTGCCTGTGAATACTCGGGAAGAAATGAATAGCGATATTCAAGAATGGACTCTGATCAGTCCTGTCAAGGTCTGGATAAACATCAATAGCACCTCAGGTAAGCGATATTAAAGGCACATGCTAAATCTGAGATACTCAGCATAGGTTCTTCTTCCCTCAACAGGAGTTCATCAGTGAGTACAATCAGATCCCTCCTCACAGAATACGTAATTGTATATGTGAAACTCGCATGTCACTGGAGACCCTACACCATGTCTTAAATGAGAGTGAAAACTTCAAAACAGGGACATGCTGAAGATTTTTGTTAGCATCAGAAGATGGTTCTCCATTAGGGAAGCCAAAGGAAACTCAGAAAAGAGAACCCAAAGGAAACTGGCATCTTGCCTTTTAGTTGGAAGGCATTCAAAAATAAACTTCAGACAATAGCTCTAACACCTCCCTAGTGATTTTTACCAGCCAAGTAACAATTTGCAGTCACAGCTCAAAACGGTGCCTGCAGCTCCGAAATGTCATTATGGAGCACTGGCTAATACTAAAGTAAAGATGACAACGGCATTTGCCTCTGCAGGACTGAATTCTGCAACAATGGAAGCAGACACTGTGGTCCAGATTCCAGGATCTTATGGACTCCTTTCCATTACAGGGTGTAAAACAATGCAAATTAAACACAATGCTCATAAGCAGGATGTGTTCTACCAGCTACACAGTAAAAGCTATTTCCAGCTTCAGAGTTTCATTTCAACTATTGTTTCAGCTGTGAGCTTAGGTAGTACATAAGGTAATGGAGGTTGGCCAACAAGCTACAGAAACCAAACTGTAATTTCATTTCAAGATTCTCCACACAAAGAAAAAAAAGAGGCAAGACGGAGCTCGAGGCTCTTGCAGCTTAAAAATAATGTAGCTGGAGACCAAAAGCTGTAATACCAGTTTCTTCTGTAGAATACAAACAAATGTATCTAGATACTGCCACAGTGATGTTAGCCTCCTTAAATCTCTGATTTTTCAGTTTTGCTGTTACAAAGTTACTGAAGTAATTTTTTTCCTATCTTAAAGTAGATTGCGCTGTTATAATACTACCTAAAGTACTTAGGACAAGTCCTGCATCGGATATAAACCAACAAATATCTTTGCATCGTACCAAAATCTCTCCGTCTTCATTTACATATATCATCAGCTATGATTTTTCATTCTCTGAAAAGAAGTTTTATGTCATTGTACTATTCTGCCTACAGTCCTGATTGTGGGAAAGTCAGCAAAATCTCAAATTTGTTAGTAGCTCTATTGATACAAACTTGGGGTCTTTTGAGTATAACTTGCTCAGGCATGGCCATTGGCCACAATGACAGCTCTAGTTCCTAAATTTGTGCTGAAAAGTACATATGAACAGAGGAAACGTGCCTTTAACCAGAGCTAGTTAGAAGCTGTAACAGCTCCATAAACTTTTGGTGGACTTCTGGTAAAGAAAGAAAATGCAATTAAGAAAAAAGGTACACATACTAGAAGTGAAATGTATCTTATTTGCATATTTTAACAAATAAAAAAATTATGATCCTGGGAAAGGAATGCTTGCTTCCTAACTTATAACTTTGTCATATTCAGCGTTGTCTTGGTAATCTTCAGAAAGTGGCCTGATTTCAACAGAAATCCATAGCAATGATTTTAATAGCAAAGCTGGTAGAGTACTTGAGCTTTCAAAGGTGGGTTGGGAGTAGAAAACACAAGTGCTCATGAGAAACTACAGTGTTTTCGTCTCTTTTCGCAACTACAAGTTGTTGAACAGCTTTCTTGAATTCCAGTTAAAAATCTCCAACTCATGACAGCTCTGTCAAGCTCTCTCTTTCCCTGGCAAAAAAGCTAACTCACTGAAGAACTGAAAAAAAAAAGCATCCTTTTTCCAGTTTTCATTAACTATATATTGGGCAAAGTATTCACAGTCTTTACAAACTAAATCATGTTTGATATTAGACACCAGCAGTGAAGTTAGAATGGATTTTGAACTCATGTTGAATGAAGAAATTGTTCAAGGTTAAAGAAATATTGGAATTCTTTCTTTTCTGTATTTATAGCTACAAAGTAAAGGTTTTTATGTTTTCTATAAACATGAAGTGGCATCATTCTTATGAACACTTCTTTCAAAGAATTGTAGCATCAGCCTTAACATGCTTAGATTCAGTATCCATAAAACAGAAAAAAAAAATCTACACAGTTGAATTCACCTTCAAAAATAAGAAATAGATAAAGAATGTTTCCTTTAAAAACAGCTAAAAGGAACATCTAAGATAATTAAATCCTTTCAAGCAGCATGGCGTCTAGCTAAAGGTGCCCTACTTGAGGCACACGGTGAACGCATACTGCCTATTAGGAAGTCTTATGAAGAAGCGAAATTATACCAACATGGCTAAGTAGGAAGATGACACACATAATTAGTAAATTCAGAAAACTAAAATGTTATCCAAAACAAACAAACCAACAAATCGTTAACTCGTATGAGTTAGCTTTGAAAATACCATGCAGAGCCACCATACTGCAGACATAAACTTTGGAAACAACTTCCAAAAAACTGTAAAAACTTGGAGTAAAATAGCTACACACTGTTGTGTAGCCTCTTGCTTAATATCATCTTGGCACCTAAGAATGGCAAGGTGACATGTTTGATGCTAATTCTTAACTAGTATTCCAGTGGAGAAGTGGAGAAACAGGGATCAGTAAAGGACAAGTTGACAGGGTCTATAACAAAGAATAGAACTGATAAACAGATGGATAAATCTGATATCCTGGGGAAACATTAGGATGACTTTGTTAAAGGAAGTCATGGCTCACAACCTTGCTGGAGTTCTTTGAGGAAATCAATAAGCACGTGGGTGGAAGAGACCTGACTGGAGTCCATTTGGATTTCCAAAAGACTTTCAGCAAGGTCCTGCACCACAGACTCTTAAGGAAAATAAGTAGCCATCACACAATAAGATGCTTTTTTGGGGAAGTAAAAGATTTGGAAGATAGGAAGCAGAGGTATGAGTAAATACGAAGTTTTCATTACAAATTAAGATCACTCGCCAAGCTACACAGAGATCTATGCTGGTCAGCATATTCATAAATTACCCAGAAAAGTAAAATAATTAATTTACTAAGTTTGTTCATTAAATTAGTCAAGTACTGAAGAGGACTTGCAGAAGAACTTCATAATTTTCATGTATTGGAGAAACAGAAGATGGTATGTAATCTATGTAAATGTAAAGTGCCACAGGTGGAAAAAAAAGATTAATTCCAACTTCAGATGTAAAATTATGTGACCTGAACTAGCTGCTGCCATCCAGGAAAGATCTTGTAATCTCTCAGTACTTCTGAGAGAATGTCTTCTTAATATTCTGTAGTGGCTAAAGAGCAGTTGATATAATAAAGAACAAAACAGAAAGTGCCTTTACACTATTCTATGAATTGATTATGTTGTTCTGGTTTCCTCATCTCAAAAAGGACATAGCAACATTTTCATAGAAGGACAACAGTACTGATCCTCAGAGCATCCACACGGGTAGGGTCTTCTTGACTTTTCAGTTTGGAAAATGACAACTGGTATGGTGGAGAAAGGAGGATATAAGTGATTTGTCAAATCAAAAGACAGGTTGGAGAGAGACTGATTGTTCACTAAAATTCTAGGTGCACATAGATACGAACAGGAACAGCGAGAACACGTGGCATTTCTCCACTGAGGCTCTACACTGGGCCAAGCCCTGAATCATTAGTATAGAGTAGGTGAGCTTTGTTTGACAGATTCAGCCTGGACTATCTGGCCATGTCCTGCTGCTGTTGCTACTTTCCCTGGGCCATCTAGACAGTTCTCCAGCCTCTATCAGTGAAATTCCTTGAGACAGTTTCCCAGTTGCCATACTTTAACCCTGTATTTTATCATTCATAGACGTTAAGTTTGGGGTTAGGTTCCATTTCCTTCACCAAATCTTGGCTCACAAACACAAACAGAATATCTCAGATATTTCCATGGCAATAAATGCAAAAGTCCTATTCCTGAATCACAGGCTAAGGGACAGATATATTCAGAAGTCCCAGGATTCCTCCCTCTCATATGACACACGGAATGACAAAAGAGCATATCAAATGTACTACTCAAAGAGGCAGTAGTTCCTGCTACTTACCAAAGAGAGAATGTCAGATGGGCATGTTTCCTTACCTTGCTTCCAGTATCCCAAAATCTCTTTACTTTGCCCATCCTCCAGCTGGTAGTCATAACCCCATCCACCTCAATTCCTGAACTTTCTAATCCTTTCCCCTCTTAGCAAGCTTTTGTAGATGCACTGTATTTTATTTGTAGGAGTAAGTGGAGAGCCATATGAGTTCTCTGCATAATTCAGAAGACATTCCTGCAAAATAAAAACTCGCTTGGGCAGACATATTTTAGAAACATATTAACTTAATTTTTCCTCCAGCTTCTAGCAAAGGGCGGAGCTAAGCTGAACTGACGCCGTTTGGGTATCCTGCCTGTTACAGATCAAGCCCTAGGGCTAATACGTGCCCCTTAAAGTACCCACCTTGTGCAAAAGCCAGCCGTCTGAAAGGCCGTTTGGCTGCTCAGTGTATTGTTTACCCTATTTGACTGTGTTCTGCAGAGCCAGACTTCTTGGAACACCGTTTAAATATTGCCTGCCCCAAGGGAGCTCTGGTTTGCTCTCCATATGGAATAGGACTGGCAGAATCCTCCATTAAAAATCTGCCTGGGAAAGAGTTAATATCTGACTAACACACAGTTCCTAACGCAAGATCATTTAAGGAAGAGTATAGATTCGAAAACAATCCGCCTTCACAGAGAGAGGCTTTCAATTTTCACTCTGAAGGCTCTGGTGTACTGCTCTAATACCAAAACCATTGGTCTGTTTCTCATCAAAACCGGCAAAACTAGATTTACCAGACATCGTATTCATCTAGATGGTCTCAGTTTTAAGGTGATCAAAAAGTTTTTTGCATTCAAGTGCAGTTCTGACCATTAAAGACCAGGTATCCCCAGTTGTCATGGTCTGAGCCCAGGCAGGATGCTCACACCATCTGTCAGGCTTTGAATGTCACACTCATTTCCCAGATGCTTTGGGGCACTGGGATGGAACTTCTGTGCCAAAGACTTAGCAGGAATTGTATTCTGTTGTTTAGCTGGCTGGCCGATTTGCTTATTACTTCTCCCTTCAGATGGCTGTTTCTGATTTAAACCATATGTAGCCATTTTTTCAACCACCTTCAGGTTCCTCCTCAAAATTTACTAGGCCATAATGCAAACAAAACCTGCCATTTATACTATAGTACAAATGTAAACCAGAATTGATAACAATATTCAGAATACCTCAAGCTATAAATAAAAAATCAAGGTTTTGCTACTTTTATGTGAAGGCATCTAAAGTCAACTATACCAATTCTGCAAGCTGAGTCACTCAGCCTAATGAATTATCCGCTCCACTATAGATATTAGCTCCTTAGAGCTGTGAATTTTTTACAGGCCTTTATTTTATAAAAACATAAACCCAATACATGCATTAATATTACAGAGCAACTTGCAAGAATTGGAACTGTGGTATGTCCAAATGGAAGAAGATTTCAAGTTCAAGCACTGTGTATTTAAGATGGCCAAAATTTGAAAAGAGCTGAAAGTTTTGTAATTTGACTGTACCTTCTAGGTTGTAGCATGAAATATTGAATTTCACGTTACTGTTGTGGGACTTCCAAAATACTGCCTGCATGATCGGAGATGGAACCCTGTGCACTAGATCCTGCACATGAGCACCGTCAGGTTTTGATTCTTCCTGACTTACAAGAACCAAAAGACTGGAGATTGAAAGCCTCCTCAATGGCACAAGAAAAGGGGATATAGTCAAGGTAAAGAGAATCCTAGTTGATTGTCTTTCCTGAAATCGATGGTAATTTTGCAATGTACTTGACTGGGACAGTATTTCACCCATGGTCTATATACAGCATCCAGAAACTGAACTTTGATGACTTGATGTCTTGCCTTCCTTTTGATTGCAGAGGGTTAAGTTAGGTGATGTCTCATTTCTAATGGATTTTGCTGAAGAGTGGAAGTTCTGCTTCTTACCTAGATTTGTTAGACCTCTCTCCTTTCTTTTCAAACATCAATTATCTTCTAGCATCTCAGAACCAACCTAGTGGGTATTTAAGATGTTTGCTAACAGAAACACCTTAATAGAGAAGTCACATAAAAGTACAAGCTCAAGCACTGCTGAATCAGTTTGAATTAAGCACATCAGGTTTTGTTCACTCGACTGGAAAACTAACATTTGCTCAGCTTGGCAACTCTTTGTGTTTACTGGTGTCTGAACGTAATGTACAGATCTCTCCAGCACAGTGTTTGTTCAGTACCTGTGCAAGCATCCACTGCTTGGTTAGATTAAGCTGACAAACTTCCAAAAGTATTTGGCATTCTCAAAGAAAATGATAAAATAAATAAATGCTTGGAACAATCCTGTTTTCTTCTGTTTCAGATTCTCAGCTGTAGAAATTGGTACGCTTCTATTGTCAGCAGAGGTTTTGACCCAGTCTCATTTTTCCTTTAATCTGTGCCATTTAAGATGAACAATTCAATTAACAGAAGTTGTACTTCTTTTACCAGCAGCTCAACAGCTGTGGGCAAGGCTATCCTACTCACAAAGGAAACTCAGACAAGCTTTAAGTTAGCCTGCAGGGGAGGCAGTCCTGCTGTGGAAGTACAGAACCTGACAGGCTATATATCTTGGATAAATTGAAAGTCATGTCATGCAGGCTAGCGAAGCATTGTCTTTTTCTTTTATTTAGAGTATAGCTGAAGAAGGCTAGCTTGTTTCAGGAGCATGAGAGAAGGTATTTTAATAGGCAGAACAGTGAAGTTTTCCTTTCCAGGGACAACTTTGTTTTTTTCTCACAAAGCTTTGCATGAATAGCCTGCAAAATGTTTTGACCTATTAGTCATAAACTTGCATTGTCACTTACGTTTGCCAGTAAACAAAATTACGTTTGCCGTGTTTTTTTATATCTCAACCTATTTGCCCTTTCACCCTTTTAGGAAGACAAATGAGAATCTAATTGTTCTTTTTCCTCTTCCTAGTATTTCTTCCTTAAGTCATCTCAGTGTTTTCAGCATACTCTGCCTGGTCTTTGACTGAGATAATGTTGTCTTGGATCATGTATTATATCTTAAACCTCTTCCTTCTCTTTTCTCCGCATCTTATTCAACTTCAGTTTTCACTCGTATTTTTCTTAGCTCCGATAATCTTACTCCTTTCTTCCATCACTGATAATGTGAAATTTTTTTCTACCTGTTGTCTCACGTATTTGTTCTTGGCATTAGCAAGGACTTCTCACTTGATATCATTGTTTCCATCTCTAAATTTCTCTTCTAGAGCTGCCAACTGGCTGTTACTTCCTTAGCAAGCAGCACAGCTACTAGATCTACTGCACAAATACAAGTTGATGTATGTATGCAGAGCAGACATTGCTCTTAGGGGACCAAGCTGAATTTCTGCAGTGGCAACTCTATCCTCCCACATTTATTATCTTCTCTCATTTAGCATCATTTTCTCACTCTGCATTTGATGAATTCTGATTTCATAGTCTCCTCAACCAATCTTTTACTGCCATCTCTCCAACAGTTCTGCTGCTCACAAGTCTCTGACTCTCCTCATTCTTTCTGTTCTGTTTTATACAGGTCCCTATATGCATTCCTCAGTGTCTGATAGCTTTATCCTGTTTGCTGGACTTCCATCCATCCATCCATCCATCCATCCTTCCCATTGTCAATTTTTGCTCACACTTTACCAGCAATGGCTTAAGGATGGCAGATTCCCTCAGTTTTGGCAGCAGCCCTCTGCTGTCTCCATACAGAGACAGAAAAGCAGAAGAGATTGTATTGAATAGGGCAGGATGAGAATATGTTCCAGCCAAAACCAGTGACAGCTATGCTTAAGAGGCGGTCTCTTAACCTTTTTTAGGGTCAACTAAACTACAAGGCAGAAATTCCAGAAATATATGGTACTGACCTTCTTTCTTCTAGATATTAATTTGTCATAAGATCCAAATGATACTGTCTTATGCTGTAAAATAATCTGAAACTTTAATGGAAAATACTGGGCATAACTCTAGCTGTGATAACAGAAGCTGAATATGAATCTTCAGTGCAATAGAAGAAGTATGACCACAGAATTGCAACAAGCAGAAAAGGAATATAGGAACTGATTTGTATTATGGTCTCTACAGACACAGCATCAAACTTCTGATCCTCATTGTTTTCATTCAGATAGTTTGTAACTGAACAGTACCACATATCTGCGACGGTGAAAGTGGTATTCAAGAAAAAGGTAAATATTGCCAGCTACTTTAAATGAAGAATTGCTCACAGACAGAGCAGCTGAAACTTCCCAAAGTCACAAAGGCTAAGTCGATATTACCAAGCAATACAAACGGATCTGTAGATCAAAGCCCTTGGTTCTGACTCCTACATCTCAGCTGTCTGCTTTTCAGGGGATTTTACGCCAGATCAGGTTCATTTTGGTCACCTAGAATGAAAGTGGTCATCAATATGGTTTGAAGCTGTCTGAAAGTCCAGTTCTTGGCGGTGGTGTCTCTTAGGGGCTGCTGTGCATTAGCACACTGGAGTGAAACTTCTAATTTCATTTCCACTGGATGAAGCCTTGTTCTTACACACCAAAACTGCTAACTGAACTAATATTTAACACATTTTAATCTCTAACAAAATGTACTCACTTTACCTTGAGCAATGCAGTTTTGATATAAGTAGTGGTCAGATACAACGATCTTAAAAGAAAATGTCCATCTTTCAAGCTCAGTATTTAGACCCTCAAACAAGCACATCTGGAAGAAAATACTAATAGAGCTGTTTGCAGTTCTGACAACTATACTGAAATTCTGGGGTTTTTGTTTTTAAGGATTGGTGCAAATCAGCTGGCTGTGTACCTGAGAGGTTTTTAAGGTGTCTAAAACTTATTTCATTTTAATGACCCACAGAAAACCAAGGGAGGTAGTAACGCTAGTTAGCATCTAGTTAAATCCTCATCTCTTAGCTCTGATGATGTCTTTGACACCCCCCAAAGCCTTCTGTTTGTGAGCAGTGTGGAATATTTATCCTCATTCATTCACAGATGATAGTCCACTTTGAGGCACATGAGGCAACTTATATATGAATACAGAAAAAGTCAAAGTGACACTTAACAGCAATAGCTCCACTTACACAGTCCCTGTGGAAACAAAGTTCAGTTGCAAGCAGTGTGGAAAAGGCAATGCAATCATCATGGTATTTTAAATTACTCAAAATATTGTGTAACCCAATTAGGTTACACTATATTGGAAAAGAAATGTTTTTATAAGGCACTACTTTAGACACAGGTGGATAAGAAAGGTTTTACGCAAGATAAAGATCTTAACTGGAACTATCAGTGATTCTCTACTTTTGGGTTTTTGAACCAGCATAAATTGTATTCCTCCTCGCAGCTTTTTCTTTGCCAGGGTATGTGCCAATGGAAAGTCTGATCAACTTTAAAAAACAAATAGCTTTGTGTGGCTGTTAGTGATATTCACTGGCCAATTTTTAAGAAAGGTTTGTGAAATTTTGGGAGCCAAAAGGTAATCATTATTTTTTAGAAGTTCTAATTAAGATGTCAGACTGGGCAGTGGAATGTATTTAGAAACCCATGTAATTTGATTGTGTTGGCCTATTTAGATAAATTGCTTTGGAAAGACAAATAAACCAGCTACTTATAATGTCCAAGAGGCCCAGGCTTCGTTCCAGTGTTTCAAGCAATGACTGAAGCAACAGCCTTTTGTAACTAACAGCCAATCCAACGATAGACATCCAAGTGTCAAAGTCTGATACAAAGAATGATACAAGCGCCTGGATCACCGTCACTAATAGAACAAACAGTACACAGTGTTATTTAAGTACAAATGCTCAGCTTTTCTTCCCCTTTGAACTGCAGACCTTTGGAGGCTAGCATTAAAGGAAATGAACACCCAAAGTTCGAAACATCTGAAGCTGAAAGAGCGTCCTANNNNAACCCCTGGGACTCTTTGGGTTTGTTTGGTTAGTGTGATTTCCGTTCCATAGATGTACTAAATCTGTATGACAAACCCAGGATTTAGAACGTATTAATACTGTGCTCTCAGTAACCTGAGACGCTAAAATCCATAGTACTATTCTTGAAAATTCAAAATAGAGTCTGACTCATCTCTCTCTCTCTCTCTCTCTCTCGTCAGTTTATCAGTTTGCACCACCATGAACCTTACACTCTGTTGCCTTTTCCTTTTATCAGCAGGGGCTGTCAAGAGTGGAAAGGGTTAGAAAAGTGTGTTTGATTTCCAGAGAAAGCAGCTTGGTACTTTCTTGTCCTTGCATCCATTGTTGTAGGGTAAATTTAGGCATGGACAGATCTCCCAAGAGAAGGCAGATGAGCTTCTTGGTAATCTATCCCAATGGTACTCTTTCGGCGCTCTTGGAGCAGCTATTCGTCCTCAGTATTGTTGATTTTATCTGCTGCTTCTATGCAAAGGGCAGCATTTAAGTGCTTGGTAGTGCTTTAGCTTCACTCATGTTTTGGGATGTTTGTGCCATTGATTCCAACCCACTTTTTCTTGCACTGTGCACCTCGTGTGACACAACCACAGCTCAGTTTCAGGGGCTTAGAAGGGGAATTGTGAAGTTGCCAGAAGAGACGAAACAAAACCTTCTCTTTGTGCTGGGGGCACAGCAAACACAGTAGGGCTCTGTGGTGCCTTGGCATAGCTGTGGGGGACATGCTGCCTCCCCAGGTCCCCTTCCTGCTCCCCGGCTGTACTGTGGATTTTGCTCTGAACTCCCTCCAGGGTAGCGGGACACCCAACTACTGTCATGCCAGGCAGCACCAAGGAGGGTAAGAAAGGTATTTGCTCTTGCCTGGGCAGACCTTGGTCGTTCCCTTGATTTGTTTTTTGTTTGGTTGTTTTTTTTGTTGTTGCTGTAGTTAAGCGGGGAGAGAACATTTTCCTAGCCAGAAGGTGAACAAAGCTTAGAAACAATTTTGCATGTCTTTGCAGCTAAGGTAGCTGCTCTAACACTGCCTGGAGACTTTATTGGGAGGGGTAACTTACACGTGATTTCCATCCCCCTCATTTGCGTCTGAGTTTTCAGAGCGTAATGAAACAAAGTTATAATGAAATTTAACCGCCTTTCTTCAAAGATAGCAGGGAGAATAAGGCAACAGGATCCGAGAAATTTATTACAACTATTAATTTTATGCTGGTACCTGACGTACTAAATCAACCCAACTTCCGATTCATTGATCAGGTTTAAAGCAAGAAGAACAGAGTGTTATGGCACTAAACCAGAATAATACCAAAGCCTTGGAGTTCACGACAGGCATATATAGGAGCTCCCAGACAGGGCAGCAGGCAAATTATGTGAAACATTAGATACAGGGTAGGCCCTGGCATGCTCAACTTGCCCAGCGTGTTATTTTATATAATTAAAATTAAATTCTTTTCTTTCCTTAAATAGCGAAGAAGACTGGGAGCAGGGCTGATGTTTCCCGACAGCTGTAACCAGTCACAGACTCCTGCCTTTTGAAGTATTTTTTTCCTTCCATGACTTGCGCATTTTCTTTCAAGGGCTTCCTGTGTTGATTTACTCCCAATTCCCCTAGCTGATATCTAATTCTCCTCTGTGCTTGGCATGGCTGTGCACCCCAATTGCTCACTTACATGGACTTAAAATTAGCAATGCAACATCTACAGAGGTAATCCAAGCCTCTTACCAGTTCTCTTTAAAAAATTCAAAATTGGACAGTAGAAAGATATCTTACATTTTCTAGATGAAAAAGGTGCCACTGCACTCTTTCTTTCTGCTTAGCCTACTAACAAACGCAACTTGTTAGACTGTTCAATGTAATTTTTAGTGCAGATAAAGAACTTACCCATAAATACCTTAAGTAGATTACTGCAGAGTCTTACAGTTAAAGCAAGGAGTCTTGGGACCAGGACTCTTCCTGGTTTAGCCACAAGCTTGCAGCTTTACTTTGGCCAAGGCACTTTACATACCTGGAAATTAAGACAAAAGTTAAAAGTAGATATCACTCCTTACCTACTACAAGAAACAAGAAGGCAGATTTAATTACAGGTTTGGCATGTAGGAAGAAAAGCTACAGAAACACTGTGAATAGTAGAATCTTTTGGAGAAGTACTAACTCACTGATGTTACTGTGTGAGGGGCCAATTTTTACAAAATTATTCTCGTGCATAATACTGATTATTTTATCAGCCATCTTCATTGCATCCACAGTATTTGGCATGTAGCATTAAAAATACAATAAATAATAATTAAAACTTCATCAAATACACAATAGAGAAGACAAGCAAACACTAAACAGAGTAATGGCGCATTGAAAAGCAGGCTTTTGCATCTCATCCCCCGTATAGCTTCCAGCATCCTGCTGCGACATTGTTTCGGTACCGAAACAGATGGAAGAACAACCCCTCTTGGGTCACCCACATCAGTCCTTCTGGCACCGTGGAGGATACTGCTGTCAGCACTGACTTCAGTGAAGAACAGCCCCTCCCTGCAATACCCTCTCTACTGCCTGTAGCATAGACACTGCTAGCAGTAGGCCAGGACTCCAGTGGTCATAGGAAACGTTAAGCAAAACCACTCCTGTGTTCCACAAAATGATGGACTTCCCCCAGAGCTGCTGAGTTTGAAAAAACTTGGACTCTTCAGGATCAGGCAAGGATGAAAACACTTCCAGACAGGCAGAGATGAGAGCTGGTTTAAAAGCCCAGTTGAGTGCAGCAGCGGCTGGTATTCTGCAGATTAAATTTTGTGTATGCTAGAACAAAACTGTGGATGTATTGTAGGTTTGCCTGCACAATGTAGTATCTCGCAAAGGGTAATTCCTTCCATGTTAGAGCAGTCTGTTGAGACCCAACAAAGATTAGATGGGCTTTGAATTCCAGTATAAAACAACAATCCAATATGAAACAGCAATCTTCTACAGTTTGATAAAAAGACGCAGTTGCAGTTACATACCTGATTAGTCTAGGCTGCTTGAGGGAACAGGGAACACCATTCCTCTCCAACTTCATTCAGAAACTCCACTTCGAAGAAAGCAGTTTTGCTAGGCCCCAGGTGTCTTCTGTCCATTCATTCCCTTCGAGCACCAAAATGAGCTAGTCTCATTTATTTTATTAGCTGATCTTATCTCTTCAGCAAAACAGCCCTGGCTCCTCAGAAAAAATGGTGTTCTCTTGACACTAGGGTGTGTCGGATGGACAGATCCTCCATCAGAGGTCATGGGACTCTGGTTCACACATTGTCTTCCAAGCACCACAGAATAAAGCCAGAAGAGTCCAGCCTCTCTGCAGTAACTAACAACTCCAATACATCTTTCTTTCTTGTTAAAAAATTCCCATCCAGATGGGATCATAGCTGCTGAAGCACTTCCAAAGTATCAGGCAGCCATAGCAGAGACTGACCAGGAAAGAAACAACTTGAATCTTTTATTTTCTACATTCATTTTAGAAGAGCACATTTTATGATAAAAGAAAGGCCTTCAGGAGACAAATCCTCTTTTACTATAGTGAGAATTAGGTCACTTGAATTAGAAACTTGCAGGAGGCATATTCAAAAGGGTGACTATACCCACACCACATGGTTAAGTAGCAGAACTCTTTGCTGAAGGATTTTATGGATGCTAGATGTTCAGATTCAAAAAGTGTCAGCACAAATTCATGGAAGCAAAAAGAAACCTCAAGGCTATCACCACAGGTTCAGGAACTCCATGAAACAAAAAAAGATTAGATGCTAGGAAAAAACCACAATATATTTGCAAAGTTCTCAGTACTGTTTCTTGACACCTGGAGACAGGATTCTAGATTAGATGAAACTTTTGTTTGAAATGGTACCACTGTTCTTGGGGTTTATGTTCCCCTAAAAATATTGCCTTACTTTGCATTCAGGTACCTTTTCTTTACAACAGCGCATTTGAACCTTGGGCAGTTTGCTCTGAGCTCAGTTCCTGCCAGTACATGTATGATGAAAGTTGACTAAATCAGGGGTTGCTGCCAGCCAGTGCCAGCTGTAGCTGTAGCATCAAGATACTTCAAGCTGGCAGTGATGGAACACGTGGAAGAGCTGGAACTGAGCAAGAATGGTTTCCTTTGTGAATCTGACCAGAAAGATCCCAAAGGAGCCAGAACAGATAACTTTCCCCAGATTATCAAGAAGCTTCCTTACTGGAGGGATTATGTGCATGTTAAGTAATGATGTGGTATCAAGAAGAAAAAAAATCTCCCATCAGCTTGTGACTGGTTAATTGCTTTCTAGTGGAAGAGGAGTAGCTGGTTCCTCCAAGGACAGAGGCTGGAGCTGAGAACAGGAGGCAGGAAGGAGAATTAGGGGACAGATTAGAATGGCTGGCAGAGAACAAACAGGAATAAGCCAATGAATGAAGATGGACTGGTGCATGTAAATAATGCTGCTGAGCAGGAGCCTTGTGTACTGAGACCCTGAGGTAAAGGGTAATGAGCAGTATAGCTCCAGGATTTGGCCTGCCCTGAAAAGAGACAGAATTCTGAAAAAGAAAGAGCTTGAAGACACGGCATGATGGGGTCTTGAGTCAACTGGGGATGGAAGGTGGATCATCATAAACAATTAACCTAGAGCAAATTCCCCCTCCAAGACTACAAAGATTTTAGCAGGAAAAAAGAGGCATTGTCAGAACACAGGTTAGAATAATTATCCTTTCTAAAAAAAAAAGAGAAATCTTAAAATGTTTAAGTAAAACAGAGTAAGATTAAAAGCGTCTCTGAACAAATTTCCTCTTGCCCACAAATGAGTCTTCTGGGCTTGGTCTCAGACCAGCAACATGGTGGTTTTCTGAGATGCAGCAAATGATGCACAGTCCCTCCTAAGTCCCCAGGAATGTTTATTTCCATCACCTCTCAGGCTTGGCTGTGTGTCTGTTCCCTCCTTCTCTCTGCAATGTCCTATTTTTGCATCTTGCTGAGCTCTCCCTCTCTGAGTGCCCCACCCCACATACTGAAAACTTCTCTGCCTAAGCACATTCAGTTACTCCTTGGGGAGAAGTCATCTTCCTGCCTTTCTCCTAAGGTTCCTGACCCCATCAGTCTCTTTTTAAAGAAACGTGACATATAAACTCAAACAAATAAAGCAAATGTGACCCATTGCATGGGGATTACAAGACAAAAGGATTTGGGAAATGGAAAGTTGCATGCGCCCTGAGGGCAAGATCAACAGATGAGATGCCAAGAAAGCAACTCTCAGGAACTCTGAAAAGATCACCAAAAATCTGGCCACAAAATCTGAAAACCTATTCTCCTAACTTGATTTATGCTCATAGATTTTGTTATGTCTGTATTTGGTGGATGTCCTAAATGTTGAGTTTATTCTATTTCTACCACAAAATGGAATTTACAATAAACTAAGAGAAATAACACTGCTTTTCTAGACCAGGTAGATGTGGGGAGAATTTTTGGAGCCATCTCTTAGCAAAGTCATAGTATATTTTGTTCCAAGGAACCGTAAGGAAATCATAAGCAGCGCTCATCTCTGTCTTTGTTGGTTGCAGCAGTCTATGCTAGTTTCAGTGTTATATACATCATTGCCTGCTTGGAAGTTATCACAAAATTGGCTATTAACTGGCCTGCACATTGCTCTAGACAGGCTGTTTCAGAATTCTCAACTCCTGAGATAAAATCCAAATTTTAATTTTCAGCATTGCCTATTGGTTTGATTCCACAGTTCTTGGGAATCTTTCATAGACCCAGTCTTGTACTCTGGTTTCGATCCTATCTGAATTTGAGGCACTGGGAGGTACACAGGGCCAGGCCAGGAAGAAACACCACTTTATAGTTCAGTGGGTTCCTAGCTTATAAAACAAGAATAAGCTGAGGTCAGCACTACTGACCTAGGGCCAGCTAGAGCTTCTATCTGAGGACACAACAAATGCATTTTCCTGAGAGTACCACTAAAATTCCCATGAAACCCCTTTGCCCACTCTTTCTATCAACCTACCGTCCTTACTCATTGAAATATCTTCTTTGAGCTGTAATGGGGTGCATAGCCAAGTGCATCAGAGATGTTGATTGACTTGTCCTCACAGTCATCCTGGCTGCTAGAGAACCATTGGTACTTCCAGCAGTGGTTTCAGGCAGCCTTTTCCAGACAGTATTTGCTGCTTTTTTGTCCTACCTAAGGATCACATATTCTTAAAGTATCCAAAAGGAGACTAGAACAAACTTCGTTTTCTAAAGGAGCCTGTAGGGCATTCGTCTGCCATCATGAGAGCTCTATTGTCAGGGGATGCATCTCAAGCTGAAGTCTCCATTAGCAGCTGTAGACTGCTACCTCCTTCAAAAACAATGAAGAGATGCCTCACGACTTCCGGACAGTACACTAGGCCATAACACCATGCTACAGGCCACCAATATAAGACTGCACCAATTAATGCTGATCCCCATCCAAAATTTCCAGTAGTTCTGAAATACCTTTCTTCCATACCTGTTGACTCCTGGGAGAATTCTATAACCCATTCTTTAGGAAAGATGAGTTGAAACAAACTAATACAAATTTTGCCTATACATTTCTACTTTTAAAAGTTTTTAAAGGCACCTGGAGTAAGTTTTCTTCTTTTTGTGGTATTTAATACAATGGAATCCCAGTTCCTAACAAGTGGTTTATTAATACAAACTCCATATAATAGGAAGCTCCTGGCATTTTTTTTTTTCATTGTGGATTCCTAAGACTATTTATTATTCTTTTCATAACTCTTTCTTCTTATAAAGTGCCAGCAAAATTCCATCATGTTCTCTCTGGAGTACCTGTGACTTGTGGCAACTAAGCACTGACCTTAAAAACATTTTAAAATGTAATGTAACTGCTTTGCTTTCACCATGTTCATTGGAAGCTGCAGATGGAAATAAGAAACATTGGAAATAAACATCACTAAGAAATTGATAAAAGCAAGGTAAATATTTTAGAAGCTGCAGTGTATATAGGGGACACCTATAACAATTTTTTCTTTAAATCTTTACTTTTTAAAAAAAATCTGGCAAACCCCAGTATCTTAGAGTTGAAGCTGCTCTTTGTTCCACTGCAAGGTAAAAATACCAGCCAACATACCTTACATAAAACAAAAAAAAACCAAACCAAAACAAAATGGATTTGTACTTGAAATTGGACCTTCAGAAGCAGTGGGAAGATTTTGAAAATAACAGTTTGTTTGGGTAGTGTTTTTTTCCCTCTCTTTAGAACCACTTGAAAACATGTTCATACTTACACATTACCAACTACAAATTCATCTTAGGGAAAATGGTGTAAGAAATCCAAGCAGTTCTGGAATTAATGAAGCCAGGTTTCCTATGGCTCTGTGCCTTATAGTGGAACTGCAATGATGTGTGGCTGGTGTCACTGCCAGAATTTTGTGTTTTTCGATAATGGGGTGGTCTACATGGCACCAGGCCTGCTGGGTGGGATGGGATCCATCTTTCTCAAAGGGGGAAGAGGGTCTTTGCTTATGAGGCAGAAGGGCTAATTGACAGAGCTTTAAACTAAACTTGAAGGGGGAAGGGGATATTATCAGGCTTGCCCGTGACAAGCCATGGGATGGCATGCCAAGGTTTGAGGGATGGGGTGCTAGCAAGGGCCCTCAGCCTGCTGCTCTGAGACATGCTGGGTACACTGGAGCACACTTAAAGTCTTAAGGAGATGAGGCAGGGATTCCTGAGGTAATAGGAGCCAACAGGGAAACACCAGTGAAATACCTCAGAAGAATTAAGGTGACTCCTCTAAAAAGGTGGCACGACCGACAGCCCAGCTGAAGTGCCTCTACACCAGTGCACGCACCATGGGCAACAAACGGAAGGAGTTGGAAGCCACCATGCTGCTAGAAAGCTATATCTAGTTGCCATAACTGAAACTTGGTGGGATGAATCCCACAGCTGGAGTGTGGCTATTGATGACTACAAGCTGTTTGGAAGGGACAGGTGAGGAAGGAGGTGCAGAGGCGTTGCCTTCTACATCAAGAGATGGATAGAGTGTGAAGAGCTGGCTCTGAAGAATAGCCACAAACAGGTTGAAAGCCTACGGGTAAGAATTAGAGTCCGAGGCAACAAAGGGAACCTTGTGGTTGGTGTCTACCTACAGGCTGCTCAGTCACGGGGAGCCTACTGACGAAGCCTTCTTAGTCCAGCTACAGGAGGCATCACGCTCGCAGGCTCTCGTCCTGCTGAGGAACTTCAGCCACCTTGACATCTGCTGGAAAAGTAGCATGGCGAGCTGCAGGCAATCCAGGAGGCTCCTGGAGTGCACTGAGGATAACTTCTTAAGCCAGGTAATAGACAGCCCTACCAGAGGGGATGTGATACTGGACCTGCTGGCCATCAGCACAAGCAAGCTAATCAGAGACATCAAGACTGGAGGCAGCCTGGGCTGCAGTGACCATGCACTGGTGGATTTCGCAGTCCTGAGGGATATGGGTCAGGCAAAGAGTAAAGTCATGACCCTGAATTTTAGGAAAGCAAAATTCCAGCTGTTCAAGGAGTTAGTCAGTCAGACTCCTTGGGAAACTGCCCTCAGGGACAAGGGAGCAGAACAGAGCTGGCAGATCTTTAAGGAGGCTTTCCATAGAGCACAAAAGCTCTCAATCCCCTTGTGTAAGAATCAGGAATGGGAGGCAAGAAACTGGCATGGATGAGTCAAGACCCAATGGTCAAACTGAAGGGTAAGGAGGGAATGCACAGGCAGTGGAAGCGGGGACAGGTATCCAGGGAAGAGTACAGGGATGCTGCCCAGTTGTGTCAGGATGGGGTCAGGAAGGCTAAGGCGCAGCTGGAGCTGAACTTGGCAAGGGACGCAAAGAACAATAAGAAGGGCTTCT
>JAVKLA010000031.1:442036-470743 GCA_034782735.1 Sagittarius serpentarius | reverse complement strand
GGGATGCCATCCAGAGGGACCTGGACAAGCTCGAGAAGTGGGCCCATATGAACCTCATGAGGTTCAACAAGGCCAAGTGCAAGGTCCTGCACCTGGGTCGGGGCAACCCCCGGTATCAATACAGGCTGGGGGATGAAGAGCTTGAGAGCAGCCCTGCAGAGAAGGACTTTGGGGTGCTGGTGGATGAAAAGCTGGACGTGAGCCAGCAACACGTGCTTACAGCCCAAAAAGCCAACCATATCCCGGGCTGCATCAAAAGAAGGGTGGCCAGCAGGTCGAGGGAGGTGATTCTGCCCCTCTACTGTGCTCTGGTGAGTCCCCAGCTGGAGTCCTGCATCCAGGTCTGGGGTCCTCAGCACAGGAAAGACAAGGACCTGTTGGAGCGGGTCCAGACTAGGGCCACAGAAATGATCAGAGGGATGGAACACCTCCCCTGTGACGACAGGCTGAGAGAGCTGGGGATGTTCAGTCTGGAGAAGAGAAGGCTCTGAGAAGACCTTATTGTGGCCTGTCAATACTTAAAGGGGACCTATAAGAAAGATGGGGACAGACTTTTTAGTACAGCCTGTTGTGACAGGACAAGGGGTAATGGTTTTAAACTAAAGCAGGGTAGGTTCAGACTAGATTTAAGGAAGAAGTTTTTTATGATGAGGGTGGTGAGGCACTGGCACAGGTTGCCCAGAGAGGTGGTAGAAGCCCCATCCCTGGAAACATTCAAGGTCAGGTTGGATGTGGCTCTGAGCAGCCTGATCTGGTCAAAGATGTCCCTGCTCATTGCAGGGGCACTGGACTAGATGAGCTTTCCCTTCCAACCCAAACCATTCTACAGTTCTGTGAAGCTCTTTCTCTGCATTCTTACTACTGTTAAAACCATATAATTTATATATAAGCAATGTGATTAAAAAATGTGGACCAAGAGATACAATTATAGATTTCATTATAGATTGTGTATATTATATAGTTATTTTACTATTATAGATTTATAACCACATCAATGGCCCTATGCTTCAGAAATCAGTTCTGTGAGACACAGGAAAGTTACATACCTATGTCAGGTATATAGAGTGTAGGACAGCTCTAAGTCAGTATCACTCAGGTTCTCTGTTGCATTTCCCTGCCCTGATAACTTTTGGACTAATCTATCCTTCCTCCCACAGAGAACAGCAGTGCAAAAAATGCAGCATTGATATGAAGAAAGAATTCCGTATTCCAGTCAAATGCCAGAGGGTAGAAAAAGTGTATGTAACAAATTAAATTGGAATTTGGCCAAAACCTCCAAGTTAAATCATGGAAGCTGGCAAAAACTGTTGAGAAGTCTGTCAAGAAAAGTGATGGCCAAAATCCTTATGCTTTTTTTTAATAATCTCAGCTGAGAGCTACTACAACCTAATACGTTTTAGGCCAACCCACCCCTAAAACCCCAGAAAATGGGATTAGCAGTGGGCTAGCGGTAGCTGGAGCCAAAGATCACTTTTTTACATCCAATGAAAACATATAATTAGTTAATGTCAGCTACTAAATGTTCATTTCAAATATCTTTTTTTTGATGTATGAACATATTCAAAATATATTTCTGTAAAATATCTGCTCCAATAAAATATAAAACATGCACAGTAAAATTTGTCTTTGATACTGTTTCTCTGGCGCCAGTGACGACTCCTGTTCATGTACTGCTTGTACATACAGAAACTTGTAAGTTCATGATCTCTGTTGACATAGCTATAGGACACTGTCAAGTATCAGCTGCTTTTTCAGCCTTACTGACCTTGGTTTTACAGGTAAAATTAGAACCAGCACACTGATGTGTATTGGGCTTGGGTGGCAAGGTTTTGGTCATGGGGGGTGCTCCAGGGCTGGCTTCTGTGAGAAGCTGTTAGAAGCTTCCCCCATGTCCGACAGGGCCAATGCCAGCCAGCCCCAGGACAGACCCGCCGCTGACCAAGGCCGAGCCCATCAGTGACAGTGGCAGTGCCTCTGGGATAATAGATTTAAGAAGGTGAAAAAAACTGCTGTGCAACAGTAGCCAGAAGAGAAGAGTCAGAATAAGTGAAAGAAACAACTCTGCAGACAACAAAGTCAGCGAAAAAACAGTCTGAGAAGGGAAAAAGATGTTTGCCATAAAACAACTGCGGATCACAAAACCATGTCAAAGACATGCAAAACCTCTTAACTCCAAAAGGCAAAGGAATATGTAATTGAGGAGAACTGAATTAGTAAAATAATTACAGGCTTTCAATGAGTGATTTCTCAGGATATAAAGAAACTGTAGTTTGGCCATCTCGTTGTGAGAAACCAGAGTAAGAAAACTTCTTTATATGGAACCGTGCAACACATATTATTTTATTTTTGGTTTTACTTTGTGTTTTAAAATATAACGCAAGGCTTTGCTTTTACATGAAATGCTTCCATAGAAATTTAGCTCTGTGGAACTTTCCAGCAACAATGATTTTTGTTCCATTAAATACTGCGATGGCTCGATCTCTTTGCATGTTTAACTGCAACCCATTCCACTGACTCCAGTGGTGTCTTTTATTTAACGTAGTAAAGAACTTACCCTGGAATCCAGATGAAGCACACATGGATAGACCCCACCCTGTGGGTGGACGTGGTGAACCCCGCCTGACTTGTGCCTATAACGCAGGCGTATGCATCTAACGTGGCTGCCTGGTTCCCTTTTTACTAAATGGAGATGAAGTCAATATAGTTAGAGCAGGTTGCTGCAATTCATTTGATCAAACCCTAAGTATTTACTTTGGGGTGAGATGAATGATGCCACAGATCCCAGGTACTCTGTCGACTACAAAGGCAAGTTCATTTAGATGGAGGCATGTGTTCTCTCCAAACCCAAGTTCAGTCAAATGAATCTCGTTCACACTCTGTAAGAGGCTATAGGCACAACAGCCTTGTCCCATTAAGGACACCTCTGGAAACACTCAGGGATTCATGATCAACGTAAAGACCCACGCCTACTGTAACACTATAATACGTTGCCAGATTTTTTTGTCCATAATGGTAAACAAATCTTTTACCTAAAAAAGTGTTTTAAACACACACTTTTGAAGAAAACTACTAATTCTCACCCCAAAAGTACCACCTTAGTTTTAAAATAAATTTTATAGTAGAAGAAAGAAAACAAAGGGAAAATCTGAAAGCATATTATTGTTCTTAGAGGCAAGTTAAAAAGCAAAATCGGACAAGGTAAATACACATCATACATCTATATTTCACAAGAAACAAAAAAGATCAATTACATAAAACAGGTCTTTACGAAAGTTTGGCAGTGTTAAGCAAATGAATACAGATGCTCTGCACTGCTTGGAAAAATAATTTATTTTGTTAGCTTACAAAAATGACAACGTTTTATGTTACACTTCAAATTACGAGTACGGCTAGCAACTTTGATCCTGCAAAGGTACTATCTCCTGAGATGCAATAAACACTTGTGACCTCGCTTTCAGGAATAGCTTGGAGTAAGTCCCAAGTCAGCAAAAAGTAATGAAGTTTGATATTTTTGTTACTGCCTCATTGGCTAACATTTTATATTCTGATTGCAGAAAGTAGGTACAAATGTTGACATTAAATTAACATATGAACTTTCCAGGTAGAGCCTTAACCAAACTCAAACATGCCTGCAGACTGTGTGTCAATCTATCAGTTTGCAGCAACATACTCATAGCACAATAGACAGCTTTCATATACCTCATACTGTAATCACTTGACATGATCTCAGAACTTAGTATTCTGGTTGGTACTTATGCTTTCTACACGAGGTTTGATTCTGGCTTCATATTGGTATGAATCAGGCATAGGCGTTCTGAAGTCAATGCAGCCACACAACAATAAAACCAGTGTGACACACGGGTCAGACCTCACGCATGTAACTGCGTACCACAAACTTCACAGGTTGATGAGGACCTGTGCTTCAGAATAACATGGTAACAAGCTTCTCCTTTTATACTTCTGCACTGCTTTGTTCTTAAACCTGCAAGAGGTGTTCTGAAAATGCAAATTGTAGACTTAGTTTTATGTGCATCCATGCAATTCACAGGAAGTAATAGTCAAGCAGCAGTTTGGTTGGACTTGCTGACCTTAAGGGCCTTTTCCAACCTAAATTATTCTATGATTCTATATTTTTTTAATTCATTACATAGTTCTCAAGACAGCTAAGTTGTTTTTCCCCCCTCAAGATGGCACATAATGGAAAAACTGGAATGCAAACACCTTGGGAAGCTATCTTAGAACAAAAATATCATAGGACAAAAAAAAGTTTTGTTAGAGAATGTCTAACAAATAGTCATAACTGGTTTCATTTTCTGAGCCTTTTGTTAAAAAAAAAAAAAGTCTATCAATAGTGTTGGTATTTGGATGTGAGGTATATTAGCTTCTGCCTACACATATGAAAATTCCCGTTTTAGGTACTTAACGAATTACTAGGTTTTTCAACAAAACTGATGTGAAACAAAACAAAACATTTAGGGTGAGTGTGAAATATAATTGATGCACCTTAACAGATGAACTCTCTCTCCTTTGAGAAGGTCTCATTATTTTGAAAAAGCTGTAGCAGCCCACATCGGAGTGGAACAAAGAACTGTAATATTTCCGAATTTTGCAAATTTCATAAGCTTGTATTGATGCCATTTAGAAGTACAGCCATTTTTACTATATAACTAAATTTGTTCTAGTCTTCTCAAAAAATAAAAGTACTTATACAAGAACCCAAACGAACTCAAAATCCCATTTCTCAGATTTAAAAAAAAAATCTAAAATAGAAAAGTGAGATAGTGCCAAATTATTCCAAATGTTTATTTTGGTATTAAATTCTTCTTATAAGATCATGGATTTTTCAGTAAGTATTTGTTGCTCACTAGACCAGCACATACTGTAGACTTGCAGACCTCCAAAACGCAATGAAAAAGTAGGTTGAGAAAATATTTCTCCCTCCTTTTCTCAAACTCAGCGTGAAATTGTAACTCCACTGATATTAGAGACCAGGCCTCTGCTAGCTTTAGTGTAGTCAGGATTTCCAAGCACAAAGGTTGAATTTTCTTTTTGACCAGTAAATTTTTACAGTGTATGAATATGTTTATGCATGTCTATGTCTAGAAAGAAAGATGTGTAATTATGTGAATAGGAATATACATGACGTCTACACAGCTATTAAAAGTCTGAACACTGCAACTGCAACAGTTCTGGTTACTACGGCAATGTCAGCTTCAACACGCTGCCTTCTCTGGTGCATTTTACAGGAATGAAAAGCAGCAGCACGTTTATATGTACACACAGAACTCATGAGAAAGGATAAACAAGATGAAAATTTAACAAAGAAAAGACAGATACACATTTTTTCACACAGATGTCCCTAATACCCTGCTGAGAGTTGAGCTTATATGGGAATGTGGTCAGGGAGCCTTTTATATTAAATCAGGAACTGGACTCCTTGCTTAACTACTGGCAAAGGCTTTCAAGGTCTTTATGTCAGGAAATAACTGCATGTTGAGAAATTTCATTCCACTATGCCTATCCCCATTACATTAACAGGTACAACAAGGTTTACAAGTATTAAACTGACCTGACTTCACACCAGTACAGACACATTCTGCATTCGTGTAATTCATTGAAATTCTGCAGATTTTTTAAGGTCACTTTACAGTATACTGCAGTGGCAATAGTAGACAGGGAAATGTGATGTAATATGTTCAGTGTCACATGTAAAAGATGCTTGGGCAATATTAGTTTTAAAATTTCCCAACCTAAATGCTAGATCACAAGACTAATTTTGTTCCAGTTTTAGAATACTAAATGTAAAGGCACTATTTTATTCAAATTAAATTAAAACAAAAGATCTGGAGGCAAATGACTCATGCATCAACTAACTTAATCAGCAGTGCTTGTAATGAGGTATGAGAATTAGCTGCTTTTTTAGTTATCCCCAAATTAAACAGAAACTGGCAGCATAAAATGACGAAGTATCTCCCAGACCTCAAAAGTGACAAACATCTTTTTTTGTCACACTCTCTGTTGAAAGAAAAAATTTAAAAATCAGCGTTTGCTAATAAGCAAATATAGAAATTTCAGCTTCAAAAGTGATTCACCTTCAAAACCACAGTAATACACTGAATGGACACTCTTACCTACACCCTAAATGTTTATCTATTTGTCACTTTCTTCTGGTAATGTAACACCAAAGCTCAAATACAGACACCTGGCCTGTTTGTTAAAATACATTGTACCAGCCAGCACTCCATATGTAGCACATCAGCTATCATCAGTGGAGTATTTCAAGTCTGAGATTCAGTGCACATAATAGAATTTACCAAAGTATGGGACATAATTAAGTCTAAATCAAAGCGAGCAATTCTCTCACAATAAGAGATGACACGAAGTGGGATTGATGTCTGTTGATTAATATATTCAGGGGCTTCAAAGATAGTCTATAAAAAGCTGTCACTCTACTGAAGTTTAAGAAATCACTCGCATTCTGGAAAAATGAAGCGTTTCGTGACTTTGATACTTGATGTTTCCATTTTAACAGAGATTTTTTAATCTACCAAATAAGAATAATTTGTCCCACCTTTTTTTTTTAAACTTTGTTGATTAGTCTTTTGTCAATTTACAGCCCTCTAATCAATCGATGGACAACATGCATGGCTAGTGAGCCTCACTGCTGATGTAGCTCACACTGACTAAGGTTTCTGCATTTTCTAGCTTTCTGACTGCACTGGAGACCTCTCCAGTGAAGACAAAACAAAAACCTCCATGGTTTCTGATGGACTTATTGACATTCTGTTAGTCAAAACATATAACAAAAATTCTGCCAGCTACATGATGTCTTCACAGTTGCAGCTGTTTGGATGAGATTGTGTTATCAGTGCTGCACCCAGCAGTGAAAGCCTCATTAAAAATGGTGCACTCATTGAGCTCTGTACACAAAACAGCTTATGCCATGGATGCAAACTGCTCTCTTGGCCAGCAGTGAAACACAGGTCATCTTCATCGTTTTCACACTAAGTACAAAAGTGGGTGACTGGTGGTTTCTGTGAAGAGCCTAATGCCAGAACATAAATTGGGCTGGCTTCCCAGTTCAGTGCTTGTTTAACAACATGAGTGACACAGAAATCCACATGTGCAGAATGATACTGCATGATCGGTTGGACTTGATGATCTTAAAGTTCTTTTCCAACCTAAACAATTCTATGATTCTATGATCATCTTTAGCAATTTTCAGTATCGCTTCTCAGAAATATTTTAGGTGTCAGCAACTGTTTCTACTGAGGGCAATTTAATACTGACACACTGAAGAAATACACTTTGTAATATGAGTTTTTTTAGGTTCTAGACTAAGCACTTAGGCAGATCCAAATTAGTTGTAGCCTCTTTTTCAGCTTGAAATCAATAATATTCCAGGGTTATTGTAGCAAAGTCTATCCTTTACTATTTTGCTCTACAAACTGATAGTAGAATGAATGGTAGCATTTAGAAAATCTAGGCAAACGTAGTAAGACACATTTACTCTTGCCTGTGGGATAATCTTTAAAATTAGGCAGCATGTGATCTGATGTTAGTCAGTTTACCAAGTAGGTTTTATTTTAGTAAACAAATAAGAGTGGCAGAATTCATATGAAAAGAGATCATGTTATATGAAACAACTGCCTTAATGTCATTCCCTGGAAATACCAACTACCAAAATTATTAACATGCGGTAAGTGAAGAAATGATGGTATGTCTTCTGACATACTAGCACACTGTAGATGGCAGATGAGAAAAGCAGTCTAAGATCAAAACAACTGTGGTCTGAAGACAGATGAAAATAACAGACAACTCAGGAAAAATTGCTGCACTTATTCAAGCAGTACATCTATTAAGGAGCTACGTCCCGAAATAAAGATAGCAGAATTATCCTAAAAGACATATCTTTATGCAGTTCTCATATTTAAATGTAATACTTTAATGAAAACATGTTAACAATCAGGTTCCAAAAATATTTAGATTCAAATAGCACCAAATAGATACCTAAACAAAATGACTAGAAATGTTAAAAATATCATCACTGCATACTTTCCCAAGGGTTGTGATATTACAGATTTTGCCACTGTTATGCAAGAGAAAACAACATCTCATTCTTACAGACTGAGAAATGGCAGATGTGCAACTACAGCTTCAGAAACATGAGAGCTATTGTTGTTAGCACAAATGATAAATGCTGGATGTTGCTGTATTTTAACCACAGCAATCTCTTTTATTTTTGCTGTCAACATTCCCAGAGGCATTAGTTTACAGATTTTTGAAAGACTGAGGTTATCAGATTCTGCTTTGCTGTACTTCTGTATACAGCATTAAAATGTTCTTGAGATTTAAAATCTGATTTAGCTCTTTACATAGAAAAACAAAACAGTTCATACTCACAACCGCCTAGACATGCTTACAGTAAGGAGCTGAGATGAGTTGTACTAGAGTAGAAAGTATATTAGTATGTAAAAAATAATTTATCCAAGATGGAATCTTATTTAGGGATCACTTTTATTTAGATGTAAATACCAGCTCTAAAGCAGTTTTTAAATTAAGACACCAAGAATAAAAATGTTCTGAAATTTTAATTTAATCACAAGTTGCTTTCCATTCCTTCTACTACTAGTTTTCCTCTAGATCCGCTTCTAAATTCTACAATTAGATCAAAATCACAAGAATTTGTGTGATGTCCTCCTGCACTGCCATTTTTGACAAGGCTGCATCCTCAGATATTGGCCTGCAGCTCACATTAACTTCAGTATCAATTACTTCTGTGAATTGAAGACAGGGCTTAGAGAGAGATAAATATATTACTAACGCACTTTGAACATGAAGAGTTTAACAGAGCCATGGTAAAATTTGACTGTAACAAGCAGTCCCACATAAATTTATGAATAAATTCTTCTGCATGTTGTAGGTATGAGAATGTACTCAGGTTTCAAAATACTGATTTTTAGCCATAAAAATGGTATCAGTATTACAAAAATACCTACTTGTTTACTTTCAGGGTAATATTGGCACTTTCATTCATGAAAAATCCATTCAGTACCATACAGTGCAGAGTCTATTCCTTGCAAGCCAGAGATGAACTGATATGCAGATTCCTTAGCTCAAAAGTGGATTTTAGAATAGTATTTTCTTTGTTCTAAGGAATTTTAATATATCTTCTTTATTTTCTTTGGTGGCACAGCAAGTGAAAATGTGGCTGAGGTTTGAAAATCCAAGAGTACTTTCACCATCACCGAAGACTGGCTTCCATCAAAAATTTGAGAAGTAAATGTAAGAAATTTGCTTTGTTTTACACTGTAAAACTTTATTTTTTATCCTGGACTAAGTTTTATTTTTATTTTGATGTTTCTTCTTAGGATGACATAATTACCTAATAAAAATAAATTATGTTGAATATTTAGTAAATACCATCTCAAAAGTAATTAAAAATAAGTGCTCTTAAGTCTGCTGTAAAACATTAAGGAACTGAAGGGCATAAAATTTAAAGGTTATTCAAGTGACAATTATTTGATGTTGAAATAAAGGGCCAGTGCATTTCTGAAAGCACGATATTGAACTGCTGTATTTCAGGACAGCATTAAAAGGCATGCATGCCTGCTATTACCTTGTTAAATCTGTATGTACTTTGTACATACATACAAAGTTGCCTGATTTACCAAATACCGAACAGAACAAAGAAACAAACCACCATTTTTAGGTGTGATAACACATTTTTTGATTATTGAAAACTACTGCTTTGGGCAAGAATAGAGGAACAGGTCATTAAAGGGTGAAGTATTAAAAAAATTACCAGAAGGGACAGCAATTTTTAAGATCTGAAACATACAAAGTATTCTGTTAAAAAATTATCTGTTTTTCTACTTCAAAAAACTGAAACTGGTCAGAGGAATATTACTGCAGGCCAATATGGAAAAAATATTATTTCTTAAACCACAAAGGGACAGCTTCACATAATGTCATGAACGGAACTTTAGCCTTCAGTAAAAAGGAAACAAAATTCACTTTGTAATTTCAACCTCTATCAAAGGTGGAAGAGAGACAAATATTACATGCTATCTGGACTGCCACGCCAAGAGGGTAAATTTAAGAAAGAAAAAGTAAATTTAAATTTACTGGTTTTGGAGCCTGTAAGCCTACTCATTAAAAATTCCTCTTTTTTTTTGCGGTTTGACTTCTTCCCTTCTGTTCCCCCAGCCTTTTTAGACAATTTAAAAAAAGGATATAAAAGTCTGCTGAAAACCAAGTCACACAGCTAAAGGCAAATACACTAAGCACTGAGCATATTTAAAGTCTTAAAGCCAAAATTATTCATTTAGTAGACATTTCTGTCCTGCACTGTACAAAAATCGATCCAATACTTAGTATAATAATGAGGGAGTTCAGACTGCTTATCCTTAGTTTTCTAACACTATAAAGCAGTAGTGATACTGTTTTAAGGAAACATACTTCAGATTTCTGAGTTACAAGTGGGGAAAAAAAGGTATAAATACATAAAATGGTAAGAGCAATTAATATCCAGATTTTTACAAATTCCTTAGGAAAAAGGACATTATTTTTCTGTGTGTTACTTCTCAGCTGAGACTCTTAAAGCCCCATTGATTTACTAACAGGCACTTTACCTCAAAAATCATTTCAGCTTCAGTAAAGTGGGTTGGGCATACATTTATCCATCAGCAATCCATGCACCAGACCTCATTATAACATGAGGTATTTTGAGAGCATGATTTACTGTTTTATAATATATTTAAAAATGAGCTTTCCATATTTTTAGCTAAAAATTGTAGTCTGCAAGCTGGTGACATTTTATTTTGCAATTTTTTAATGTTTCACCAGACAAACCATCTAAAATATTTTAAACACCATATTTCCAGCTGTGCTCTGATCTAATTAAAAAAATAAATTACAAATGTTGGATACACTTAAAGTAAGTTTAGTTTATGGTAACTGTGGCTTGAGCTAAACACTGCTTCATGACATCCACACTCTCTGTAGACCATGACACAAACAGGTTACTATTTGTCCTGCCTTCTCCAGAGCAGAAGTTTATTTGTTTATGTTTTTGTCTTGGCCCTGTCACTGCTGTTGAGATCAGAAGAGATGGATGGGCCCGTTTTGCTTTCTTGACCTTCTGAATGAGCAGATGTGCCAGAAGTCTGCAAAACCCTAGTGCCAGCACTACAATACATAGCATTATACACATACGAAAGGTAAAGAAAACTTTTTTAACCATATTAGACATTTTTTAAAGTGTATAGAAAATGAAAGGAAAATTAATTCAAGTTTTTTCTCGTTTCCTTGTCTGATTTTCATGTTCTCAGCAAGAAGTTCTGTTTGAAACAGGCTGAATACAAGGGGACTGTCAAGTAGGTGCACTGTCCAGAGAACCCACTGGGACTGCAGAACACTTCTTTAGAAAATTACAAAAAAAAAAAAAAACAAAACAGTTTTGGAGTGGAATTAGGCTTCCTAAATAGAAAAGAAGCCTACAAAACAAAGTGGTTTCAATGGCATTCATGTTGCTACAGTACTCTGATAGATTTGGCAAATTATTTTTTAAGGCACATTAGTAGTGATTCAACCAGAAGCACTAGAGAGGAGAATAAAATAAGGACCATCAGAAACACTTGCATTTCTTTTGACAGCAGAAAATTCTGCTGTAATGTGCTGTTTGAGACCACAGTAATGCAGAACTGCATCCAATTTGTTTAGAATAGAGATATCCAAAGAAATACAACTGTGCAATATTGTATTTCCATAACATTTTAAAATCAATATGACACATCTCTTCCAATAGAGAACAAAACAGAATAAATAAATGATCGGTGAACCCTGCTATTAAAATTTTCACAATCACATAGCAGTGCTCTTCAACATGCTTACGACAGATGGGTAAGATTCAGGTGTTATTAAGTGCCTTACCAGAGGTCATCTGATAAAACTGTTCTGGTCAGAAGAATAATTCTAAACAGCTTATAATAGATATATACCGAACCTGAAATCATGATATGAGTTTCCACTGATTTTGAGGAAATTTGGTTTTGTTTAATATTTATCACTTCTTTCTTAAAATGACTGTTGCAAACTGAGGAACCTAAAATCACAAATGTGTCTAAACAACACTGTATAATGACTCTCATAATAAATATTAGGACAAAGGTAATTTCTGAATATTTTTTCATTATTAATAATGTTATTAAATGTTATAAAAAAACAAATGTCAGAACAATTCCTGTACAACGGTAAATAAGCTCATAGCAAAGATTAATGTCACAGGTCTTTCATTTCATATTTCAGGAATACAATAAATTTAGTTTAGAAGGACCGCAGAACAAATACAAGAGAATAGCATAATCCCAGAAAACCTTTGGTTTACAAGTTACATAAATTATCACAAGAGTTCATTAGACTCCCTCTTGGTGCTCTTTCATTTCAGTGTTTGGCAACAGCTGAATCATTAAGGGTGCATCACTCCTATAGCAGATGGAATTACTACTGTTCAAAACCAAAAAAAGAGTGGAATGGAATTTACCACAGAGAAAGCTGGTGTGTAAAATGTTCTAATGCTTCCCTCTTTCTGCTTGCAGCTTCGTTTCACTGACAGCAACATCAGTGGAATCTTCCTTGGTGGCACTCGTATCAAAAGGAACCATTCTTTTCATAAGTGCTAGAAATAAGTCAGGCAAAAAAAGTAGTTAAATATCTTCAGAGAAACACATACAATTTGCTGACTGACCATCAATGTTTATATGAAACATATATTTCATTATACAATATTATAATTTACACAGCAACTAATAAGGTATTAATAAATATTCAATATTCATAATGCTATTAATTGAGAAACTGACTTATTTTCCTAGAGAAACAGATTTTAATAATATATAATACAGGCATGGCCAAGAGCTTTCTTACACAGAAGAAAGTAAAGTGTATTTTTAAAAATTTGATAATTCCACTAACATTTATTTTCCATTTAATTTTCCAGCATTTTTGTTTAAATAAGACAAAATAAACCACTCAGAAAATTCCCAAAGGAATATCTTTACCAATAGCATGGACTAAAGTCAACAAGTGACAGTAAACAGGTGTTCTTAGGGTGCCATACTGTGTTTATTCCTTCACAGCAGGGTGCATATATAATGCTTATTTCTAAATACACTATATTGCATCAAAATCTAGACAATATGAATTGACAGAACATCTTATGATAAAGTGCTGGGGGAAAAAAATCCAAATATCCAAATATCTAGCAATTATTTAACAAAAGGCAGAAATTAAGGGTGAGAAAGTGGGTATCAGCTTATACAACATACTCTTCTTCGAATGGCCTTCCTCATATCATAAGTGTGCAAGAAAAGTGGTCCTTCCTGATTGTTTGTAATAAATAGCCACAGTGCAATTTTTTTACGGTCCAGTAAAATTCAAGCACTATACAACCAAAAGTTTTTTAATAGGGAGCAAGTCTTCACAGTTTCATTAGGAGAAGTGAGATGTTTTCACTTTCAGAAGGAGAAAGAAATCACTGTTTGGGATGTTAGTAAAAGAGTGAGTTACCATTTTTCAGCATAAAGTTTTCAGCATTGGTCTAAAACTATGCTCCTGTATGCTCTTTCAGCGGTACCTCCTGTGGTCCGTATTCAAAGTAAAGTGAAAATTCATAAAGAAAATTCATTGCTAACATCAAGTTTCCAATCATTCCAGGTTCTTATGCTTGAGCAGCCTTAGAAGGTTTTGTTCTAGAATGGTATCCCACAGCATCATGACGTTACCATGTCTTTTTACTTTTGTTAATTATTTATAAATGTCAATACAAATAATCTTAAGAACTTACAAAAAAGTATACGTAGAGGGATAAAGACAGACATCAGCATACATTGCAGGAGTTAATTATTATGACAATAAAATCAACATTCAGAACAACTTGTTTTCATTCAACCATGGTACCATTCCTACTGTATACCATGTTGACACAAGAGCGTTGTGTATCACCAGAGCCAAAGGGTCAGAGAAGAGTGTGATCCCAGCTACAGAAGTTGGGAAAACTGGTGGCTATTTTCTTCTCTGTAAAGTCACAGCTTATGAAGCCCTGGAACATAAATTCCCAACAACAATAGAAATCCTGAAAGCCATATGGCTTCTGGGAAACCATCCAGGTTAAAACCTTGAAGTGATGAACTGTACAAAGGGAAAGGCAGGACCCAATTCAAAGCTAATGCAAAGCACGTGTAACTCTAGGGACCTTTGTACTACTAAATCTCAGAAAAATACAGTGGCCATGAAAAATATTTTCTGAGGATTATTCTTTAGATAACAACTAGTAGTGACTTTTTGTAACCAACCATTTTGGTCTGATGATAATACAGACTGCAAACCAAGCCTAATGAGTGCTTCCTTGTATAAATTATTTTCTCAGTTAAACTTCTTTCTTTCTAAGAAAATTGGTATAGAAATAAAAGCGCATTCCCACAGCACCTTTAAAATAGTTTGTTGTGGAAAAGCTGTTGTAATTGTAGAAATTATACCAGAAACACGAAGATCAGACATAAACCAGAATGTTAACGTTAATTACATTTCCTTTTAACTGCCTGCTACTATTGGCAACTTCTTACTAAATATATAGATGGAAACAGATTGTTGTTCCCTTATTTATTTTTTCATACTTTTTGTTTTTCTTTCTTCAACCAATTTTAAACTTAAATCCCAGGATCCCCCTCACAGATGAATTAAATTATATCAAATGTGTCTGCTCTCCTCCCTGGTGCTCTCTACAAGTCATAAGAGACCCACATTGGGAATGGAGCTTCTATTACTACTTATTCTAGTACTACTCTATAATTTGTAAGGTTTCATGAATTTAAGAGAGATGGAGTGGAGAAACATTAAATCACAGAGGCTTGCAAACTGGTCCAGAAGGTAAATGAAAAAAAAAAAGTCCATTTTTCTGTTTCTGAAGAAGTAAGGAGATAAATTAATCACAGAAAACAGGTGATGACATTTATAGGCAGATTTATTAAAAGCTACAGGAGGTCTGGGAGCAAAAGACCTGAAACTATACTTTGCTGTCAAAGTTCCAAATTATAACTAATTAATATCATTACTGAAATTAAAAGTTCATGGTGTTTATGTGACTAACATGACTGAAGTAGCTGATTTTATCATTTGCCACTCACTGGCAATTACAAGAAAAGCTCTGCAGAATTTTCACTGTCCTCAAGAACTATAGCAACAACTTCAAAATACACATTTGACGGGTGGAGATCAGGTTCAGCGTAAAGGTAGAACATTCAGTCACTAACCAAAGTCTCTGGAGTAATTCACATACCTTAGTGCCATAAGCTATCACAGACACCCACAAAGGGCTGCGAAAGATGTGATGGGACCTATGGAAAACCTATGCCTTCCTGGAATGGCAGCTAGAAGCATAATCTAGGATATCTAAAATGACATCAGGCATCTTCAACAGGCACCTGACTTGCTCACTAAGCATAAAGAACATATAATAGCACTAAATCTTAGGGAAAAAGAATCAGCAAAGTGAGAAATTAAGAACACCACCTTCATTCTATCAGAGTCAAATCAAGTCAGGGACAGGAAAAATATTCTATGCCTACTTCTCTGCTTTAGCCTCAGAAAATCTGACTAATGGATTTTTATAGAGTACAAGTAAGAAACTAAAACTCTCAAGATTTTTGTATCCAGTACCTTTCCCTTAAAAACAAATAGGAAAAAGCGAAACACATTCACTGTTTTCTTACTTTTTTGCTTTTTTTGTTTTTTTAATTATTTTTCAAAATAGCTCTTTACCATCTGGGCAAAAGAACAAAACTAAAAACGCTCTCAGCACCATTCTGGGATTTGGAAAATAAGAAATACGAAGATCAGCTTAATTTATGATGTGAAAAATACCTTCCTAAAGGTTTTAAGCAAGGAAAAAAAAAGTCCCTCAGCCATGCCTGAACATGGTTTCAAAAGAAGCCCTCCTCAAATGCCGAAGACTTTGCAAATATTTCCTAATGATCAACACTGAATCACTACTGTCTTTCATTCATCACCTACTTTTTTACCTCCCGAAAGCTTAGTGCTGTTAAAAACCAGCTGAATCAGAGAACAAATACCCAGAACTGGTTCATCAGATTTGTATTCAGATCACATGGATCCTATTTCTCTGACAACTGCTTAAAATTGATTAGAAAGTACTAAAGTAACAAAGTCCTAGCAAGTTCCATTCAGGTTAAGCAGTATAAAGATACTGTAATATTTTAGGAACGTTTATGCTGCATCTTTAACTTCAGCAAGTTTTTGCAGTAGAATCACAGAGTTACTGAGGTTGGAAGGGACCGCTGGAGGTCATCTAGTCCAACAGGCCTGCAAGGTATGGGTTATTTCTTTTCTGTACCCCGACCAGGCTGAGCTGTACTTTGACTTGCAAAACTTTGACAGGGATGACGTTAGGGAAAATGGAAAACCAACTCTGAGTCAGGGGAAACTGTTCCTGAAGTACAGATGAGATGGAGGCATTTGCTTTTATGCTTTATTCCCTCTACTGTTATTCAGTATGCTCTGCAAAAAGATATTAATCGCAACTCACAGATTCTGAAAGGAAAAGAAACCAATTATCTTAAACCTCATCAGATCAACTCAGGACTTAATGGTAAGCAGTAATGTACTGCAGCACTCACTCTAAGGTGCAAAGGTTTGAAAGTTCAATGAAGCCTGAAATAGGACTTTCCATTACATAGAATGCAACTTACTGAAAAGTTTCCCAGAACACAAACTGCCTATACTGAAAAGAAATGGAAGGTGATATCCTTTTGAAGAAAAGTATTCTTATATCCATGTGCTGATATGCTCAAAAAAAACCTTAAAAACCTCTTTTTTGTTAGTTTTGACACTAGTGCAAAGGTGTGCCTGTACCAGATAAAGATCTAATATTTCCTATCTTTTACTGAGCAGTTCCTAGCTGTATCAGAGATCTTGTGACCTTGCATGACCACAAGCTGTATACACACTAGGGGATAGAAAGAATAGTTAAAAACAACTATTGAAGTAGAAGCAGAACTAGTGAATTCAACTTTCACTGTTAAACTGCTACACAAGCACAAGACTAACTGGTACAAATGAAAGATCTGGGAAAGAATCCTTGGCTGAAGATGTCTCTCTGGTGCCTGAAAAGATACACAGCTAACGTAGGTATGATTCTTCATGCAGAGTTTCAGAATCCAAGTGCAGCCCTTTTTTTTTAGCATAGGTTTGCACGCCAAACAGAATATATTTTATGTCCCAGTTAAAAAACGCAAACAACTATCAGTGGGATGTAATGAAATACTTCCTAGACAAAGGCATCCATCCAGTACATAAAGCTAAAACACAGGAGGACTCTTAAGATGGTTCTAGCATTTTTTTTTTTGAAAAGTAGAGTCTTACTCTCTCAAGTAAAACAGCTTTAAAAGAGGAAAATACATTACTTGTAGATTTTTTTTTCTGTGAAACAATACTTACAACCTGAATCTGAGAGCAGTGAGCTGGACAAAAAGCTGTTTTGAGTTTGCCAACTAGAAGAGGGAGCAGCCACTTCTATATCAGAAATTTCAGCATCCATTTTCACATCCTATGGCAGCCAAATAAAAATATTTTTTATCTGTTAATATCAAGTAGCTGCAAACCTTAACAAAAACCATACAGTAGCACACATACAGGTATATGCCATGATTTCACACAAGCTGGAAAATACTGATTTGAATTCCCAGAATTCTCAGTATTGCAGTTAGGTTCAAATCAATTTGCTTATGAATTTCATGCCCATTTCATCACTACAAAATCTCTGCAAAAAGCTGCTTTACCTTGAGAAAAGCATTGGGAGCATTGCAAGTTTTTGTCACTACAATCAGTTCTAAAAACACACTCTTTCCTCTTTACATCACATCCACAGTTCAGACAAAGCATAGCGGCAGGGCAGACATCAGTGAATGATGAATTCCTCATCAATTAATGGTCCACATTAATTCACTGAAGTGCCACAAGTAAGCAGTAATAAAAATTAAATCCATTTTCCCTGCCACTGAGGAAAGTCCAACTTAATTGATTTCTTATATCAAAATACCTGAAGTTGCTTTTCCCTTTTTTTGTTAAACCATTAAATAAAGTCTGAAGTACAATGTTACTGTTTACGGCTAGACCCATACAGCACAGCTCTTTGGTGAGTAAAGTCATTTGGTCTATAAGCTAAAATAAGAAGATCATTTAAAAAAGGCCATTTAAACAAAAATCTCCATAAATCTTTATTAGCACTGTAGCAAGTAGTCCCCCGTTGCAATATCTTCCAAAATAAGACTAAAAGCTTGTCTTGGTATCCAGATTACTCAGTTTCTTGAAATGAGAAGAGATAATAATGCACAAATGCATCACTTCATAAAACACTCAATTTGGCTACTGAATTCTTATCATAAACAACCTCAGGGAATTTTGTTAAAACATCTTGCAATTTATCATTCAGGCTGATATTAAGATTTGAAAACTAAACAGAAAACAAAATAAAATTCAACATTAATTTAGAGACACAATGAGCTTTTGTCCCATCACTGAAGGGGGATTTACTCCTATTAAGACTAATGGGAATTACACATATTAATCCCCTTATGTGCTGATGAGAGACCTAATACCTAAAGTGTACATAGCACAGTAACAACTTTTAAAGAATAAAAAAAATTTTGTCTTCCAGAAATGCTATCTTAGAACAGAGCTTTTAAACAAGCAAGGTGCTTCTACCAGCTTCTGCAGTACAAAATGGCTTTCTCTCTACAGAAATTTTAACTTACAGGATGCGCCTTTTCTCATGTGCTTCGTTTAGAATTATAAATGTATGCTGTGTTCAACTAGATGGTCAGTTGTTGCTGGCAGGGAAACTGTCCTAAAATATTTGCATCTACCCATCATAACATTTATCTCCAGTTTTTCTCTAGCTTTCTCTTTTGATTTTGCTTCAGTTTGTATTCTCTATTATTTATTTTATTTTTATACATTATATTTACCTTTCTTTTTCCCCAATTTCTTTATCTGCTATCACTCAGCCCTTTCTTAGTTGAAAAATCACGATTGTTGTACCTGATGGTATTCTGCCAGCCTCTGGCCTCCTTTGTTACTGGAAATCTTACATTTTAACACATACAAATAGCAATTACAATTTTCCTGGTCTTCTAAGCAACAGGTATTTTACAGCCATCTGACAAGACTACAGAGCATTAGGAAGATTGAGTGGGGACAAATGAAATCATAACAAACGAAGAAAAATAACTGCTTTTAGGGGAATGTTCAGCTTCAGTTTCATTTTTGCTCCTTAAAATGGAATGAGGCTAGGACACAGGATTAGATAATGCCTGTCTGAGATTAATGTTGGCAAGCAAGCTGAAAGAAGTGTATTACACTAAAGGCTAGAAAGAAGATCATAACAGAGGAGAAAGATTAATTCCACAAGTAATTTTATCTAAAATGGTCAATGTAAAAATTTTACAAGAACTCCCTTTTTTAAAATGTGCATTTTCTTATCACCTACCAAAATCTGCCTACTTTGTATAGCAGAAGCACTACGTTATGTACAGAGCATGAATCAAATCTATCAGAAAGAATGAACTTTGATGTCCTCAAGCCTATACTCTTCCACCAATCGATTTTAGAGACTCCCAATTTAAAAACAAAACCAAAAACAATGCATTTGAGTTAGTTCCAAGACAGGGTAAGAAAGGCAAGCATTAAAAAGGGTTTTTTTAGGCTAAGCTAGCCTGATCACTGAAATCAGATTAGCACCCGTCTGTTACTTGGTTTTGAACATTCTGTTCTATTTGTAACAGCTGTGACAGCAAAGAGTACTGTATATCATGCAAAAACCCAATTAGGCCTGACTAAATGGAAGCCATTAAATGCTCTCTGTTGTCTAAAGAAAGAGGAAATATTGTTTTGGAATCAGCTTTATACTGGATTCTGAATATAGAGTTCAAATTATGCAAGCTCAGTAAGTTCAGTCAGCTTAGTGCAATATTATATTCTACCATCAGCTGATTGCATTCCATTTAGCTTTTCAATGTTTTCCAAATTTCAATAGCTACTGAATTAGTAACTCTTGTGTGAAGGCAAGAGAAATTCAAGAAACTGAAGATTATCATTAGCAACAGATTGAAAGTGAATCTGCCCTATTTCTTCCTTTCAGTTCTTTCTTACAGAAGAGCGAGATGGCTGTTTCTAGTAGCTTAATACCTCCTTCTTACAACAGCAACTTACTAAGCTAAAACACTGTATTTATTTTACCTTTTCTACATTTTAAAAGACCTACTGGTAAGTATGTCCTCATTTTACCAAAGGAGGACCGCTATGGAGTTGGTAGGGAACACAAACACACAAATGAAAGTTTTTTGATACATGGCGTGTGATCCTAGATTTTGATCTCAACTTCTTAGAGACACTGGTAAGATTCATTGCCAAAGAATCTTGATTTGGTTGTGGTAAGCAGCAGAAATACTAGCATGATTCTTCAGTTCTGATCACTTAGTTCAACCACGTCCACAAGAAATTGTTGTTCTGCTGAAGTAAGCTGCTATCACAATGACATGCAGTGAGAAGTGATATAACAACGAACAAGCTAAGGTGAAGAGAAAGGAAGCACATTAACAATTGGAAAGGTGAGCTCATTAAGGGCAATGTTCCTAAACAAGAGCACTGGATTTGTATTGCAGGGAGTTAGGAAATTATGCTCAGCCCTGCTATCGGTCCGCTGGGTGACCTTTAGCAAATCACTTCCCCTCTGTTTGCCTGGATTTCATTTATGTATGAAACAGTCATCATACAGTATCTTTTGTAAAGAATGCAAAGACCAACTATCGAAAAATCACTATACACGATCTACAAATTAATCATGCTTTTAATGGAGGAAACAGTTTCTATTTTTTATCTTTTACATGAAAGGGCAAGGGAAAATTGAACAAACCAATCAAAAAATTGCTGTAGACAGCAATTTGGCAAAACAGATAAACACTTCAGAGTAGTAAGACACAGTAAGACACTTTTCTGTGAAATTTTAAAGATTTTTGGAAAGCATCCATAGCACTTTACAATGAAGACAACACTTCTCTCATCAAATTTTACATCAGCCACGGCAGCTACATAAAACAGAAACATTCATGCATGATTTTAGTCTGTCTTTACTAGGAGTTAATGTACATCAAATAAGCTTACATTGCTGTTTGAAAATAATTGGTAAACGGAAATGGAGTACACACACATACCTTAAATTGATGGACTCTCTGCTTTGAATATTCCAGCTGCTGCTGTAGAGAACTCACTATTTCTTTATACTTCGTGTACCTTTCCTCAATCATCTCCCTTCGGCAGTGGGACTCCTAGAAATGCATTGAAAGATCTAAATGATTTTGTAATGTGAAAAGCAGTTAATAAATGTTGGCTGGCTATTGTAAACACAGGTATCACCAAGGATTTTCAATACAGCAAGAAAGAATTATGAACTTTCAGAGGCTGAAATACAGGGGCCATATGAAAGCATAATGTTCTGTACAGAAAAGTAATGTTAAAATGAAAATAGGTTAAAATGTGAACAGCCTCATCCTTAACTGGCGAATGGTTTCTTGTAACTCTTTCCAAAATTCAGGAATATCACACCTTCTAACAAAGAAATTCTGTAATGGTAAAAAATTAATTACAATACTGTAGAAACAAGCACTAGAAGAAAAAAAGTGTTTTAAGGATATGGACTAACCAGTATTTTCAAATAAGAAAACATAACGCTTCTCACTGAACTAGCTAATGATTCACTTGAATGAATACAACTACCAGACAACTTGTGAGGCGCTATCAAAGATTTACTTTCTCTTTCCTTCTCCCTTCCTATGAAAACATTGAGGGAAGAACTTGCTAGCAGTGGAAAGCAATGAATGGCTTTGAAATACTTCATTCATGCATACCACTTGAGAGTAAAATATGCTATTGTACAAAAAAATCGAATGTATAATTTTCAAATAGAAGAATTAATGAAACTCCAAACTGCTATCATTCTCACAGCTAAGCTATATAGCTTAGCTCTCTTGAATAATAAATTATTTATTAGACAATACACAGTTGTTGGTAGGGACTCATCTTAAGAAAACGGTCTTAAAAAAACCTAAGCATCAGGGAGAAGGACAGAGCTCAAATGAAACCAAACAATTTGGGTTCCAATCTCACAAATGCTGGCTAAGTGGTAACCACAGCAAACCAGAAAATGACAATGTCATTTCATAGTAATGTTAAGCAAGAGAGTGCAAGTGTGAGGGAGACTGTAGAAAGCCCACATTCAAGCTTCTGCTTTGCCTAGCTGAGAACAGAATTTTTCCTTTGGCAGTGCGGAACCATTGGAAACAGAAGGCAAATGTCATCCTCTGTCAGAGCAAACAGATCTTCTGGGGATACTTGGAATGTGAAATTAAAACTATATATCTGAACAATATTTTTCTTAAAAAACCCCAAACATTTCAATCAGCATTTGTGTTCCTAACTCTGTTGATGATGACGGCAATAAAATAGCGTACAATTATTAACACATAACCTCGTGCAAGAACACTTAAAATAAACAATGTTCCAAACAACTGTGTTTTGAAATGTTTATGACTACCTCAGGATGAGAAATTCTATATAGCAAATAAAATGCAAATTATGCATTTGTTGATCTGTGATTTAATACTGATTTAAAATTTATAGTGTGCAATGAGGTTCCAAATTCTTTTTTAGAAAACCATCAACTTCACGTATGGAAAGTAATAATAACATAGTGGTTTAGCCACTTAGCCACTGAAGATTTAATTTGAGGCTTATCACTCTTGACAGTATTCCACCACTACTGTCAATATGTCCCACTGTGCCTAACCAAACACACCTTGATTTGATAGTAATACTGGGAAAATAAGTGACAGTTATTGCCGTTATATAAAATCAAACCAAAACAAAACAAAAAAGCTGTAAAGCTCACTTATTTTCACTTATCACTTTAAATATTGAAATAACTGTCATAATTTATTTCATTACAAAATTTTCATTTTTTAACAAGTAATATCAGAATTCACCACTCAATACAAATATTCTGAACCATTAATTAGGACTTTACCTGTTATGCTTAGTTATCAACGTTTGCTTACATTATGGAGCACCTCAGCAGTGTTACTAATTAGGACTAAATTTATAACGTCAAACAAATTTGTATAAACATGAAATACATTTCTGCATGTTTTCATCTATATAATATGTACATATGTCATTTTAAATATCTTATTAATCAATTTATACATATGGAGAGGACATTAATTAACCAAAATATTTCAGAACTGCTGAAAGAGTCAAATGAAGTCTTTCTCACTCCAATGTCTTTGAAATCTTCTAACAGGCTCAGTTTCTCAGGAACAGACTCCAGATGGTCTAAAGCTACTCGAGTACTCTAAAGAACAGAATACAAGATAAAAAATAAAAAATTAATCAATTCCTTCAGCCATCTCAAACATTAAAAACCTATTACATCTATGGAAACAGGTTTATAGGTATGTATGTGTCTGTAAATTAAACAGATCAACAGTAAACAGGCTGTTAAGGAAAAGAAGGACAAAATAAAACACACGGCACAGTTTCCTTAATTTGAATCTTCATGAATAATTACCAGTTTATTGAGCAGAACAATACTTATTTACAATTTTGGAGTTTATGTAGCCTTCAGAATGAAATTTTCTTTTATTGCACTTCAGGGAGTAAAGTACATTTAACAAAAATATAAATCTATACTCACAATGTTTATATCTTTGTAGTTAAACATGTAGTAGAAATGTACTTTTTTTTTTTTCAAATACAAATATGTACAGTTAGCACTTAGCTAAATATAGAAAATTCAAATTCCATATTTTTGGTTTAGACATACGGTATGTACTGCTGAAAGATGAATTACCACTCTAAGGAGAGTTTAGGGTTGGACTCAACAAGATTTCACATCCACACCCGTGACACAAAAAAATCTAGTCTATAGCGAGATGCAAAGAACTGAAGAAAATTAGTATCATGTTTTGGGTTTTGTGCACAGGTGAAGTTGGTTGGTCATGCATAAAGAGTAGTCATGCCTCATAAGCCAGATACCTCTGAAACTTCTCAAAGGCTGCCCTTCTATTATTTGCTGAAGAGCAAGTGGAAACAATACTGTTTGTCCTTTCTGACGAAGTTAGTATTTCCTCCACAATTCTATAAATCACACAAATCCACAAATCTATAAATCCACAAATCTATAAATCACACTTCTTTGGATAAGGTTCTGTTAACCTGGTATGCAATCTACCAATAATGATCTTCATTAACCACATTACTGCCCTGGCTCTTTAAAGCAAAAATCTATACAGCAAATAAAATTCATCAATCCTGAAGTCAAATATCATTATTCGGCAAAGTCTGTGTAAACTTGCCCTTAACTACAAAAGCTCTGTTACTAGTTGGGAAGGCTCAGTTTGATGAAAAACATCCCATTTAGATCCCAGACTTACAACCCGAAGAGACTAAAACTTTCAGTCACACCAGGATAAGAAAAATCAGTGGGAACCTCTCAGCACAAGTGCAGTCTACTCCAAAAAGCTGTGGTTTGTATCACATAAAGCTCCCTGACAATCTTAAAAAGCAACCCAATAAGTCAAGACTGTAATAGCATACTATGCTGAGTATAATAAACCATGAAATGTCAGTAGTATTAGCAAACAACAAAAATACTTTACCAATGATTAATACTGAAGGAACTGTCTGCAGGCTTCAATGTTATAAAAAAGTGAATAACCACATAAGCTAATTCTTTAGAGAAGAATGTGATTCTTTAAAAGCATAGCTCATATTTCTTTAGTTAAAAATCAATCACAAAAATTTATTAAAAAACTGAAATGGGAGAAATAGCAATGAAATGAACACTCATGTGAGCAGGCAGCTTAGATAACAATATCAATATTTATATTAATATTTTATTAATAATCTTAAACACATTACAAATAGAATGGATATTATATATTGTTTATCAATGTAATGGGTAGATTAATAATTTAGTAATATATTAAAGCATTATATGCAATATATATTGTACATATATAAAGCAAAATACAAATATTATATATTTATACATTATCATACATTAATAGCAGTGTTATTAAAATTACTATTTATACTGCTATCATGACTGTCTAGTGACCGCAGGTCTTTCTTCCTACATGCTGCTGTTAATTATATAGACAAGTAGTTACCTGCACAATGAACCAAACAAGCCACTGCTCCTATAATTTATAAGCAATATTGCAAATTACAATAACGTAATACATGAAAAGCTTACAATAACATAATATTTGAAAAGCCATCATGTTTTGCTTTGAACCAACCACTTGGTAGCTTAATTACATGTGCTCTCATTCTTATACTATGAGAGAGAGTGTACAACCAATCTCTATTCATCTTCTCTCTGCAACTTCTTATGTTACGGACCTCTTGCAATCTTTCCTATTCATATTTTTTTCAGGCTGAAGATTCCTAGTGTACTTAGTTGTTCCTCACATGGAAGAAGTTTCATGCCTTTGATCATTCTTATGTCTTGCCTCCCTAGTCCTGTGGTTTTTAAGATGGAGAGGGGGAGTGAGGAGTGGAGAACCAGAACTGAGCAGAGTAACGTAAGTGCAGACACACCATCAATTTAGAAGCAACAATGTCTGTTTTGTTGTCTGCTTCTTTCCTAACAGTTCCAAACATTCAGTTTTTAAGATTGTAAGAAATATGCTTTCATAATAAATGAAGGTCAAGTTTCATAAACAATGGGATTCATCTGCATCTCACAGGACTGAACTTGTAACCAATATTCAGTCCCAAAAAACTAAATTAGGTAGTGGACGTGAGACTAGGTTTTGTGTTTCTGTAATTATATGTATGCAAAAATACTATTTATGTAAAAGTATTTCTCTAATTTTCTGTAATTAGGAAAAATTTGTACTGGCAGTCAATACGCTGATGATATTAGGACCTGTTTCTATAAAACAACAGATATTTGGGTTCTTTTTCCTTCTGAGACTAATGAGGTTCAAACAATATCTCCCATCTTCTAGGAATAAACTTTTACCCTTCGATTGTATGCTTAGCTAAAAAAGGGCTCTCCTATGCCACTGTTATATTCTGCAGTAGGAATGCAAGATGCAGTAGGAGAAAAATATTCGGGAATTCCCAAATCTGGCCCTTTTTTCCAGGATAATTTCTACTCTTCACACAGCGCAGAAGAGAACAAGAATACATCACAGTCAAAGGTTCTAGAACAATAACAACTCCATTATCAGAGGTAAGGGGAAAGAATTTTATGAGACGGTTGGATGAATTGTTGCTTCAAGAACAACAGGAAGCCTACAAAATGGCGTAAAAGGGTTCACCAACAAGGAAGGATATTTTAGATTTCAAGAAGTAATACAGGAAGAACTGTCAAAAGTGAAATGGAGTAAACGAAAGATTCTTTAGTCATTTAGCAAGAACAAGAAAATAGAAATGAGACAAGGAAAATAAGGACATAATTTAGGTATGAACTCAAAACAAGTATTTTTGCTTTTCTTTTATACTAACACATTAATTTTGTTAGATTTTAAAAAATGTACAGGAATAATATAAGACTAAATTATGAAGTTTTGCAACTGACCATGGCAAATGCTGGAAAAAGCCTGGATGGACAGAAAGGTGCACACTTGTACTGACTTCTAGTGAATAAAGTAGGGCAAATCAGTTTTGCAAAACTCAAAGTCAGAATTCATAAAGGTTATTTCTTCTAACAAGCAAACAGTAGTTTCTTCTTTCTCAACTGCTGCATGAGAAAGGTAGTTAAGTAGATTTCACACTTAGCTAGGTGTATTTGGACCAAAACTAAAATTTACTTCATAAGAAGTCTTGTATTTTAATATGTAACAATTTGCAATCAGGTTTTTTTACTTGCAAAATTCACCTAAGAAGATTTTATAAGGAGAAAAAACTTACTTTTCCAGTAATATATGTGGTTCTTTACCAGAAAAGAGTTACAGAACCTGCAGTTAAATATTAATGATGAATGCGTAAAATGGATTCTTCTTCATATTTTCAGGATGCAATCAGGCTGGAGGCCTACATATTGCGTTTAAAGTGTTTTTCACAGATTATAGTGTAGAAATGTTTCTATAGCTATAATACTTTCTTTTTTTCCCCAAAATGCTACTATACATCTCCACTTGAAAGTAAAATTGCCTAGAGGTATCTATCAATCTCTAATGTTTCTCTTGTACAAGAACCAACGATTTCACTTTTACCACAGTAAAGCACTATTCATTCATATTTCACACTTCATTTGCAATGGCCTTATGTTCATCAAAGCATTGATTTTCCACTCCATTAATTTATGATGAGATGCAATGTTTGCTGCTTCTTCTCAGAGTAGCCCCTGGTACTGGTCTTCATGTATGTTTCTAAGGCTGGGAAATATGAGACAACAGACCCTAAGCAATCCAAACTTAACTATACGTGAAACAAAATACTGAATCCTAATGTTCAGCAGTCATCCTAGTATCACAAAGGTCTGATGGACACATGTCCACAAAGTTTTTTACTTTGAACATCAACAACTCCCCTACCCCTTCAGAAATAAATTCCTTCCTCACAGGAAATAACTCCCAAGTTGTAGCACCCCTTAATCTCTCTTCTTGGTCCAGCAGCAAATTAAACCATAAATATTTTAAGCTTATAGTATATATTACCTAACACACTTTGCTGAAGTATTTTACTTATGAACTGCAAAAAAATACACATTTGAGATGTCAGACAGAGTTGAAATAAAGTTGCCTGGGACACAGGACACATTTAATGTAGCGGCTCCTCAGCATGCTATAAAGCATATTAAATTTATAGCAATTTTTTTTCCAACTACAAAGATTTTTGCTGTTTTTTCCTCTGTTTTAATAAAGACCTGTGATCTGTTCTCAGCATAAAAGGAACTCAGGCCCTAAGTGTAAGCCCTTGCCTTAAGCCATCCCATTCTTCCTCTAAATACCAATGCTAAGACCTCATGTCAACACTGTCTGTAAATGGAATTAAGATGCTCATCATCTGTTCTCCCCAAGTGTCTCCTAATATAACCCCACTATTTCACATGCTTTTTGTGGGGGAAAAAAAAATATTAGCTGTGCCTCAGCTAGTCCTCCTTATTTGTATTATTAAACGTAATCTTGAAAGCAGAAGACTAGCCTTCGGGTTATATACATACTCAGTCCTTGCTTTTTGGTTTCATCAAGAATCATGTGGATAAAGGATGATATAGGCTACTTGGATTTCTGAAAGTTTTCTTCGATTCCTAAAATTTAAACCTAACTTCACACACAAAATGATGGGCTCTAAGCTAACCATCACTGCTCAGGAAGTAGACCATAGGGTAATGATACGTATTTCCAAGAACTTGCTAACTCAGTGCTCAGTATCAATCAGAAAAGCAAAATCGACACTGGATATAATCAGGTGTCCTGGTTTTGGCTGGGATAGAGTTGTCTTCTTAGTAGCTGGTACGGTGCTGTGTTTTGGGTTTAGTATGAGAAGAATGCTGATAACACCCTGATGGTTTCAGTTGTTGCTAAGTCGTGTTTAGACTAAGTCAAGGACTTTTCAGCT
>JAVKLA010000031.1:415850-441936 GCA_034782735.1 Sagittarius serpentarius | reverse complement strand
TCACTTTATTGTTGTTATTAGTGTCATTGCTAGTTTCTTCCTTTCTGTCCTATTAAACTGTTCTTATCTCAACCCACAAGCTTTACCTTTTTTCCGGTTCTCTCCCCCTTCCCACTGGGTGGGGTGGAAGTGAGTGAGCAGCTGCATGGTGCTGAGTTGCTGGCTGGGGTTAAACCATGACATCAGGCAAGGAAAAAAAAGCCAGAGAACATAATTTTTCCCAAGTATGAATCCACAGTGTGCTTGCATCTTGACTACTGAGTGCAGCTGTGGACCTCTATTTCAGAACAGAAACAGGGAAAGGTCAGAGAAGAGCAACAAGAATGATCAAAGTCATGGAGCACTGTTTCTATGTGAGAAATGATTAAATACAATGACTCAAAAAAAGAGGACTCTTCAGCCAGGAAGACAAATTTGCATAAAATCAGAAGTCACATAAAGATAGAAAGTTTTATATGGGTTTAAGCAGAAAACTGCGCAAGTTCTACGAATGAAAAAGTCCATGGAAGGGTTCCAAATTCATAGAAACTACATCTAAGTCTGGAAGTCTCTGAGCTTTGAATGGCTGGAATCAGAATGAATGAGTGAGAAACAAAATATACATCAGTCCTGTTCATACAGTCTTCCCTAAGCATTTTATTTTGGCCGTTGTTGCAATGTCTATAGCTGGGCTAGATTGACCTTTAGTCTTAACCAAAAAAGTTCCTTTTGTATTCTAAAATTCTCACAGTCTTCTGAGCAGTTCATGAAGTGATTTGAATAGGATAACTCACACACTAACATTTTCAGGGACAGAAATGTGTGCCTTTTTCACAAAACCAATGAAAAGAATGGTAGTGATGTGCAAACAAAAGCAGAAAAAGAAAAAAGCCAAGTTTGTTAGGGGAAATTCAATAAAGAAGGTGGCAACAAAAGAATACGTTGAAGAATGGGAGGGAAATATGATGAAAGAGCTTTTAGCTGGCCCACAGAACTGGTCTAGTAATTTAATGAAATGCACAGCAACATCCTCAACATGGATCAAATGCCATACTTGTATAATTAATGATTGCACTCTATTCTATTAAGAGAGATGGATATAGCTGCACAGATAAAATGCAAAAAAGGATGTTAGAAGCACCTGACATAGAGGGAGATTAAGTACTGTTAACTTTTTTCCCAGAAATTGGAAAGCTGTATGCCATAATGCATACAAATAAACCTAAAGAGAGCAATCACATCTGTCTGCTCATTGTTTAACAGGGAACAGAAGGTACTGATACAGTGCACTGATGGTACCGATAAGAGGAAGAAACACCAGTTGTACTGACTGAAGCAGTATTAATGGTATTTTACTTAACAGCAGTCTCTTCCATAGAGTGAGTGCTATTAATCTTTCTGTTTTTAAAATAAAGATTATTTACTTTGAAAAGGGGCGTTCTATGTTTTCACAGGGATTGATAAAACAAATTACTCATTTTCCATGACTTCATAAAACACTTTGATGTTTAAACTGCTTGTGAACAGTTAATCCTCCTATATTGATGTATTCTTGGTGATAGACAGTTTCACGCTGTCTCAAGGGACAGATCTAAATCAAAATCAGATACATATTTTATTTTTAGTATCAAAGCTGCAATGTTAAATGCAAATAAATCAAAGCAGGTTTGTATATAGTCCTCCTAAAGTTTGCCTTTATAGTCGATATACTGAAAACACATAAACATAAACCAGAAACCAAACTTCATTGACTTTCAAGTACAGTGCTCCTTTCTTTTCTGAGGTAGGTAAAACCAAATGGCTATCTGTATCGCACAGATATTTTTGAAAATTAGAGGTGACTTAAGTACCAGTTAGCTAATCCCCAAAGAATATCCATATAAAGATTAAATGCGACTGTAATTTTCACTGACTGCAATGCATGTCAGCAGGCAGTTACTCACAATTCAGATGAAAGATGTAACGTTAAAGGTGACCTATGATGACTTATTTTTAAATGGCCGTAGCATGTTGAACACTTAAATAGCAAGAAAAGGATGCACCCAGCATGTATAAAGGTATCCTTTGCTTTCCCCGTTAACACCTGTAAAACTATGCATTGTCAGCTTCTAACTCCAGCACTCGACTGATACATTTATCACACACTCCTCTTTTACACTACTTAAGACGCCTGAGGTTCTCTGTTGACTTTCACATGCCAGGCAAATTCTGTGATAGCTGGGACATTCTGTGTAGTACATCAATATGTATAGAGGGAACGTTAAGAGAAAACAAAAAATGTATTTTATGTCTTTATATTCCACATATACCATTACTCCACTTATAGCATTGTTTTGATGATTTCAGCACATCAAGAAATCAATTTACCTTTATAAAGATAGGCAACACATAAATTTATCAAGCACAACATTTATCATGTACAACATGCAAGTTCAATTGGCTTTTTTTTCTATCTTACATTGTTTCACCAAAGTTTCAACTATTAAGATTTTTTTTAAGCAAAAACTACGCTTATACTAATGAAAAACAAAAGACCTTTGTTAACAGAGCACTGCAAATATCAGACTAACTGAACTTTTTTAATTTAGTCTCCAGATGGTTTTGCATAGGGTGGACCACATTTTAATCAAGAGAGCTTCATGGATGCTTCCTTTCCTGTTTGCAATGACATGGACCATCTCTTCTCTCATTCATGAGCACATAACATCCCTGTGGTAACTACGGGATTTGTTTACATGGGAAAATATTAGGAAAGTATTTAATGAATTTTTACTTGTTTGATGCGTACTAGCAGCTGGAATTGTGGAGGAGACAGTGAGGTCTTTTGGCAAGCCAGCTCTCTGTGAATCATCAGCTACTGCTCCAAGTACTACCAGGGGTCCAAAGGACTAGTTTTTGAGAATCTCTTCTTTATCATTTACTAAGATTTTGATCATCCAAACATAATTACTGGAAATTAAAAGAAATATAACACAAGAGGCAGAGTGTGTTAAGTAAAGCAATGTTAGTGGGCACACATTCTTAAAAGGTATAAAGACTTCCTTGTCATTCATTCATGAATGCTATCTTCAACTTTCTGGAGCTTTGCAGGCTAAAGACCTTCACATGTAATTTACATAATGTTTTGTATCCTAACAGTATTTCATCAAGCCTTCCAGAAAGTATTACAAAAATTCAATTAACACAGTCTTCATTGGGAAAGACCAAATATCATTCAGTTTTACAGTTGAGAAAAATTGAAATACAGAGAAAAGTGACTTAACCAAGGATTCACAGCAAATCAGTGTCAGAGTAGGAAAAAAATGTAGGAATTTGGCTTATAGATGCCCCCATTTTAATCAAAAGATGCACAACAATGAGAGAAAAAAAAATGTACAGTAGCATCAATAAGTGTAACTGATATCTGTGTTCCTAAGGGTATAATTTGATCAAGTATAAAACATTTAAATCTAAAATGAAGGACCTAGCAGCACATTAGAAACATTTTAGGTAACAGTCCGCTGTCAAACAAAATTTTAACTTGTTTTGTGATATGTAAAACAAACAAACAAACAATCAATCTATACAACCTATATCCATACCTTCCTTATCAAGTTATAAGCTTCCTATGTTCTGTGGAAGAACTCATACATACACATTCCACAGATGAAAGACCAACAATTCTAAAGAGAATCCTGTGAATGGAACACATAGAACCTCTCCTTAAAATTCTATTTACATACGTATACATACTATGTTCAAAAAAATGAAAGTGAAGACCACTGTATATTACTACTCCTAGTTAAACCAAGAGAAATAACTTTAGATATCTGAAGAATTACAGACTTCTGTAGTAAAGATTTATCCTGAGATTTTTGCTTTCTCTAACGGAAAACTGGGAGGATTTTGGTTTTTTAAAACCTGGCAAAAACGTTCAATATTTGCAACATGTGGAACACATCTTCACTGTATTGAAAGGAGCTTTCCACTTAGAAGAAATGTAAGGGTTGCACTAGGAGGAGTGCTGCCAGCAGGTCAAGGGAGGGCATCCTTCTCCTCTAGTCAGCCCTGGTGAGACACTTCTGGAGTGCTGGGTCCCATTCTGGATTCCACAGCACAAGAGAGACATACTGGAGACAGTCCAGCAAAGGGCAGCTAACATTCTTTAAGGGACTGGAGCACCTCTCCCATGGGGCAAGGCTGAGAGAGCTGGGATTGTCTAGCCTGGAGAAGAGAAGGCTCAGGGAGATCTCATCAATGTGTATAAATACCTGAAGGGAGGGTGTGAGGGAGAGGAAGCCAGGCTTTTTTCAGTGATGCTCATTGCCAGGACAAGAGGCAAAGCACAAACTGGAACACAGGAGGTTCCATCTGAACATAGGAAACATTTTTTCACTGTGAGGGTGACTGAGCACTGGCACAGGTTGCCCAGGGAGGTTGTGGAATCTCCATCCTTGGAAATACTCAAAAACCGTCTGGACACAGGCCTGGGCAACTGGCTCTGGGTGACCCTGCTTGAGAAGGTGGGTTGGACCTAAGACGACCTGTAGAGGTCCCTTCCAACCGCAACCATTTTGTGATTCTGCAATGTATTATATTACTGATATCACCTCCAGAGAAACTATGAAGTTATTAGACCAAGTTGTTAGACATGCACCATGATTATTTGTCAATAAATAGATATAAAACAGTCATTCTGACTGCCAAACAAAGAATGGTTTAATAAAGTTTACAGAGTTACCTACATTTTGTAACCTGCCTCTTCCAGGCAATTTAGCAATAAATTCTTAGGCCAATATTTTAAATATTCTTCAACAAATACACAATAAGATGTTCTTGATTACGCTTATCTGCAAACATAGTATTCAAAGTCTCAATGCACGTATATGTATTTTTGCAACAATGTTATTTTATTTTGTACATTAATTTAGTAATTCAATTTTACAAAATAGTGAAGAACATTTTTAATAGAGAGTAATTTAAAAATAATGCTATACATCAGTTTTTGAGGGAAGAGGGATTAGAGAGTTGACATTAGAAATATACATAAATACGTTTAGTTTGTGGACTTTGTGCAAGTACACAGCCTTAAATGAAATCCATAAATTAGAAAAGTTGTGCAGAATCTTAGAAATTTATTTATTTCAGCATTTTTGGCCCCCACTCTAAATTCCAGAATTAGCCAGAAGGTGAGAAATAAGTATGAATGGAAGAGAAAGGCAATTGTGAAAAAAATCACTCTTAACAGCAAAATAAATTCTTTTACATCAAAAAAATATCAAAATGTTGGTGGAAGAAAGCTAGAGGTGGTTGTATTAGCAAAAAAACTGAAAGAACAAGTAAAGCACCAAATAGTCGGGGGCAGAGGATTGACAAGTAGCACGGTATTCAACAACAGCAATAGATATGTAGGCAGAGAAGACAACAACAAGGAAAAAAGGAAGAGGAAGGTGAGCATCAGGAGAAAAGAAACAACTGGCTGCAAGCACCGTCAGACAGCAGAAGTTACTTGGTGGGAGTGAGCAGACAAAGGACTCGGGGAACCTTGGGAAAGTTCTCCACCCCCAGTAAAGGGAAGTGACACACTGGCTCGCTGATGAAAGGAAAGGAAAGGGCAAGGCAGGCAGGACAGAGGATCTCAGACTGCTGCTCCTCTCCCGGTCGTTTTTATAAGATCAAAGAATGGCTGTGTTCTGGGAGGACCAGAAGGCCTTTGATGTAATGGTAGTTTTGGCAAGACACTACAGAAGCAAACCAAGGGGAGAAGAAAGTATTAACCCTTAGATTCAAGATTTCCTAAATATTCACACATACAGAGTATGACCATTATGAAATAATCTCAAGAGCTACCAGCAAGATTTACTTATTGATGGAAGGCACACTGAGAGACACATGGAGAGAGAGCACCCTAGAATGGATGGTGTCAAGCAGTCCCATAATCTCTCCGTGAAATGAACTGGGCATTGTCACCTTTCCAACTCTTCTTTTAAAATGGGTGATAAATCAGAAAACTGATGCAAATTTGAGCCTCCTACTACAGCAGAAAAATCTAATAGCTTTTACATTGCTGAGTGTGCGCAAACAGAAATTTGTTTTACCGGTATTCAAAACCTTACTTTCATGAACATAAAATATGAGTTACAACAAAATACATAAATGTTCATACTGAAAAGGAAATTCATATTAAATAACAATTTTGCAGATACTTACAGCATTACTGGAGTTAACCTAGATTTATGACATTGTAATAAAAAGTTGAATCATGTCCAGAAAAGTCTGATCCAAGTATTCTAAGCAAGTGGTAACCTCACTTCTGGGTTCTCTACTGAAAGCAGCAAGCTGTCTTATTGATCAGAGGATATAGAATGCATATGTTCACTGAAATAGCTTCAGGACGTGGTTGATTTCAAATTAAATTTCCCAGTCTTTTATGTCAGACTAGTACTACTAAGGCAGAGGAATCTGACTTGCAGCTTATGCTCACAAAGAACATGATGTAGTTTACAGAAACCCACTAAAGTCACAAGCACAGCATAGTAGCAGCGTGCACATACAAAATGCACCCTGACCTCTTTATGAGAATTAGATACTCTTCCCATTGTAGCTACATCTGAGAACACAAAACGGACTTTTTCCCAAGAAAATCATATGCCTTTGCCTATAAATAATATAGAGACAAATCCTGTATGTAAGACTTAAGCTACACTCAAGAATAAAATAAATCACCTTATTTAAAGACAAATCATATTCATTCTGGCAAAATATCAAACTACATAATTGATTACTAAAGTAATCAGGGAAATTACTTGTTAATAGCTATGTAATAATTAAATTCACTTTACTAAACAGTATTAAACCAAAAAAAGAGCTAAACAAAACACACAATCTCTAGGTACTCAAAAACTTCACTTTTGCCTGTACTTGTTACTCCTCTGGCACTTCTCAAGAGTTGAAGGATTATTCCAGAACACACCTTGGTTCTTCAGCTCCTTTTATATCCTTTTACCTTCTAGCTTCTGCTCCTGTACTGTGCACCCTGTTGGAGCTAGAAGCAGTGTACCTATCTACTGAATCATACTGCAGAACTTATGTGACTGAAGAAAAAGAGCCAAAACATCCAAGAGCTTCTTGTGATGGGTACTATTTGTTCTCAGGTTCCTTAAGGAAGTGATCAGATCAGGTGTCATGTCCTGAAGGAGGATGGTAATACAGCACTTTTCTTGGGAACCTAGTGAGTTGGCTAAGGAAAAAGAAGATCCAAGAAACTGTCGGGTATAGCAGACAGGATGAGTCATGGGTAGAAGATGGAGCTTCCAGCTCAGACTGCTGGGAGGAGAAGGAGCTGACAGGGCTCAGAGATGACGGAAGGGACCCCCCTAGTCTGCTGCAACTCACAAAATCACTGAGTTAGGTAAAGCTAGGCCTGGAAGGTTTATGCACCCAGAGCTCTGAAAAGAATTTGCTAGGTTCCTGTCACATTACTTACCCAATGTTTTTTTTTTGCCTAAGTTGCTGAGTTCATCACATGGCTACTACAACAATTTTACGGGCAAGTGCAAGAGGCAGAAATGAGTAGATCGTAGAGAAAAGGAGGAGAGTGGGCTGCCAAATACACCTCTCAAAATATGTACACATACACAGTTTTCAGGTCATTGAGTAAAACAGATGGTTTGTTTAGGTTAAAATCTTAATCTAGATTTAAAAAATACATTTACTGTTAGATGTACATGTCTTTTCTGTTGCTTAAAAAGGTATGTGCAGGGTAGAAACAATTTAAAAAGTGGCTGCAAGAGGCTTCACACTTGTGGTAAATCTGACAGTTCTGCACTAAACTTCATCTATTCCTGTGCAGAGCAATTTCTTCTCAGTATTAGGCAGAATAAGAATGCCGTGGAAGAAAATGCAGATAAAATTCCTAACCCAGGCATCCCATGGTCTCATAGTTTAAAAACAGCTCTGGAGAGTTGATGCTTTCCTATGCATTTTGTATAGTTTGTCTATGTGTGTGTTCTGACTTTTCCCTTTCTCGCCGCTTTTTGTATCTTGCGTTCTGTGAATCTCATGAACTGCCACGTTTCTGTCAAAATTCTCCTAAGAAAATGCTTTTTCTACACAGCTTAAACATTTTTGTTCTCTAAGGATTCTGTTTGAATTTGAATTTAATACCTTATGTCTCTATTCCATTTCCATTCTCTATAACCTGAATCAAATCACAGAATATGTGACTGGTTGTACTTTTTTGATGTCATGCTCTGAGCACTCAAATAACAGATGATAAGAAAATTATACAACTATTTGAGTACCGTAACTATTATGTACTCATTGTTATAAATGCTGCATAGATACACAGCTATGTAGACATACATACTGTATGTATAAATGTAAGGATTCTTAAGGATCCCTTAAACGGCAAGCCTTATTCATTCTTTTGCTTAAGGGCTTTTCTGTCATAGCTTATCCTGACACATTCAGACTGTCTAAGTATTACTCTCTTGTGTATTTTCTTTTTAAGATCAGTGAAGGGGGGAAGGAGAGAGAGAGAATCACTATCATCCTCAGAACTGAAACAGAGATATAAAGGTCAAAAACACTTATTATTTTAAAGTATTCACTATCAGCTATCTAACACCCGACTTTTGAGTATACTTAGCAATATATATAGCTGGAGCTCCTACAGAATTTAGCTGTTACTAAAACTTTGCATTTCTGAAAATCAGGCCTCAAAAGTCACAAAGTCAGATACCCAGAAAATGAGAAACACAAAGTAATTATCAGCCTGTGAAAAATTTAGTTTAAGTTATTTGCCTGACATCATAGAGGAACTTTATGGCAAAAGTAAAATGAGTGCCTTGGGAGCATTCGACAGCCTTAGTGATGACCATACTTTTCTTGCCTGCAATCTCGGGGCTTAACATTACACATCTTCCAATGTCAGCAATACCAAAAGCAGTGATTGATTTCAAGCTCTAGGATTTAGCATCACAAATTTGCATTTAGGTATTACCTCCTAACTTGCATTAAGAAAGAAAACTATATTATACTGATAGTAATCCTCTTCCTTTTCTATCTGAACAATAACTTCCAAATCTTCCTTCTTAAAGTAGAAAAGATTAAAAGTATAAAAAGTAGAAAGGCTCCAGAAAAAACAGAAACAAACATTGTCACAAAATATTGATTGAATTTGCGTGACGTTGCGCTATTTACAAGCAATTACCCTCTGCCTGTGTGAGAACAGCTCTGGGAGCAGAAAGGACAAGGCATTTGCAGGCAGTTTAACTCGTGGTTTGTGAGAAACCGATGGCAGCGGATACATGCCTGACTGGTTGTCATGTAAGCAAAGCATGAATAAGAGATGCTCCTGAACAGAACTAATGTCCTGGCAACACCTCACACTCACGCAGCACTACATGAAGTGCCAGGGCACTGAATTTGAGCATTCGCTCCCTACTCCCGCAAGGCAGGAGTTCCAGCACTGCACTCTGATTTACAAAGGGCCTTCTATGTGTGAATGGAAGCTCTTTTTAACATATTGAATATAGTTTAAATACATTTTTGAAATCAGAAGCTGTTTTCAGAGATGCACAGACAATCAGGAAGGATAAAATAATAATTTGCATAAGCAAATTTTAAAAGTTTGTTTGCAGCCTTGATATTGTCTCAGCACTGGTTTCTTTACATGAAATTTTCTGGATTTCCAATGAAAAGAAACTACAGGCCTGATACATACTATTGTGTGATGTCTTGTTGGACATTCCTACATAAGAGGAAAGAAGCATGGTTCAGAAATGCTAGGGCAAGCCAAGACCCATCCCAGTTATTCCACCTGATACACTTACTAGCTTGGGACAGCTGGATAATCCAGCTGCATTCATGGCATGTACATGCATGAAGCCTTCTGTCCTTCCAACAATATCTTATTAAGTGATATTAATTAATCATTAAAATGGTATTCCTTCATGTTTTTAATTGCTGTGTTGATGTGGGCAGATGAACTGATTCTGTCTGCACCTCCCAGCATAAACATGTAACGTGTAAAAAGCAATCACTGAAATGATTAGATCTATCATATGGACCTTGACCATTAGAAGTGTTAGCAGTAGAAAAATAACATCCTTTGTATGGCCCAAAGCTACGACATTTCTCTTCCCAGAGATGGGATGAGGATTGAAGTGTACAGAAAAACTACAATATTACACTGTATTTCATATAACTGGTGCTCAAATACCGTAGTAAAAACCTACACAGAAAGGTGCAGTGTAAAATTATCACATCTTCTCTTAAAAGTAAAATGACAGTTAACACCCGAGAACTGCAACCTTTTTTTTTAAAATACATAAAAATAATATTTTTCATAATTTAGAAAAATTATCAGCAATGTCATTGTGATTGGTTTGGAAATTAATTTAAGAAACTTACCACTTCTAAGGCCATAATGCGTTCCTAAAAATAAAGTACAACATGCCATTAGAAAGTAAAGAATACAAATGCAACATAAGTTGAACAATGATGAAAAGGATTCATTTTGGTTTTTTACTGGTCATATGTATGTTATTTTGTAAAAATCTCACTGAATAGAAACTGCTTTCCTTAATTGGACCTCTGATACATTTATCATACTATCTCACTTAGAAATTTATTCCAGAGAAAAGATACTCCCCAGAAACAAGGTAAGAAAGAATTTGAAAAAAATTACTCCATGATATTTTTTTTTCAAATAGTACCATTAGATTTTCAGTATTGTTGATTTTACTCTTATGTATCCCAAAGTTTGATTTCTTTTTTTGATCATCTGAGACTGTAAATCTAGCATGTTTTGGAGTTCATGTCATGTTAGCATCTGGTTTAGTATTCCTTCAGGCATTTCCTTAGAAAACTAAAAAGTAAATTCCGTATCATTATTCTGTTACCCAGAAATAGCTCTGAAGAATGTTTTATTAATAACAAGATGACATTAGTCAAAGTCTGATATCAGACAAAAATAAAATGCAAATAAAATAAACTTGTGCCAGTTTTAATCCAGCACAAAATACACAGAATCCAGAATTCATAAATTTACTGCATATGTTTTAATGTTCCATTTCAATTTAGAAGTATCTTTAAGAAAAATATTACGCTAGTAAAACCAAGATCATGTAGTCTGGCACTATGTCCTGACTAGGTATGATATTTTAAGTAATCTGAAGGAAAATACATGTTTAAGTGTTAAGGTGAGCCCACATTTAGAGTACCTGACCATTAAGACATTACAGGAACTCTTATCTTGCTCAAATATAACTTTTTTGAAAGTATGGGAGAGGATTTTTTTTTTTTTCCTTTCTGCATGGATTAGGCTAAGAATTCTTATACTTTTTCCTGTTCTATCCCTCCCTAAGAGGTAAAAATGATTGTAGTAATCTGGATTTATCCTTGCTGCATCCAAAGACAGTTAGACAAGTCTGAACTGACTTCACTATTTTGGAAGCAACAGGTACAACAAAAAATTTCTTAGACCAATGGAAGAATTTGGGAGCCATTTGCAAGAATGCTAAAGTATTTTTCTTTTTTTTAAGACTAGGTGGAAATGAGTTACAAAGGCTCTTCTAGAGTTATTACTCTCCTAAAAAACTTTAAAATAATGGTTATGTTTACTAACTGAACAAGTGTACATATTTGTGTAAAGCCACTATTTTTATGTTGTGTGTTTACATATTTGTGTAAAAGCAGTGTCCCTTGGATTACTATAGGGCTAACTTTTATTCATATAATCTTTTGAAGAAAAGACACAGTTCACCCTAGTGAAATGTTTAAAGCTCACTCAAGCACAGAGGGGTGGAGGGGAGCACATGGAGGGACATGGAAGGCAGGAGGGGACATGCGACATGGGGTACAGGAGGGGACAGGGGGACATGGCATGCAGGAGGGGATGTAAGGGGACACAGGGGAGACATGGTGGACCAGGGATGAGAGGGAAGGACATGGGGACTTGGGGGGACGTGGGGGCAGAGGGGATGGGGGGGCACATGGACACGAGGGGACACATAAAATGATGTTTGGGGTACAAATGATGTTAAATTTCACCAGCCGCTTACAATAGTTGCGCCTTTGATTACAATTCTAAACCATAGGCGGAAAGTGAGACAATATACTATAGGAAAAATAACTGCATCAAGTGAGGCTGTAAGAAAATAAATAAAATAGCATCTGGAAAAGACTGGTTTTGAAGATGTACAAAAACCCAAGCAAGACTGTTCAGGAAAGTATGTACAAGGAAATATCTAAAGGGAAAACAGGAATGCACATATAAACAAGTTTGATGGAAATCTAGTACACTATCAAAATACAACTGTTCAAAAAAATGTTAACATTTTGCCAGTAGTGGATGCCACTAAACTGGCTGATGTTGGAACTGCATACACAGTGGTTCGAAACTCCCTGTGCATAAACCAATGATGAATAATAAAACAAACATACGGAGAGAAAAAAACATGCACTCCTCATCACTTTCAGTTACAGGACTCTTTCAAAGTAGTGGGTTTAAAAAAAAAATAGACAAAAACTGTAAGCTTTTAATTTTTTTTAGAAAACAAAATGGAGGGTGGTTTTATCCCTAAGAGCTGGGAACCAAAAAACTCAGATACATATCTCAGATTTCCTATAGATTTATTTCACCTATGTCTTAGTTTCTTATCAGTAAAACTAGGATCATATGAGGTTCTAGAGTACTTTACTTTGACTTGTCTATTAAGAAATATTTGCTCAGTGCCCATGACAATGCATGGTAGATGGGGATTCCAACTACAATGTTGCATAAGCAAAAGTTTACTGCATTTCACTGAATTTTTTTCTCAGAAAAGGTAGTGTATTAAATACTAAAGTCTTTTTTCTTTCTTGGAAGCAGGTCTGATATAAAAGCTGAGTATTTCAGTACATCAGAACAAACTTATGACAAAAAAATGTTATGTGAAAAACTCAAAATATTTATTTTGAGATGCTTGTTCCTCCACAAAATTGCAGTGGCTGTTACAAAAACTCATATTTATTTAAAGATTCTCCAACAAAACCCAAACTCATTACTATAGAAAAGATAGTATTTACAGATCTCATAAATTTGTGGTGATAGTGAACAGCAATTCAGATATAAATTTCTTCAGTTAAAAAGAATGACTTTGGAAAAAAACCCCAAACTCTTAGAGTGTATTAGTAGGATGATTCCAATGGTAGAATAAATAGTGTTTTCAAAATGACTCGTGTATTAAATAAGATGCATGATCTAGCTGCCAAATTCTAAAACCTGAATAAACTCTTGCAATCTCAGCAGATAATTTTCTGAAGACTAGCATGTAATGTATCAGGAAATTTACCATGGATAATTTATACATTATCAATATATTTTCAAATTAAGATTCTGTATTTTATATTTAATTTTTTTATTTATATTGGCATGTCACTAATTCCAAAGCAAATGAAAATGGCTTGCAAATGTTTGCCCAGAGACCATCCATACTGTTGAATATTGCAATTATCATGCATAGCATATTATTTTAATGAATGCAGTCTTTTGTACCATGGAACAGTTTTCACAAAAAGGAAGGTGAAAACCTTATAATCAGAGCCTTTTTTCTTCCAATGTAGTAAGAAAAGAAGTAAGGTTATATTCTTGGTGTGGCTCTCAGAGAGAATTTAGAAAGTGATCTAGTCTACTCACAAGCTAAAAGTTGTATTATGATGAGTATGAGCGCACATGTAACAACAGAGAGCAAGCATATGTGTAATGAGAACATAAATATTATCTAGAACATGTATAAACTCATATAGCTACATAAACTCATATATAAATATAAACTTATATATAACATAGAAACTCTAGTCAAAAGTATGCAACAAGTTTAAATTGAAAAACCAAGAATACAGTGATGTCATCCAAAGCATCAGCCTCCTAGCTCCCAAAACACCCTGTATCAAAGAACCACATATATTACATACAGTCCTCATCTTGACACAAAATATGAGACAGGAGTCAGGTTCACATAGAAAGGTGTAGCTATAAAGATTCCCACTGTCTACTTAACAAAGTATTATTTTGTCTTCGTCATGCTAATTGCAGTCCAACATATTCCCTGACTAGAGAAACACATGAAAACTACTAGCCCAACATTTCCAGGAACAAACCTCATAAAACTGCTTTTTTTCTTTCTGTCCTTCGTGGTTTTCAACTGATGGCATCGTAGAAGCACTAATTGTAGTTCTAATTATTTTTAACAAAAGGTGCTCTTTGTCTACTCTCAAAAATGAGCAAACGAAAAGCATAATAATACATACATCCTTAGCTCTGGGGAATATTGTTGTTACTTGATGCAGAGACATGGCAAAGAACCTAATGGTATCCCCAATCGCCATTTGCCCACAGCAACACTGATTTCTGACAGAAGATTTCCTCATGTCTCTAGCTTTTCTAAGACTATGGTCAGCATTCACAGCTCAAGTAACAAGAAATAACTCCTCCAGCCATGATAACCTGACTGATTTCAATTGTCTGTCCATAGTCTAAAACGTACAATCTTTCTGTCTGCCTGTTTCCTGAACATGCTTTACACATATGGTCTGTTTAGACTGCAAACAAAACACATCAAGGATTGACTTACTACATATAATTCTGTATATATAAGATACTTATCAAAACATGATCACAGGAATTGTGGACAAAAAAATGACCATCAACACGACCTATTGTCTACTGAACCATGGACTAACTGAATAGGACCTAATACCAGGGGAATCCTATCCAAGGACTGTAGGCCTTGGGGTCAAAGAGTACTATTTTATTTGCTAGTGGTCCTTAATTTGACAATTACCTTCTAGCAATCTACTTCAAAGAAACCATTCATACATTAACCAACCACACACATACTTTGCTGAATCGGTGCTGAGAAGAAACAAATATTCCATGTCACCTGGTTAACAAAAGGATAAGTGTGCCAGTTTCAGCTCCGGCAAGTGCCATGTTTAAAGGAACTCTCACTTTCCTCTTACTTCCTATGCTTTATATATTGAGATGCAACAGCTGGGGAGATGCAGTCATGATGACACGAGTTGGTTTTTTACAACTATTTGCAAGCAAAGTTGTACATACTCAGCCACTGCAAGTTTAGAACACAACATTACAAGAACAGAGGGTCCCAGGCTGGGAACATTTTGAAACATAGTGACTAAGCTGGACATAGTATTATCTAGAAAAATAATAGATGTTTTTGCTGAGTACTTTGTGAAAGCATGGGCATCTGAAGGAGTAAAAAACTACCATCAAGCATTTTAATACAAAAATAGCAGTCAGACCAGTACAAGTTACACACTTGACCAGAACCACCAGTTAGGGAACGGCATAAAGTGATTTGATCAGAAACTTGACAGACCATCAGAAATACAGGCAGGGACATATATGCACACAAGACACTATTATGATGCAACTTTCTGCAGTATAAAATTACTCCTTGTTCAATCAGAAGTAACAACATTAGAACAATTTGTCAACTATGGAGCTTCACATGAAAGCAGATGCAGAATTGCTTCACATGAAAGGAGATCTTTTTACATTGATGTAACTAGATATGCACCTGTGTAAACTGCTTGCGCAGACAAGCTCTCAGCCTTGTTGAACTTGAGCTGCCAGAAAGCTGGGCCAAGATTTTTGTTTGAACAGGAAACAGCTGGATTGGTGTGTTGTGTAACTTTTGGGTCTTGCAACTTGTCTCTTCTTACTGGATCAAACTGTTTCTACACTAACTCTTTGATACCTCTAGCCCTCAAAATGCCTTCTATTTATTATATGAGAAGAGAAGGCTTATGTTCAAACAAACTCCTACGGTCAAAATTCAGGTCAATACGTAATTTCATTTTCCTTAACAGCCTTATCTTCATTAATTCCCTTATAAGTATCCTGCTTCCAGTACACTTATAGAATGAATGATGCTTCATTGATACACTCTTCATATTGTATCTAAACTTTTTTATATTCATGTTGGACATTGTCTGTTGTTGTTAAAAATTTCTTTTTTTCCTTCTGTATTCTGACGACTACACACACTACCCTCCCTAAGACCTCCCAAGCCTCACAATTTAGACATTCCAGGTTGGTTTTGCTTTTCCAGCTATTTTCATTTCAAAGGAGTATGTTTTCTTCGACTGTAATGCTTAAATACTATTCCAAAGCTGAGCCTAGGGTAAATCTTATTTTCTAAGGGCAAATTTAAAGTGCTTAGCACAAGCAGCTTTACTACTAGATGACATACAATGAGGATTTACTATATTGTATCAAGTCCTAGTATATATTGACTAGTCCCTTCTTCCTCAGGAAGGTGATTATGGACATTTAATGTTTCAGAGATTTAAAATACTTCTTTAAAATCTCTTACTTTCAGTTTTATTCAGAGATACAGAAGAAAGTAAACACAGCCCAGAAAATCTAACACAACCAATAAAGCAGAATATACAGTATTTCTGCAGTTCTGAATGCAGATTTGCACTGCCCCATTCACGTAAAGTTTCAGTGAAGCCAGCAGCATAACAGAACAACTTCAGTATATAGTGTGACTTTTCACTGATAGACCAGATATATTGACTCATAGGAGAACAATGACTACTTCAGCTTTCTCTAACATGCAACTTAATTGGTGGGCAGAAACTCAGCAGTGAGTATTACTAGCTATTAGGTCTGTATTTGGCGGTATATATTTCCAAAGCTGAATTTAAGATACAAGGGAGTTCAGAAAATCGTAAGGTTATAATACAATCTGGCAATTTTATGAGTGACAAAAAGTGTAGCCCGCTAATTAAGTAGAAAGTATACCTGGAGAGCTCCCATTTCTTCCTCTCTTCTGAGGGTCTTCTCTAATAGCTCTGTAAAATGAAAAATGGGACTTGTAAATTCAACTTCCTGTCTCATGGCCTGACAGAAAAAGTACTGTGTAAAACAGTCAGTGAGTTTTTTGTTTTACAGCTTTCACAACATTCCTTTTCAGCTGATTAAACTAATTGATGAAATGTGTCATGATATGATTGTTTCCAAGCATGGGCTGTTGAGGTGACTAAAAAACAGCCACAAGAAGACAGTTTGACTGGAGGGAAAAAAAGCATTCAAATTCACAGAAAAACTTGCCTATGCTTAAATCATTCTTTCGGTGTATTGAAAGGATTGAATGAAAAAAATCAAAGAGATTCAGTCTGAAAATTGATTAAAACAGAAGTAGATCATCAAAGCTATGAAAAGGTACTCTAGGTTACTTTTTTAACAACTAGATAACATCCCATGAGGAAATTATAATAATTACCTTCTTTCACTAAAATGGAACAATTTTGATAAAGGAAATAGCCAGTTCACTATAACAAAGGTATTAGAAAAGGGTTGTTTATAGTCTTTATACCATAAAAACCTGGTATCTTGTATTCACTTGTGTGACAGTTCTATAGATTGGCACATAGATGCACATATGTAACATTTCATGTTAGAAATTAAATTCTGAGTTCTGTGGGATATGTCACGAGTTGCTTTTCTATTTTACTTCATTTACATATTTTTATGATTAAAATTATGTTTTTGATCAAGTGCATCACATTTACAATTCTGGGAAACCTTAAAGTTATAACCTCACAGAGAGCATTAAAAACAAAAAACATGCTGCAGGCTTATTACTATTTTAACTATCAGGAGTTCACTCATGAGTTTTGCATGAGAAGAGCACTGCTTTAACTAAGCCAGAGACTGACTTTGAATCAAGATATGCCCCAGTCTGCTAGCAATTAGGAGAGTTATGAGATTATGAAATTGCCTTGACAACCTCATAGGACTGAATTCTGACTGGTAATTCCCTCAGCATCCAAGTACAGAACAGCTAACTGAAAGTACCTGTGTATACTTCCTTGAGAAATAAAGATTACAGATAAATGCATAGTTTCGTTATCAAAAATTAGTTTAAATGATTTACAATAAAAACTACCTAATACATTCTACTGACATGAATCTGCCTTCTTTCTTTTATTTCTCTAATCGTTTACTTTTCTTTCTCCTTTCTCTCATTATGAAGCCTCCTTGTGAGCACCCTAAACTGTTACCTTTTTTCTCATAGTTCATTATCAATTTCTGACTGCATACAGATTATTTGAGACTTATTTTCTGCACCAGTCCTTTAAAAGCAATGTAGATAACATGCACAAAATTTTAGTTATTTCTTTCACAAGCAGAGAGATCGATTTGCTGTTTTTTCTTCCTAACTTCTATGTGTTTTTTTTCAAACCCTTTCTTAAAATTAATAAACTGACTGTTTCTTCACTTTCTTTTGGCACATTCATGTTTTTCTGGATTATTCTTTGGTATGCTTTCCAGTACAGTGACTCAACTGCCATATAAATTACTGTAGCTAAATGTGCTGCCATCAACATTAGTTAGTGCGAGAATTTGGGTTTGGAAAGTGGCTGGCCTGTATGTTTTCCTTGGCTATATTCCGGTATTGTAACTGACTTGGTAAAAATTAGTATTGTAATACTAGCTTTAAAAAAAAAAAAATGAGGAGGGAGGAATAAGTCTATGAGAAAGGGAGGGGAAATGAAAGATTCTTCCCCATGTTCCATCTGACCAAAAAAAGATTCTTATACTTCACTTTGCTTTATTTTCATTCTAATGCAATACTTGAGATTCTGCTGTACAGACATGATTGTTCTAAGTAAAAAGGATGTTATTACAAGGTTCTTTTCAAAGGCCTTTTATAAATGTAAGGTAAATTGAGCTAATCTCTGCTAACAGTCTCTAGATTTGAAAGTTCTGCATCTGAAATTAGGGATATCTAGAATCCATTTACTTTATTGTACTACTGCCTAAATTAGCTGTCCTGCAGGACGCTTTGCAAAACTCTGCCCCAGAAGGGCAGGTGGGTATTGAAGTGGTGTTATTTAACTGACAATATACACATACTTGACAGAGTTGCGCTTTATGACCATATACTTAAGAACCAAGTTCTGCATTTAAACTGATGATTCCATTTAGCACTCCGTCTAAACTAATAGCATATTTTCTCCAAAGCTAAAGCAAAAAAAAAGAATTAAAGCAATATGTATTAAACAAGTTTACAAAAAGTCCCCCCAAAATACAGCACGTTGTATCGTTCTTTTAAACACTGCTGTTTATAATGACAGAATATCTTTGCTTACTTGATCTGAAAAGTTCTGTTGATTTGTTTTGTAATTTGTAAAACATTTCCCATATTTAAGTTCTTCTGCAAATATGTTTTATATATTCAGTGCCAGAAAACAATGTTACAATAAATTTAAGGTAAAGAATGCACTGTGTGTGTTAAAACAGCAAAGATGGTCTCTAGCCCTAGTGGAGGCTCCTTCCGTTCGTCCTGTGAACAGCCTCTGAGTTTCTCTAATTATAACTTTCTTTCCTAAAGGAAGTTGCACAGTGCCATGACTTTCTCCATTTGTGAACAATCCTGCTATGATCATCTTTCAAGGCCTGATGTAACCACAAGGTTCTTGGGTTTTTTCAAAGCAATATATCATTATTCTCACGGGGTGCAGAACACATCAATTTATACATCGTCTAGAAGAATCAGCACTAATGAAAAAGCATTACAAAGGCACCTTCAGGCATTAATGGTTCTTCCCAAAAGATGAATAATACATGGAAAAAGACTACAAGAGAAATGACTTTCAGAAATATATTCATCAACATATTTCCTTTCCTTATTTTTAGCTCAATACGAAGCTCACAATCCTATAATAAGCTATAAGCTAAAACTATTCAAGAAATCAGGTATGTTTCGGTTGTTTGATACCACTCAAAATCAACAGCAAATTCAAGGATGTTGTCTGCAAAATTAAGGATCATACTTTTGTGTAGTTTTACAAATATCATTTATTTACAGTGGTTAAACTCCAAATCATCTAAGATTTATATCTCATTTAGCTATGTGTCAGTGAGCACCAACTGAGTGTCCTTGAAGTTATACCACAGTGGCTTAGATTTATCTGATCAAACTTCCAGGAAATATACATATTATTATTTAAAACATTCCATAAGAATCATTATCTTTTGCAGTTTGATGACACTGAAACAACATAGTATTTTGCAATATATTGCAAATATTAACCTAGAGATGAAGATTTTATATTCCATCGTAGCTCTCAGATAAGTGAGGAAAAGAGGTATGCAATTATTCAGACAGACTTTTCACACATACACACACCCCAGTTGTAATTTTCACTGCTGGTGAAAAGTATCAGAAAATAGATTCAGGAGCAGATATTTATTGCTTGGAATAAGTAAAATACAACTGTACTATCTTATTTATCCTAGCTGATCCATTAATGTGCCAATAACTAACTCTAGAATGTTAGAAAGCAGTTCAATTCCTTTACCTCTATGCTGGGAGTAACAAGGCTGGGAAACGGGACATTGACTTTATATTACTTGGAGCAAGCAGCTTCCTGAGAGTTTCAATTAAAAATCAGATTTATTTCAGAAAGAGCACTGAGCAGCCTTCATTCATTATTAAGTAGGAACTGGATTTTAAACACTGCATGACCTCTCATTTTAAGAAACTGAAGATAGTGATAGATCACATTCTGCTTCACATTCTTAGTGAAGATTGAAGTGCCAGAGAAATGTCAACAAATGGGATCAATAACAGATTTGTGTGTTCACCACTAAGAATTTAAATTTAGTACCTGCTAATTCACAACTTGTTCTAGCAAAGGGGAATGCACAAACACAGAACTGTACACCAAATCAGTTCTTATAGTCACAGATATCTAGTCATATAGTCAAAACCCCTATAGTGTGATTCAGATTACTCTGAAGTTGACATTTGCACTTCAATTCAGTTCTGCATACGTAGCTAGTATGCTGTAAACTACCCAAGGTATCTGCAAGCTGCCAGCAGATCTGACTCAAGACTATCACCCCTCTGAAGCAGCCGCATATCACACAGGAAACTATATAGCAACTCATAAGGCATGCAAAATACTGCTACTATGTGGCTTTAAAAGAAGAAATCCAGGTTATTACCAGAAAAGAATGGCAGCTCGGAGAAAAGTGTCAACATATTTTTTTGCATCATCAAGCTAAGAACAGTTCTCCAAAGCACAAGTCGAGGCTTTCAGTTATACATTAGTAAAACTATTTCTGATTTTCCAAAGTCTGCAACCCTAGAAATTCAGGGTTTATGTTATGCAAGCATACAGAAACTCTTCAGAAATCACTTAATTAGACACCCTGATCATGTTATCTTTAAATTTGCTTTGATTGAAAATTGCAGTATATTTATTTCAAGTCTTTCCTATCATTCTCACTTCAAATACACATCCCATGGCTTTTAATCATCGTTTGGATACGTTTCCCATAAAGCTGCTGAACAGATACTGCAGCACTCCTGTAGATGCACAAGTCATACAAGCAGGTTTCCATCAAATCTGAAGGAATTTTCAAGCAGCTGAATAAAACAGTTTCTTGCAGCTAGAAATTACTTATCTTGCACATGCCTACACAGTAAAGTTTAATCATGTATTATACCACTTATAAGTTTTTCCCTTCACACAATGAGTCTGACATGAAGGCCCTGTTTTGGGGGGTGAATTAAACTGTTCCTAACTGAACCAGTTTAAGCAAAATGTTTCAGAACAGATATATTCACGGCTAGTAGAGACAGAACCACTGCAATTTCGCCCTGTACCTCTGTTAGTATGATTCTGGTGAATGGCTTCACAGTATCGTGACAAAGGTCTGGAAACATTCAATACTACAAGATGTTTTGATGAGGCTGGACCTTTGTACAGTCAGGCCAGACAACACAAATCACCCTGGCACTAAAACTGAGATGTAAAACAGTACCAGGACTTGCTTCAAACTACTTTAATGAAACAGTACTTGCCATACATGTAAGCCATTAAAGGAATTTCTACATAAACGCTATTATCTTAAAAGAGCTTTAGAGAAATAGGTATTTCTGAGAACCTTCATTTTTGCTAGTATAGAACAAGTCCCATAAATTATGAGCATTTCAGAATGTGTTTATGTAATCCCAAGCAAGATTTAAAAAAAAAAATAAATCTCTGAAGTCAAAGATGATACTGTTTGACTTGAATACAACATACAGTATCTCTAAGATACAGAGTATTTCTATCCTGCTAGTTTCACCCCCACCGCATTCATAGGTTTAGTGAATGAAGATAAAGCAGAGAGAAATCTCAACAGTCATTGGTTTTTTTGGAACTGTATTCAGATGGTTAATAGCTTTCATTTAACAGTTTTCACAGCCAAACTCAATGGTCACTGTTTTTGTTTTTTTTTTTGTAGCTTCTGCTAAACATAACAAGTCTCAAGTGATTTTTAATACTGATTAGAGCTTTCTAGTCCATTAGCAAACTGTTATATTAACACTGAGCACATTCCACGATTTTTAAAGATTATAATTCAGTTACCACCGCTGCAATCAATGCAGTGCTCACCACCACCAAGACTGAAAGAGCTGTTCATCTGTATCTAAATCAGTAGTTTTCTCATCCAAAAAGACCTCTAAACTCAAAGGAATACCATTTAAAAGAAGGGATTCGCTTTTGCCGTATTCTTTGCCTTTATAAATTCTAGCAATTTATTAGCTACTGTAGTCTTTAGCAAGTAACATAGTCAATATTTCAAAAGAATATACTTTACACAAAACTATGAAGTTTTTTTTATCAAATTCATTCTTTTGATACCTTTTAGGTATATAGTTTTATTTTTGCTGTGGAACTTCAAAGCAGATTCTTAAACCTACAGTGGTGCATTTGTTTGCATTAAACTGAAGCAGCACCCACAATCATACCTTAGAATAGAAGAAAGGCATCTGAAGCTAAGAAAGAAGGAAACAGTTCACTGTTCAGATTCCCTAAGAGACTTATTGCTATGCAGGAAACAGAACATACTGTGTTTTCTTTCTATTCCCTGAGGCTTAGGCAGGTTTGCTAATTTGTAGCACAACTTTTAAATGCTCACATCTCCAGTGCTGGCCTGGTCTGTATTTCCTTATTTGCAAAGCTAATTGCTTCTGGGAAAAGAAAAGGGTAACGTATAGAAGGGAAATGCAATCACTTGGGGGGTGTGAGGGACAACAAAGCAGTGCAACTTAAGATTCTCAGATAATTTTCTATTCAAGTCATACTTGTGCTCATGACTTTTACAAGACTTTTATGAATCAGTGGTATCTTACTGGGTCAGACTTAAAATCATGCAGCCTACATCCCACTTCAGACAGTAAGCATGAGTGGATATTAAGACATGAGGATAAAAAAAGGTAATGTTATTTACTGTAATGGCAGCTTCCAGCAATAAGCAGCTGAAAGAACTCCTGAGAAAAAGGACTGCATCTGGACCATCCATGATTTATCTGACCTCCATGAACTTGACCCTTTCTTCACTGAACCTATTTCTTGTTTTGGATGTCAGAACATTTTGCAACAAGTTTCTCTAATTGAAGCAAGTACTGTGTAAAAAAAAAAAAAGTTTCCTTTTGTTTTAAACATGATGTCTGGACTGTCAAAGACTTCTTTACCTGTATAAATCTTGCTTCTAATTTACTTCCTTCAATAATTCTTCCTTATGTTTCACAATGTTATTTCTCTTTATCATTTCCTTTTCACTTTGATTCATATTTGATGCACATACTCGAAAGTGAGCTATCTCCCACACTTCGTTTAGAAAATCTCTTCCAAATTTTCATTTGCCCGAAGTTGTCCTAAATTCTCCTTATCAATTCTATAACCCCTCTGTACCTACCATTACCTGAACTATTACAGTGTCTGTCTTACACTGAATTCAAAACTACAAGAGGGGATACATGTGTATTTCACATACACGGTTTAAGTATATAAGATACTATGCTGAGTTGCTGTAACCCCTTCTACAGTCCAAATAAGCTTGTGTAGGAATAGTTTGTCTGAATATGAGATTAAACACATTCAGAAAACTATACTACAAGATTACCAAACAAAAAATTACAGGTTCCAATGTGCTGCTTACGCATTTTTAAAAGAGGCTTATATTAAAAGAATGGGAAATTTTTTTTTCTAATGCTTACATAAGACTTTTTAGTTCTATTCCTGGCTCTGCCAGTCATGTTAGTGCCTTCCTGGGAAATTTTCTGTGCTTCATTTAAAAATGGCTAAAGAAAATAGCTCCCTATCTTCACAGAGCTGATGTGAGGCTTAAAGTGCAGTGAAATCCACACAAAAGATATTCTTATGAATGCAAAAGGCAATAACAGCACAAAATTCCATTATGTCTTAGCAATTGCCTAACTTATTAGTTGGGAGAGAGATGTTAAACTATGTCTACCATATTTATTTTGGACCATGTTAATTCCCAAATGAAAGCTACTGCAGGAGGAGTAAGAGGAAGGGTTATGAATATATACACAGTTAACATATCTTGAAGAACAGCTATAAGTAATCAATCTGTTGTTTTCCTTTGAATGACTCTTGTCTACTAGCAGACATGCTATAGAGGATTCCAAACAGCTCCTAAGGGACCTTAGGGTTTCCAGTTAAATAATGACTGAAGAACAACTTTCCAAAGGGAGCATCACTTCCTAGATGCTTTAGTAGGTTCCAGCAAGTTTCAGTAAGAAACACTTAGCAACACAGACATATCAGAAGGCTAACCTTGAAGTGATAAAAAAAACATTGTCTTATTCTGAATCAAAGTTGGTTCCACTATGAAAATGTGATCAAGGCTGGTCTTCTAGCTAGTGGGGTTGCACTCCCAAAGGTGTGTATATTTATTTATTACCAATATCTATGTATATTTATTATCTGTGTATTTATTATCAATTAATAAACATGCATATATTAGGGGTGTGTGCTCAAATTTTTTACTGATGGGGTATGCAATCAAAAAAGTTTGGAGACTAGTGCTCTATATTAAGAATCATAGAACAATCTCACCTCTGGAGCGAGCAGACTATGGCTGACAGTCAGCATTCAGAATATGAATTTTTGCAATACAGTCATTCAGTTTTCTGAAATCTGAAATGTTTTCTTGGCCTCTGTTACTCTAAAATTCTTTCTCCTTTTATTTCAAGCTGCATATTTCATGGCACATGAACTAAGAGGAAAAAAAAGTTTAAGTAAAAGCAAGGTCTAATAAGAAGAGAAACAGTGTGGGAAGAATGAGGAAGAGGAGAAAGGGCTAGATGAATTTACAGTAGAGGGACAAAACAAGCATTTGTGTCATATTATTCAAAGAGAGGCTCTCCTAGGAGCAATGGATCATATCTAGAGACCTTACTGTGGCTCTTGAGTCATTAGCGATGCATACCCACTAATCTTTTTGGGGAGTGCCAAACACATCTTTGTATCTGGAAGAGGAACTGTCTGTATGGCAATGCAAATCTTTATGGAGATTTGTAATCTAGAGTCATGAATGTCTTCTCTAAAGAGCTGCCACTATTATAAATTCAGAAGTGGTGTCCCAGGTATTGTTTCTTCTCTGGAGTACTGCTCAAATAAGCAAGCTGCATTCCAGCCAGAATAGAATCAAGGGTCTCCTCTAGAATCTAGTGAGATGGTACATCAAAATCAACACAGCTAGGGCAGCAGCATATATCAACTCACAGAAGCACTGAGAAATTGGTGAGCCACAACTGCAGAGCTATAGAAAACCTTCTGTTTGCAAAAGGTTATTTGCTCAACTCTTCCCTAGAGACATGTAAAAGCATATAAAGTCAGACTACCTATATTTCAGTCTTTGGCAGCCTCATTAATCAACCAACTTGTCTTGATCCTAAGCAGCCACTTTTCCACAGCAGGAAGTGTTAAATCTCCTATGTGAGAGAGTGTCCCTGCACTATGGACTCTAATCTGCTTCATCTGCTGTAGGATGACACCACCACAGCTTTTCTTATTTGAAGCCTTTACTAAACCATGATTCTACTGACAAAGAAAACCACTATGGGCTGAAGTTCTCTTTATGTCTCTATTTAATGATTTCTTAAAATCTTAATATATATGTTTCACAATAAATCAATAATTTAAAGTGAAAGAAGAACTTTCTTGCCCGAAAACAGATGTCAAGAATGGTACAATGAAAAAAAACCTGAACAAAACCATGGAAAAATGATCCAGG
>JAVKLA010000031.1:353550-404859 GCA_034782735.1 Sagittarius serpentarius | reverse complement strand
TGGAAGTGTTCAAGGCCAGGTTGGATGGGGCTTTGAGCAACCTGGTCTAGTGGAAGGTGTCCCTGCCCATGGAAGGGGGTTGAAATTAGATGATCTTTAAGGTCCCTTCCAACCCAAAACATTCTATGATTCTATGATATTTCGGCAATTTTACAATTTTTGCATTATACTCAAGATTGTGCTAAGTTAATTCTGTGCTTTGAACTCTTTCTTAATTAAAATGAGCTCCATGGAGTATAAGCACCTTGCATTAGAATAAAATGCTTTCATTAGGATTTTCCTTTTCACGTAGTATCTTGCTAGAAATGGCATACCATCTGGTCATTTGACTTTGCAAATGGAAATGTTTTTCCATACGTACAACATTGAAATTTTTTTTCAGAAAATGCTGTTCCTAGAGCTTCAAACTAATCAATACAGTAATGTTTTATGGCCAAGTTGTCAACTGTAATTGAAATCAGAAAGACAAACTTTTTGTCCAGGCAGCTGAAGTGTGTACAACACACATAGATGCAGTATGTACATATGCATGAAGTACATATATATTTCAATGAATGCATTTGCTTGGTTTGGTACTTTGTTTCCTTCTCTAGTGGTAGGTATCTCAATTTACCAGATATACTAAAAACAAAGAAAAAACCCACAACAAAATCATACTTAAAAGTGTTAGAATTGCAAAACAAGAATTACCCTGATGAACAAATTTTACATTTAAATATTTTCTGTTAAACAGCGATTTACATACTGGCAGTATATAATGTTGCGCAAAGGTGCTGGTCAAATACTGGAAGATAAGTACAGCAATAGGAATGTCTGTATTTTAAAAAAAATAATTCTCAGAGCAGAAAGGTGGTCCCAGCTTTATGCTGAGTTCTCCTTTCTTTTACATAACCAGAAGCAAGCACATTATCTTTATTACTCACATATTGTGTCTGTCCAGCAAGAAAACAGTATTTTACAACGGTTAATAACAACGTTTAATAACCTTCAACTGGAGTCCTTTATCAAATAGGCAAAAGTATGCAAACCATGCCCAAGACTATGTTATGACCTTATCCTAAAGACATAATAGACCCAGACAAGAAAAATAATGTGACTGTCTTTGTCCACAATAAAGAAGATTCAAATATAATTACCCATTATTACAAGTAGATTTTTAATACATTAGAGAGACACTCGTTATTTGGAATAAACACTTTATAGCTTATTGTTCTAATCAATGATACTGTATGAACTATATAGTTAATTTGCTTGCCTTGCTTGATTCAAAAGGCAAAACTCTTAAAAATGTTTTTAATTACAAAATCTGTAAAGCATTTAAAAGTACCAATCACAGTTTTCATTTTGTAAAACCAAAACCAAGCATACTCCCTCAAAACAGTAAAGGAAACAAAAGCTGAATTTCAGATACAGCCAGTTATTACCTTGAAGATGTTCATTAGAATAATATGTTCATTAAATTGATTGGAACCTAGCAATTTGTCATATTTAAACCACTAGAAGGAAAACAATGCAAACAGATTAATTAACCACTTAGTTACTTTAATCTTTATATAGAAAAAACTCCACATTGTTTTCCTTTTTTCAAGGATTCATCTGTAATATTGATCTTGTAATTAAAACTATTTTGTTGTATATAGTCAACTTTAAGAGTTGGTTTTACTGGTGACTGAAGCTCTTCTCAAAGTGTCAACTTCTTTTGCAGTGAAATAGAACTTACATTTCAATTCTCCAAATACATAGTATCATTAGCACTCACTTTAGGAAAAAAATGGTTTTAAATAGCACGTCAGCTGCAAGGATATAAAAGCTGTTAACATGTCAATGCAGTACATATTCTAATACAGCCTGACAAATCCTAGACAAAAATATAACAACTTTAATTTTAAAAGACACCAAATATATAACATAGCAATATGCAAGATTTCAAATACTTTTTTTAATTTCAAGATCTTTATTATATTTAAAATCTTAGATAGTAAGTTTCTTTTCATTTTTGCTTAAATTTCCAACATGATTCTTCTGTATTTTAGACTAAAATGACTTTGATATGGCAATAGGTGGGAGGACCATAAAGCCCTTGGTTCAGTTTCATTTCCTGTAAGACAGCATATTATTTAATTAAACAGGCATCTTATAATATATTAAAGAGTTTCCTAGGAATGTTATTTCTACCAAACGAAGACTGAGTGACGGATAGCATGGTTCTGCTATGTACTTCTCAGGAAAATATTAAATTCAAGACACAAGCTTGAAAGTGCCTGTGTCAGTGGCATTTTTTGTTTGTTTTTAATAGTTGTAAATCAGTGATACTGATTTGGTGTGGAAACACTATAGAACCTGAAAGCGTGACAATGTCTTCCATGCTAAGTCAAGGGGTTCTGGTAAAGTTGTAGATATGCTTACAAGATTCTCTTTATTATATAGTGTTAAAGCACTGTTAAGGTATAACTGTGATTATATACACTTCCATGCCATCATTTCGACAGCTGTAAAAAAACCAATCCAAAAACCCAATAGTTCTTAGAACACCAGCTCTTTAGCTTGGTTTAAAGAAAAAAGTCATAATTCACAACAGGAAGAAAAGATTAAATAATAGATTCTAACTATGTAATATACATTAAATTCCCATCCCCCAGGTTACTCTTGTTAATTTTGATTTAGTTTCCAGTATGTGTAGGTAAACCAAGAGGTAAAACTAATACATTTTGTCTCTTACTATTAGTGTGCACTACAAACTCAGCAATTTAATGTTTAAAGGACACATCATGCTTTGTAAACTATAAATCTGTAAATAAGTTTCAGATAAGCATTTATAGTATGTGATTCAGAAAGAAAGAAAAAAAATAAAGGAAGTCTTAAAAACATCTTAGCTACAGTTTGATCCCGTCTCTTACCTTCATTTTCTCACAATGGCAGCCATATTCTTATGAGTGCATAAGAAGATAATGGCAAATGAAAACAGTTGCATAAAATAATAGATAATTATAGCAATGCATGTCCAGACTGATATTTCCATTTTTCCAATACAAAAAACCACAGGGTAAGGTTTCCAAACGATTTGGGCTTATTTCCATTCCTCTAAGACTCTGAATGCAGGTTCATTTTGGCAAAGTTTAAAGTAACTTAGAAGTCCTCCCTCCTCCTTCCCCCATCACATTAAAAAAACCAAACATTATTTAAAGGGCAAGAACACTATTAAGAAGAAATTAATTATTTGAGTAGTAATTACATTTCAACTTTATGCATTTTGAAGCTCACCATCAAAAAGTATTATGGAGAGTTTCTCTGAAACCCTTCAGATTCCTTCCTTTATGTATGCTTAAAAAGTATTTTCTTTACTTGACGTTCCCATTCACTGTTCAATAACAGATTATTTTAGAATACCTTGTGATGTTTCTTGTTGCCACAGAAAGGACTATGTTGTCATACAAGAACAATGTGAGGTAATATAAGAAAAAAAGAAAACAAATGGGAAAGAAAAACAAAGCTGTAAGGGCAGAACAAGGCTTGAAGTTATATTCAAAACAGTATATGTACTTCACTATTAAATTAAACATAATAGTTCATAACAGAAAGATTTTGCAATATTTTGATTTTCACTGCTTCCCAATTTTCTACTTTTCTTTTTTCAAGTTAAGCCACAGAGATTGCTCAGTGTCAGTGTATTTATACTCTAGGTACTGCACTGTCTCTGTAGTTTGAACTTTCACACTTTCTGCTTTAGTGTTCCTGGCTCAAGCAAAAACTGGACTTACTGGCTTTATAAAAAAAAAAAAGGGAGGGGGGCAGGATTATAATTTGGAAAATAAGATTTTGTCAAAGCAAAGTTTTATCTATATTTCAAATCTACTTTAATGTAACGGGGTCTTTGAATCTACATTTTCCACAGCAGTTAAATAACAAATAATCCTGACTGAACCAAACAAAAAAAAATAATCTCCCAAAATTAAAATAAATGGATGTCTTGCTTCAGAGATTGCTTACCAAAATCTTTGTAAAATATCCTTGATTTACCTTCACAAGTGATGAAACTATTGTGCTTCATCTAATCGTATGATTAACAGAGATGATCACTAAAACAGCCAAAACTGTAAGTCTTCTGAAATTTGATTTTGTATCCTCAAATCTATGACAATGCACAAAAAATATTTTTTTCTTCTGACTCTTGATTACAATGAATGTAATTAGAATGAGAACAGAATGAATGATAAACTTAATGCATAAAGCATAAGAACACAGACTTGCCCAGCACACATTTGTGCTTGTGACAAAAGCATCTAACAAGTCTACCGTAGCTCAGGACTAGAATCACTACCTTCTTAAACCTTACTTAGCAGTCTAATCTACATCAGAGCAATTCTAAAAATGTAATAATTTGTGTGATCATAGAGCGTAGATGCTGAGAAGTGGTACAGAATATGGCCTGCATCACCTGGGACTTTACGTAAAACAGTGTTTGCAGAATACTGTATCTTTGAGATAAATTAAATCAGTGTAAGGTTTGTACATCAGAGCAATGCACCTGCTTTTCTTACATCACTATAGCCTTACTAACATGGCTTTATAAAAAAAAGAACAGATGTGGCCTTGCCAAATACATCAGGTCTTATTTTGCTAAACAACAATTTTGTTGACTATCCATGTCTTCTCTGAAGTAGCAGTATATTATCTTGAAACAAAAGAACTGTGCAGATTCCATGTCCCACTGCTATACCACACCATGTCTAGCTTCTACACATTTCAGTATGTTCCAAGAAAGATTTTCTTGGAAGAGCTGTGTTCCAGAATCCATTTATACTAAGTTTTCTCTCTGTACTCCTTCCCAGAGTATAAGTGAGCCTTAACGTAACAGAAAAATACATACTTTTGTATAGAAGGTAACTATTATAGCATTTAATATCTGTTACCTAAAATCACATACACTTAACACTTTCAATTAAAAAATTATGACAAAATTAAAATATTGTAATATTTTAAAGTATTTAAGCAATAACAAACAAAAAAAGATTGCTACAGTTTAATGTTGCTTTTTCTTTTAATCAGCTACTCTAACTGCACTATATATATACGAGATTAGCTCTCTTCAGAACTAAATTCAAGGTTATAAATACTCTGGCACACTGACAAATATGGCCAAAGCTAGTGATATCTCACCAACAGAGAGATGGAAAGATCAAGAAAGGAACACACATAGGTAAACAAGGTCAGGGCGGGCCTGAGCTTAGCAGTCAATGCTATTCACCTAGTTAATATATATTTTTGAAACAAACATGATATGTTCAAAGATAATGGCTCCCAAACAGTTGAATCTATCCTTCTGAGCTAAGGCTGGCAAAATAAAATGCTAAAAACATTTGTGTTCAGAAATTAAGAATTCAGACATACCCAAAAGAGAAAATAAATTACTACTATTTATGCATGAGACAGTTTGATTACAAAATTTAGAGTGTGCGGACTTGGTAAAAAATTTAAGGGGTTTGGGTATGAATGGAAATTTTTTCCTTGTGGAAAATAAAAATAAAATTGTAGCAAGCATCTTGACTATGTTCTCTTGATGCTCAAGAGATGCTCTCGAGCATTTATTCTTGATGAAGAGACAAAGCTGGCATTTTCTTTTGACTAAACCAGCCAGCAACTAAAGCAAATCTAAGTCTGTAAGACCAATAGGTGCTCCCAGGATCAAATATAGACTTTCACTGATTTGTATGATAAGATTTTCAGACTACCCAATCTGGCTAGACCATATAAAATTGGAGAAATGAAAGAAATTTGGGCCAGGTCTTGGATGCAATTCAGGAAGATGGTATTTTTCCTACCTTCAAACATTTCTCTGTAATAATAATAATATCCTTGTGATCTGGAGTAATTTTGAAACAGATCCGTAAGAACACCTCAGCATGCTCAGTGATTCCAGAATGCAACTGAAACTTAGTTAAGAAAGTGGAATTTATACTTCTACTTCCTCAGACCTTTGCCCACTTTGTTAAAATACTGAATGCTTAGTGCAATGCTATTAAAATCAATTTGATTATGAGATCAAAATCACTTCAAGAGGAGAAATCAAAGAAATTTTTAAGCTGTTACTTACTGAAATATCCCATGGGGTGGCATGCTAGATAAATAACTTGTTAAGTAAGGAACTGTATCCAAAGTGCAAATCAGAATCCACATCCCTTTCAGTTCTTAGGTATTTATAAATATTGTTAGACTTCTGAATTTCCCAGCTCTCCAGGATAGCACACTTATCAGGAAGGGAAGACAACCGTAACCAATCTTGATGCATCACCAGAGAGCTCTGTAAACAACCCTGAAACTCTATACTGCATTATTGTATTTTCCTTTAATCACTGTTCTTTTATTTGTGAATTTTTATGTTAGCTTACTTGTATTTGTCACAATTATACCACATAGACAGCCAGTTTACCACCACAGGTAGGACTGTGATAACGTTAACACTTCTACAGAAATTCATAAGTAGGATCCAAAAGCCTCCAATATCCTAGATATTTACAAATACTTTGGTGAAGAAGGGAGAAGACAAAAAAACTACACAATTAAGAGTTTTAGTAGACCTGTTTAAGCTTATATAACTTCCTGAAACATGTTTGTCAACAAAGCAGTTTAAATATTCATCCTACCTACTTTCAGTATACCCACCATAAATCTCTATTTTTCTTCTTTCCCTCCAAAGAATATGAATAAACTATAATATCAAGTCCATTGAAGGGAAATAAACAATTTATTGAGAATACATTTTCTGTGTCTTGTTTTTATAATTTCTGATTTATGTAAACATAAATTAATGGAGTATTTTTAGACTATATTAAGTACTCAGACAAGTGGTTTGTGTTGGTGGGGACACTCAACCACATCCATGGATATTAACAGAACCAGTCTTTCTGATAAAATGTTCCATATAAAGTCTGCATCATTCTAAATGCAGTAGAAAATATTTTCATCCATTTGCATCAAATTTGACTGAAAATCCATTTTATTAAGCAATACTGCCAAGTACACTTTAGTGTTAAAAAGAAAAAGAGTGAAGGGTCTTTTAATCAATTAGAGTAAATCCATTCTGCCTTCATTTGCTTTATTACTGCACCTGAGTTTTGCCCATAATTTCATTATTGAGTGTCTTAGTATTCTGTAAGTACTTCTTCCATTTTTTATGTTTAAGTAACAAGAGCCAACCACCATTCTGTCTCCTTAATTTAATTTTTCTATCGTTTTGATACATTGCCTTCTCCTTTTGGCTTAACACCTTTTTTATTATATTAGCCATGTTTTCTTTTCTCCTTTGGGAAAGTAGCTTTTCCAATTTTCAAGTCCAAGTCATTTACACATCAAACTATTTACATGGTTACATTCTACTAGTTGCATCATAATTAAACCTGGGCTTTTAATTCAGTGTGTAAGAGTATTTGTCCAAGAAATGTAAATAGCCATATTTTGCCTTGCAACTTTTTTTAAAATAAAAAACCCTTAATAAACATTTAAATGTATCACTTCATGAATAACAGTACTCAGATCACATTAACAGACATGCATTCTATTATTCCTCTACCTTCTACCAACTTACAAAAAATAACTGATTTAGTGTAATGAAGGCCATAGTTTTCAAATTAAAAAGAACAACCTATGTTGACAGGACTGTGAAACAAACCAATTAAATTCACTCGTAGGTTGTAAATCCATTATTCTTGCATACACTGTCACATGCGCTGTCATTTAATCCAGTGGCACAAGAAAAAGGTATTGAATACCAAATCAACCTGCCTATTTCTTAGTGCATTAATAAAAAGATCTCAAAACTTTGTTCAATGTTTCTGAATATTATTATGGATTTCTGATTCCGGCTTCAACTTCAAAATTCATATAAAAAGCAGTAAAAATAAATAATACATAAAACTTCCTTGCTTGGCATCAGGTAAATCAAATTAAATGATCCTAAGGCTATTCCACTTCATTTGTGTACCAACAAAGCCACCAAATTTTCTCCAAGTTTCTCCAAGGCTCCAAGTTTCATTATCATATTCCTACTCTTCTTACCAAACTCCCTCATGAAGAAAAGTGAGTCTACAGACCAACATCTATGAAACAGTACTAACTATCCCTTTCAATAACTACCCCTTTGTCACTCAGAGTAGCACATCCCTTACTCTAATTTATAGTTCTTATACTTAATCATCATGTTTACATTAGTCATTTCCTACATAGTGCCATGTTGAATGCTATACAGACAATAGCCATACTATGTTTTCTGTTACATCTATCAGTTATTTGGTAACTACCAGCTATCTTATCAAATGAATGAAATACCAGGAAGTTGGGCTCAGATTAACTGTGGTAAACCTCAGTTGTTTTTTATTTCCCTGTCGCTAATATTTCATTCAGTAAATGTTCATTCTAAAAAGTCTTGAATACAATAAAGAGTAGAGGACCTATTGCTGGAAGGCCTGTGACCCCACAGCAGCTAAAGCTAAATAAATACACTGGTACTGGGCCATGTCATGATAACTTCATCTGTATCCACAAAACCTGTTGACTATCAGTTCTGATCAAATTAGAATGTAATGAAGTGAATCATAAATTCGCACACATGAAGACTATTCTAGTTGTGTACATAATCAATTGTCTTTGTAAACGAAAGTATCTGCATCCCTCCTCCAACACTGTTTTCATGGCAGTGTCCAAAAAAACCAAGAAGCAAAAAAACGACCGCCCACCAAAACCCCACCACTTTACATGACCAGGTTTCAAATTATATCTCATTAAAAAAAGGTGGAGTGTAAAGAGCAAATAAGTGTTTGATAGTTACCTACAAACACTCCTGACTGCCTATTTCCCTATAAAACAGTACACTCCATTATGATGAATTGTTTAAATCAGAAATTAAAAAGAAAAATATATTAATCTTTTATGAATACTTTTAAGAGAAGATATCAAGGAGGATGTTTTGGGAAAATCCACCACCAGCAAAGTTACCTAACTTCATCTGCTGCTATCTTCATACCTATGTGGCTCTGGATCCTCAGCATTTGCGTGTATCCTGACCCCAGGCCTTAAACCTAACACTGTCCTGCAACGTCAGCATCCTGTCATCTTTTTGTAAGTCCTACTTCTCATCCTGTATTTGGTGGAATTTTAAAGCATGTTTACTGTTTTGTGTTACATCGAAAAATTTAACAACTATGTATCTGTTATTTCCCTATTCTTACCTACTTTTAACGAGCATCTGCCTCTAGAAGTACACAGAAGAGAACATAATTTACATAGACTTACATAAAATGTAATATGTTAAGTAACAAATGGAACTGAGCATGTTTGTAGGGAACAAAGGAATGGCCCTTATAAATAGAAGGTATGAGATTACATACTATTTTTTGTGCTCAGTGAATAGCATTACTTTTTACCACTCTTTCCAGTTTAATAATCTCCCATGATAACTTTGCCTATAGCTTGAAATTTAAATGCAGGCTGTGAATTTTTCCACAAAGCCTAAACCAAATTAGGTACAACAGAATTAAAAACTAAATAAGGCTTGGTTTATTTCCTATGCACTTAAATTAAAAAAGGCAAATAAGGCCTCAGGGAGATCATCTTAGCAGATAATTATTCAAATGTAAGAACACTAAAACACTATTAATATTATATCAGGGTCTTGGCGCTATCATTTTAAACAAATGAAGGATAACAATAGAAACATTCAAGCTTGAAAGATCAAAGCATGTTCTCTTTCAAAGTTCTTTGTAAGTGGAGGAAGAAAATCTTGACAGGATCTTACTATTCTTGTAAAGCAAATAACCTGCATTGTTCTATAAGATATTTACAAGAATGCTTTTATTTGTTATTGCTATTGTTGTTTTACTATTGTTTTATTTTTGTTACAATATTTCACTAAACATTTTTAATAATAAAGTCAGCTACCAGAAGCTGTAACTACATTTACTTAAAAGTTTTCTCTCATCTAATCTGAGTCTACATCTAAATACAAAATTACTACTAACAAAATGATTAAAGAGAGTACTTATTCTGTCTGACAAAAAGATTAGCCCATCATTATCAGTATTGAGTCCTGAATAAAGGTCAGAACAAAGTTTTTAAAGAAAACAGAAGAAAAGAAAACCTGAGAGGTGACACCTTCCTTCGGAAAATGAGTTAATAGAATACAATGAAATAGCATTCCATGACACAGTGAGGTATGCAAATAGTAGTCTAATATATTACATAAAACGATGCAAACCAGATACGGTTGGCTTTTTGGGCTGTAAGTGCATGCTGCTGGCTCACGTCCAGCTTTTCATCCACCAGTATCCCCAAGTCCTTCTCCGCAGGGCTGCTCTCAATCCCTTCATCCCCCAGCCTGTATTGATACTGGGGGTTTCCCCAACCCTTGGCCTTGTTGAACCTCATGAGGTTCACATGGGTCTGCTTCTTGAGCTTGTCCAGCTCCCTCTGGATGGTGTCCAGGTCCCTCTGGATGGCGTCCCGTCCCTCAGGTGTGTCAACTGCACCACTCAGCTTGGTGTTCTCTGCAGACTTGCTGAGGGTGCACTCGATCCCACTATGTCATTGATAAAGATATTAAACAGTACTGGTGCCAGTATGGACCCCTGAGGTACACCACTCATCACTGATCTCCATCCAGACATTGAGCTGTTGACCACTACATACGATCACCCAGCCAATTCCTTATCCACCGAATAGTCCATCAATCAAATCCGTATCTCTCCAATTTTGAGAGAAGGATGTTGTGGGGGACCATGTCAAAGGCATGCATTGGTAACTATTAATTCTGGTTTTGCTCAGTTCCATCACGTATGGGTCAGTATACAGTCCACAATTTCTAAGTAATTTTCCAAGCACTTAATAAAAATCCCCTCTTGGAAATTAAAGGAAGAAACCTCAGAAAGGTAAAGACACAGAGTTGCCTTCCAAAAGCAGTAATGACAGTAAATAAGATACACCTTTGAAGACAAAACTTCACAAATAAATTATGAACTGACTGTAAGAGCTAGTGACGCAACTCAAATCAACAACATGCATGGATTCTTCCTGACCAAGACCAAGCCTACACTTCAAAATTTTAAGTTTCACCTAAGTTTGGATTTAACAAGGGTTCACTCTCACATTGTTTATAACAACCAAAGTATTAATTTCTGACAGCAGAAAAAAAAATCTGGTTTTAAGGATGGAAATAAAGATGTTCTGTAAATTGTTTATGGTCCAAGTTTGCTATAAAGCTCTATTTTTACTATAAAAATACTCTTCATTGAAATAATGTGTTTAATTAAGCTACAAGTAACACCATACATAATGAACTGTACAGAGATGAAAACCAGAATGACGAAAGATTGAGATTTTCCTGTCTTCCTGAGACTCTAAAATAATAAATTCATGATGAAAGCATGTTTCTCTACTCCTAAAAGCATTCTGCTCAAAGTCAATCTTCCCGAAATTATAAAATACTAAACTACAAGTACCTGAGCTGAGACTAAAAAATGGCTCTTGGCTGGGCACAGTGAGAACCATCCCTACCAGAACACTTACACCACTCAGTAAAATCTGATTAGTACTTCCCCTTCATGACAAGCATGGATGGTATGGATGCTAGCACCAAGCCTGGCACACAACACTCCAGAGTAAGAATTACATGCCAAGAGAGGGAGAAAACTATGCTTATGCCATATTCCATATATAATGTCAGTCATTTTAATTAGAACCAAAGCTTACCTTTCTTATTTTGCAATACAGAAGAAGAAAATTTGCTGAAGTTCTTTGTACATACAATTTAAGCAAAAGGGAGTAACTGCACAGGACTTGGGAATGCTTTGGGCTCTTTCTTTTTGACAGATAAAGGGAGTATTACCAATGCTGCCTCAGACTCTTGTATAATTCCTCTTTGTCTGGGTCATGGAATGTCTCAGATGGTACAGCTGAAAAATAACTTCTATATCCACTGCCCACGTTGCAAACTCGTGTTATTCAGTCATTGTACTGGGTTGAAACGTAGTTGATTACGTTTGCGTTTTTTGCCAGCAAGGGTAAACAAAAAAACCTGTTTTCTTAGTTATCACTAGCACATTACCAAATTAGAGTTTGTAATAACTAGTTGATAAAATACATCTGAATGTGCCATAGAAATTTTAGTTAGTAGAATTTTGAAATTATTTCTCCCTTTTATTAATAAAAATGGAACCAGTAACGTACCTCTTTTTTCTCTGTGAACTTCTTCCAAAAGTTTTTCTTGCCTTTTTATCTGTTTAAAAAGAGATTGATGTTCAGCCTCCTTTATCTGTGTAAAGTGCTTGAGCTGTTCTCGGCTCTGCAGTAAGCAGCATCGCAGCTTTCGTTCCTTACTTTCTCTCTCTTTTACCTCCTCGCACAGCCACTGAAGCTTAGTCTATGTTAAAAAAAAGGGATAATAAAAGTAAAGAATTCTAATGAAAATAACAAGACATAAATGTTAACTAATCAAATTATCTTTGGAGTCAGATTACTCATGTGTACCTCTTACTGAATAATAATAATAAAAGGGGACATTCAGATATCTTAAGAGGACATATGTTGATTTTCAAAGAGTCTCAAAAGATAGATATATTCTGGATGATAATTGTATGTGAAGAAGCAATACAAAGATTTTTTTTTTTTTTAATCAGGAGCATGAATTTGGTAGAGTAGGTATGGAAATACACATTGAACTAGTGTATACATAGACACCAAGAGATACTCCTTCCTTTCAGAATACCTTTCTCTCTCTGTTCTGTGTTGATGGAATTTAAAACATTTATCCATTCTAAAAAAGTGACATCAATCCTTTCTGGTCAGCAAAAGTTAATATTTATGGTTCATGCAGAGAAAAAAGAAAAGAGAGCTCACAGATAAGATAGGTCATGGTCAATATAGTAAATATAGAAGTGGCAAAAGAGAATACTTTCACACAGCTTATTTAAAACAAAAGAAAAAAAAGGGGGGATTTTAAGTAGTCATTTATTCTAGACTTCCCTGTAGCAGCTAAAGAAACTTAGGTGAGAAAGCTATGCAAATGATTATTAGGTGCTCTTTGAAAGGTCTTTTTAATAATATGTCAGTGTCACTTTTTTAAACGGAGACAACACTTCCTGCATAACATTTCTCCTTTGATTCCGATCTTATCTCTGCTATCTATAGTGGCAGTCTTTCTTGGTCTACAAGTCTTACATAGACCATACATCACCTGTAACCTTAAATTATCTTAGATGTAAAGAAATGCAATTTTTCCTTAAGTCAATTCTCCTGTGGCTTTGACCTTTTTACGTGAAGCAAAAAAAATAATGCATGTCTTCTACAGTTTCTTGTGATCTACTTTGATCATGAGAAACTTACTCCTTTTAAAAGACACTGGGTAAGAAATGTGTTTATTTGTAATAAACACATTGCAGCAGGAGGAAAGCTGCAAAATGAAAGGCAAGGGTTATAAGTTACCAGTCATCACGTTGAAGAAGTTTTCAAGCATGTATGCACCCACATTATAGAATTCAAAAGCTTCAAAGCAGGAAGGAAAATGGTTCATTTTCCAATAATCCAATCTAATATTCTTTATATTTAGTAAATAACAGATGTACTTAAAATCATTTTTCGCCTTGTTATAACCCTGAAAGAGAAACTTAACCTGCTGACTACGTTCCCATGTTTTTCTTGTCTGAAAATATTTGAATCAGATCTAAAGGCTATCAGTGCAGCTACTTCAATGCATTGGTTATAAAAACAGTATTTTGCTATAGAGACAGCTATTTCTTGTTGATAGCAAATTTGGAAAATTATTCCATCAGTTGAAATAGCAGCTTGGGAGTATCAGAACTATTGTCAAAGGAATGCTTTTGTATTTTTCTTTTTCCCTTTTAAGTGCCTTTTCAAACACATTTTCAACTGAACGATTATGAATGTTGGATATTAGCTTATTCAGTAAAATTTCAGGAGGTTTGACTATTACCTTTGTTTCTGCTAACCAGCGATGAGGATCATTCAGCACCGTTGGTGTAAGTGATACTGCCTATGGAATAGTAGGGGAGAAAGAAATAGGCATAAAAATGGGAATTAGACACAGAAAGGAGAAAGAGTCTTTCCCCCTTACTGGAAATTCATCAAATTAATATTCTTTGCTAAAAATCAAGCTTGGAAATCACACCTGTAAATGGTTTGATAGAACTATTTAACCATAAATTAGTCACATTTAAAAGCAAATTATGCAAAATCACTGATACAAATTTTGTTTAACTGTGCAACTTAAGTTGCAATGATAGCAAGTTGTATTCTGAATCGGTGTAGTTTTCTCCTAAGAATCCCTACAATGATGCATTTTGAACATCCCCAGAACATACCTCTGCATCAAGGTGTATATTCTCAGCTTGAATCTATATATCCTTTTTTTGAAAATATTGTATTTCCAAATAATACAATCAGACTCTATTTTAAAATTACTATTACTTAATAAAAGGCCAACTTCAAAGTCATTCAACTGTTTTTTCCTCCATTCCGCAGAACAACAGTGGCTGCACATAAACCAGAAGTAGCAGAACCACTTGTTGTTAGTCATTGAACTGTTACCACTGTATCTACAGAAATGCTATGTGCAACATGATAAATGTCTTATCAAAAAGTATAAAAGGACAAACCCCCAAAATCTTTAAATTATGTTTCATGATGATGGTCTTAGTGTTTTCATGAAAAAGACAAATCACTTGCTTTGAATATTTGATAGGCATAAAAAGAAAATTGTAACCTTCACTAAGTGGATAAAAAGAAGATAAACTTGTGGTGGAATGCTTTATTAATACTTCATGCAATGAGAAAATGTGATGTGTCTTTTTTCTGCATTCAGACTGAACTACATTAAACTTGTTTTAAAGGTACTTCTATACATTTTCTATATTACTTGTTAAAAAGTTAGTGATGATGGATTTTTTTTCCTACTTGATGAGTTGATACACAACGGGAAGAAAAAAAGTCTCATACACAGCTCTGTCAACTGAAATCTATTTGAAATCAAGTAAACTATTAACCTTACACCCAGCTCATCCTTTATCTCATGTGGTCCTATCCCCTGATTACTACATTGTGCCTTTCTCTAATTTAAAGGTTTTGTGGGGGTTTTGTTAGTTTGTTTTTAGTTTACCACATTTTGCAATTTAGTGGGTCTTTATGTACTTTTAGACCTGGTCCAATAATTTTTTTCACTAGCCTATTTCTTTAAGAGGTATTTACATCAGCTTTATTAACTATGCTGAGACCAAATGTGCCTAAACAGCACCATCTAATTATGTATACATGTTTTACGTGAAAATTATCACAACATAAGGTGAAAAGAAATGCTTTAGTAGGCGTGTTGACCATGACTTCACAAAGCAATGCATACCTGAAAGTTGTGACTTCCCTGGCAGCAAACCTCATTCTGTGCAACCACCTTCAAAGAAGGCAGTATTCAGTTCATAGTTTAAGCATGACTGGTGTAGTTATTGCAAGCATAAGACTTCTTATAACAAAAGACTGATTGGAAAAATAAATCTGAACAATACACATGGAATTCTTTGATTAGAACACCAGTACATGGTATTATAAAAAATCCAGCCTAATTTTCATCAGGGAAGATTAAGACTGGTGTTTAAGTTCTCTGAATACAAGTATTTATCCATTAAATTCCTCATTGCTCACCTCAGCTGCAGTGGCAACAACTTCTTGAAGTAAAGAACTTGTCTGAAACCTTTTAGAAACCTTGGCAATACCTAAAGTGCTGGGCAGAGGAACAATATAACACAGGAAACTTCTTACCTTTTAAAAAAAATATTTCAGACCAGGCACCACAAAACAGTGTAATGTTTGTTTTCACATTAGCTGTCTAGTCAAAAATTCAGATTCAAATCTGTTTTAAGTTTGCCAGTGATAAACAGTTAAAGGGGACAAATAAGGAGAATGTGAAAGCAGGGATCAGCAAAACTTTATCCAGAAGACAATAACTCTGCAGGAGGTGGGAAGCAAGCCCAAGAAGGCATGGTTCAATGATCAAGAATCTGGCAACTATGGCAGATCACATAGACTTAATAAAAAAAGACTTATCTGTAAGGATACAGAAGAGAAAGCTTGTTTGTCAGTAACATTTTCTTAGAATTCTCATATGTTTGTTTGCTGCAACATCCCAACTCCATAGGCAAGTGGAGAAAAAGGCACAACCATACTACACCGCTAAAACAAAGTGTCTTCTCTACACGTCTTCAAATAAAACAGGTGAGGAGAGAAACTTAAAACAGAAAATAAACCAAAGAAAAAATATTACAAATATAATAGATTTTCAGTGTCAATGCTGAAAAATTTCTATTCCAAAACCTGCCCAGCCTGGTCAAGTGACCAGGAACTGTAGAGTAGAAAGCATGCTCCTTTTAAATAGCAAGACTAAAAAAGCATAATCTGAGTGTACTCTGTGCTTACAGTTAAGGCTAAAAAGCCACCAGGTGAACTACTTGTGACATAAGTACCCATAATGCCAGTGAGTATGGCGACAAGCTGAGTCAGACTGTTCGTTTTCTTTATTCTCAGCTGTGTACAATGTCAATTTAACAGGATTAGTCATGTAGAATCATCTGGAGGGAGGAAAAGAACGTTCTGTCCCCGGGGAGTGAATGAGAATGCTCAGGAAAAAAGCTAATGGGAGACAAGGGTTGCAAGAGAAGAAGTAAAAGAGTGAAAAAAAAGTTACAGCAAGCTACAAGTTTCCTGAAACCTAGAGTCAGTTTTCTGGATACAAGGACCTGCTCCACAAAAGAGGAGGTTATAAACTCTTTTCACTTCCAGCATTTACTTCCCTACTTAAAAAACAAAACATCTAAATAAACTTTTAATAAAACCTTTCTTTCATTTTTCCCCAATTTTAAAAGACTTTTAGGTCTTCCGTGAGGACTTGCCACCTCTAACAAGGTGCCCTAGGAAAACCTGCCTCAAAATTCTGCCTCATGTAAGGTTCCTTCACACAAGCAAACAAAAGGAGAACGATTTCTCACAAAAAAAGATGGCAAAAGAAAGCAGTAATGATTAATGCATGGGCAGATCATCACAGTATCTGATTCTAATACCTAGTAAAGTACATCTGTACCAGCTAAATATCCTGTCCATAAATTATCTATACCAGTTAAGCGATAGGTGACAATAACGCATACAAATTCTGCTACAAACATTCATCAGGAAAATAAAATCTGCAGCATACTTAAAACTTAGAATTACTTTGAATTTCTCCATGGAGTCCCGAGAAAAAATTTCACAAGCAGCATCAATTTCACTTCCTATCATGTTAAGAATGGATTCCTGTTCCATTTCTAAACGACGCAGCTGATCCTTAAACTGCAGTCTGGCCTCATCCATCTTTCTCAAATGATCTTCATTGCTGATCTGTTTATCCTGGAGTGAAAGAGGAAAAACAAAACAAAGAGAAATTATTGCATTAATAATATAACATACACCATTAGCAATATATCTTTCAATCTTAAAATCACACTACACTCATTCATGCACTGAGTTCAGTTCCTTGCCATGGAAAATAATACCTTCTAATAGTTCCTCTCTTGATTCTCCTTATTCTCCTGTAAATCAGTTAGGAAGAAACTCCTACCAAATCCAAATGCAACCATCATAGAGCTTATTTGCAGAGTCAAACCCAGACATTCCATTATAAATGGCTTTTTCACAAGTAGAAAGAGAGCCCACAGCAAATACTCCCCTTATTATCTTTTGCCCTGAACTAGCTACAGGCATCTAATCTCTGTCATCACCAAAAGAGACCCCTGAAGGAAACCTGTATTGGCAGTCAGTGCGTTCTCAAAAGAAAAGCATGTTCTCAAAGTCAGGGTGTTCTCAAAGGAAAGGAATATCTCATAGGACAGTGACTGGCACTGAAGAGAGCATTTTATGTTATCATCCAGTGTCAGAAATATCATTAAATATATTGCATATCTTTTTAAAATTCAGATTCTCTTCCTTTGTATCTATGATAGAGCCACCGTATAAAACCGAACCAGGAAGCAGTTTTGTTATACAATATATTGAATTATGCATTGTAATTATAACAAAACTATCTTGTGAGAAGTGAAATTGGTTCATAGCTGTCTGCTGCCAAGATCAGGATGCAATGCAGCAAAGGGTAAACACTTTAACAGTGCACTGAGAATGGTGAGAAAAGCAAGAATAATAACTTTGAAAATTTATTAATTATGGACCTCTGCAATGACAAGGTGCAACTGTTTAAATTGTATTTATTGGAAATCTTCATATACTGCTCTTATGAGACACCACTGTGGAGCTAGCTAATTTCTAACATGCAGGTTCTGTGAATGGGATACATATGGAATCATAGAATCATTTAGGTTGGAAAAGACCCTTACGACCACCAACTCCAACCATGTACCTAACACTGCCAAGTCCTCCACTAAACCATGTCCCTAAGCACCACATCTACACGTCTTTTAAATACCTCCATGGATGGCAACTCAATCACTTCCCTGGGCAGCCTATTCCAATGCTTGACAACCCTTTAGGTGAAGAAATTTTTCCTAATATCTGATCCAAAGCTTCCCTGATGTAACTTGAGACCATTTCCTCTTGCCTTATCACTTCCTACTTGGGAGAAAAGACTGACACTCACCTCACTAAAATCTCTTTCCAGGAGTTTGTATACATATATATGTATAGGTGTTTACATCTATTAGCAAAATAGGTGTTTTTTAATATAGGTGACCTCCAAATGTGAAAAAGCCATATCTGATAAGCAACCTGACTTTTTCATTTAATTCATACAAAAATACTTGAGTTAGTAGCTATTTCAAACTGAAGGAATCACAAGAATTTTTAATATGCACAGGTTCCAGTATTTCTGCACTACCCATAGGAAGTTGAAATAACAGTTCTGATCTAGATCAGTATTCTGAAGGTAATAAGATTGCATTATATATGCTTCCAGTGTCAGTATTCTATGCTATCTCATTATTCACTGAATGCAGTCCATCACATGCCAAAGCTCACTACCAAAAGACCGTGACTAAAAGAAAGTATACAACTCAGTATTTTTTCCTTTATTTTTCATCTGCTTTATTTTCTGAGTGTGCCAACATTCCTCAACATTGTGCTTTCAGAGCCTACAGGATAAATGAAGTCACTAATGACTCAGAAGTCACAGAAGGAAAAGAAAAGTAACAGGAAAATTTTACCATTATTCTCTGCCCCTTCACCTTTCATGAAAAAATATTAAAATCTAAGCTATCTATAATACCTATGTTTCTTTGAATTAGTATTTGCACTAAGGATAGAATGACATTAAAAGTATAAAAAGTGTGGAAAAGGAAAAGAGATAATTCTTTTGTAACACAATAGGTTTCTGCAATACCACAATACGACAGCTAGTATGAGATTTCTCAAGAGGTAATATTATCATCTCCCCCATCCTAACACCCCTTCTGACAATCTAAAATAAAACCACAATAGTAAATATTCTCTTAAGTTAACCGATTAACACAATCAAGTGGAACTCTCCATCTGCGTTTACCTTCAAAGGTTGAGACCACAGCACTGTGTGCTTAAAAGCTTCTCCACTCTTTTTCAGCTTAGAGAAAAAAGATCATCTTGGTCTAAAAACTTTATCTCCCCAATATCAGGTAAGGTTGGAGCTAGTTTACAACTGACTGCAGAAGACTATGTACACTCCTACAAACACATTTCCTTAATAATAGATCTTACAGCGCTAAAATCCCAGCCTAGAAAAAACACATTTTGAATTTCCATTTGAAGTACTTTTTATTAGTCTGACAAGTTGAGCTTTTAAAGCACTTCCTGTTAGTTTAACAACCTAAGAGAAATGCTAGGTTTCAGATTTTCTCAATCCATACTTTCAAAAAAAACGCCTAACCCTACCCTAACATTTTTCTCTTAGGGCTAGTGGTCACAGCATACTGCCTGACAGACAGTCAGTATATGCTTAAAATATAAGCAGTATGACAAAAGGAGTTAATAGCATTTCTAAACAACCACTTTACCTACATTCAAAATAAGCCCATTAGATTTTAAGCTCAACACCTAAGTGATGTTGTGCACTTCATTTATAACAAAAAAATGTGAGTTGAAAATTAAACTGAAAAACCTGAAAAGCCACAAAGAATCTACAAATGCATAAGCCTCTTATTGGATTTAAATAGTTTGAAACTATTGAGCTAATGAAGAATTATCTGATGAGTATTCAGCAATCCATGTGAAATGAATGAACAAACCCCTTGTACCATACTAATATAAATGCCTATATAAAAAAATTTCTTTTCACAAGGGTGAGAAATTACTAAATTGACACAGAAGAGCAAGAACCTTCCAGCTAGAAGCTAAAATATCCATTTTTTTAAAATGAGGACAAAATGAAAAATTTATAAGCAATTTCCTGCAGAATGCACAATTTTTGCTTCTTTGTTTTCTGAAATTTTAATCTAGGAAATCAAATTTGTCAAATTTGTCAAAGATTAGAAACAATCATTTTCAATGTTGTCTTAATACGAATTAATCAAATACTGAGAGGTATGTGCTTTACATTGGAGAAGGTAAACTTCATCCATGTATACTTATCTGAAATCACAATGTTGCAGGAAGAGGAATTTAAGATATAAAAACAGAACAATGTAAAATACATTCATGTTAATCAAAATATATTAAAAAGCAATACTGTGGAACCAGTCATGGAAAAAAAGTAGAACTCAAGACAGCAGAAAGAAGAGTTACAAAATAAAATTCTTCAGCAACTCTGTATTTATCACTAGATTTTTGAAAAGGGCTGACAACTCCAGGTTGTGAGACTGCAAATTAATATTAGATAGTAAATATTAATAACCAGAACACTAGGTAACAGGAATGGCTGGCAGAGAGCATCCATCTCTAGAAATACAATGCCAGTAGAAGAAAGGGATGTGAAATTCCTTAAAAACTTGCCATGTTTTAAATATTCAAGCAGAAAATAATTTTCATCAGGTTATTTAGAATTTCTTTTACCATGCTCACATTGCTTATTTACTTCAAATTAGCTCTAAATTATTCATAACTGCACTGCAACTTTAAGAAAGTGTGAAGAAAACTAGAAGTGTTTGGTTAAACATTTGTTAGTTACCTATATTAGAAATAGGGCTGGCAACAGGACTTATATTTCTACTCCTAAATAGTATTAGCAAATCTTTGGAGGGATACAATTCATGACTCAGCCAAAGCACTTTGGCCTTCTTTGATATGTACAGAAACTGTGTAGCACAGTATGACTGTGTATATTCTTTAATACGTACAACTATTTTTTGGATTTTAAATTTACCATCTATTTCTATAATTCATCATTTATTTTAGGTATTTATCAGCAGAGAGACTGATGAATCATAGTTAAAACCAGGTAAGTTTACCTTTTTCTCCAGTTCTTGTTTTACAAACTCACATTTCCGCCTGAGTTTTATATTTTCTTCTTCATTTTGGGTTAATTCTTCTGTCAATTTATCACACTCTATTTTTATCTTCTCCAGTTGTCGACATTGAGTCTTGACTATGTTTTTCTCTTCTAAAAGTTCCATCTGACGGTAATGGGAAGATAGATTACGAAGTCAATATATGGGTTATTTTAAAACATTCCCAGAGTCTGTGCGAGTTGAAAACCTGTAGAGTTTCAAATCCATGGACCACTATTACAGAAGGATAATTCTGTTTAATTTTTTACATTTAAGTTATATTAAGTGCAATCACTTATCTGAACATGGAAAACGTATCACAGAGTCGTAGAACCATACAGTGTTTTAAAAGCAGTAAATAGAAATCTCAGATTCTGCATTTCAACTCTGCTACACTCATCAGCTTACATCATCTTAAGAAGCCCTGTATTTATGCAACTTTTCCATTACTGAAATAATTCGGAATCAGAAAGTCTAAAACTATCATTTCATTTCAGGACCTAATACTAAATTTATATCTGCAAGGAAATAACTGCAAAGATTTGGTATTCTTAATTTCTAGAATTGTGTGGTTTTAATGCTATTCATGGAAACATTGCAGAGAAAAATAAAGAAAACATTTAAGGGCCTTGAAAACCCTAAATGAGTGAATAAAGTATATTGGTTTCCTGTGGAAAAGATAACTGACTGAAACTGACAGATTTGAGAAGTTCTCTGGAATATCTAGAAAATGCAAAAAAATACACAAAGAAGGAAAGTACACACATATGACTCAAAACTAGCTTCATATTAGATGAATTGTGGGATGAAGTTACACACAGAAATAAACCTGCAGGGGGAAAAGCAAAAATTCTATTATCCCAGTTATATTATAAATAAACTTTTACGGTAAGAAGAGAAGCTTTACAAGTTAATTTAGATAGCAGAGCTAACAGAGCACAAAAAATCCTCCGAAAGACAATTCCGAGAAACAACTTTGGTGTCCTCAAGTCCACAAACGCTTATGGACGCAGAGACAAGCCTGCAATGCCTAAAACATTTTCTGTGAATATGCTTATAAAATCAACTTTTCAGTTCCTACCAAAGGTAATTGTATTATAATGCCTATGCAGATGGAGACAATCCAAGAACCAAATTCCTCACTTATATTACCTTTGAGACACAATGGAGAAAGTTAATTTTTATTAATTTCCAGTATGGACAAGGCAGATGTGACCATAATTTTATTGATGTGGATTGAACCCATTTTCCACATCTGATAATCTTCAGGAAATAAGAACTACACCCACTTGCTATATGTATAGAAAACAATTTAAAAAGAAATATACATATATACATGATTTTATATGTATAGATACATATCTCTATATAATCTTACATTAAAGATTAATACTTACAAGTGCTGTCAGGCATATGAGGACATTTTGTGTTTCATTATTCTAAAAGAACAAGGATGTTTTTAAAGCAAATGAGGGCACATAATAAAACTAGGGGACAGATTCAGAGCTTCTGAACACAGCTGACTAGGGACCACTAAGCAAACCACTTAATTTCCTATGCCTAGTTTATAATTTTAAATAATAAAAAAGACATTATAGAGACATTGGTTGGGAATCCTTTCAGATGTTCTAGCAGAAACAGAATTAAAAGTTTAAGCACCAGAATCTCAGTACTGAGACAGTAAGATCCTTCTCAATACTGACATCTCGTACAAAATTCTATGTTCTTCTCCAGTTCTACTGGAACATAAAATATTTCTGTACTACCTCCCCTACTACCCCCCCCCCCAACATCCTTAACTGCCTCATAATTTTTCAATTCAGTGCAGCACTACAGAAAGCCAGACGAGCAAAGCAGAAAGTGTCATTCAGAGGAGGCAAGAGAGTGAAGAACAAGTCACTTCTTTTTACAACCTATGCAGCAGTTAGTCTTGTAAACACAGGGCTCTGCACCCTCGATTTCCTGAAAGTAACTCATTAAAATTCCTCCTCTAGTTAAGTTTAAGGCTTTGGGTCTTAATAAATGTGTTAAATTTCCCTTTACTCCCCAGGTCTCTCCCAACTGACCTTTATTTTTAAGACTTTAACATTAACAACCTTTGGACAGGGTTATGTATGTTCTTTCCCAAAGGTTACAAAGGCTGGATGAGGCTGAGGCATAAATAAGGTCAAGATTATTACTGTAAAAGACAAATGGTTACTGGGCACAAAAACTTAACAGCCTGAAAAAAAAAAGGATAATTGATAAAAAAACCCTTTCTGTTGGATTTCCCTAAACTCTACCCTAAAACCACAATATTTAAATACAATTTGATAAAATGCATGCTAAGTTTACCTTAACTTGAAAGTATGTCCATAAAAGTAAAACCTAGTTGCAATGTAATGATGAGTTACAAAAAGTAACCAAATCACCTGCATGATGACATGTTCTCATCAGATCTTCCTACAGATGGGTATGATTATCTATTTTGTTGCACTTACAGTCCTTGAATCAAGAGAATGTTGTGCATTATAATTTTTTGTATTTCTAAAAAACACTGCCTGCCCTACTATCTCACAAAATTAATCTCCCTCAAGCCCTCTGTTTCAGAGACACAAAGCTGTTAAAAAAAAAAAAAAGTATGTAGATTAAGGATTCTGCGAAAATCATGGCAGTGGAAATGAAAGAAGGAAGTGAATTATTTAAATGTTCTGTTTACGTACAACAATCAGTAGCAATATCAAGGCCCTTACTGTAAGATTGACCATTTCATAGAAGATGAACACATAGTCACAATCAACTCATTTTTTGTTTACTATCATCCAGAATACACTTTCCTTCTCTCCCTTTGATATTAAATGTACAGTCTTAATTTCAATGTCATTGTCAAAGAAAAACACACGTATTTGGACAGATCATTTAAATAACACTAGACACATTACAAATTAAGTCCCCAATGTTAAGCACTGCTGTCAAAATATTTTGATTTTAATGATCCTTCCACTAACAACCATCTAGATTTTTTTTTTTGCTAGCTTCATGAAGTGCTTTCTGTGTTACCAAGTGCTTAAGAATTATTGTCAATTATTATATCATGAAAGATATATTAAATAACTAACCAACCTTTTCTAAGTAACATCCATTCATAACTGCAAAAATGTGGAAAATATGCATTTTTAACTAGTGCATATTTGTGAGAAAAGAAAGGAAATAAACATGCTTATATTACTTATGATGAAGTAGGTCTTGTATCACTTAAGCTTTGATTAAGGATTTTATAGCTTTTTATGGTTAAATTGGTAGAATTTTGATATGAGCAAATTTTTAATTCAATGGGATTGAGGTGGAAAGCATATTTACAGTGCTTCAGAAGTGCACTCAAAATATGTTGGTAATTTACAACCTATCTGGAAAACTACTGCCTCCATAATGTGAATATACAAACTATTATTATTAGGATATACAAAATACTATCTTACGTATATATTTAACCATGTAATCAAAATTGCTTCAATAAAAGTGCAAGGTATAGCTTATACAACTGTTGACAGTTAATTGTGCAGTTTAGACCACTTCAACTTAACTTCTGAATTTTATTCAGATCACTTAAAGCCACTAAAATGCTCATTTTCTTTCCAGTGCAATAGCCTTGAATCAGGAGGAAATGATATAAACTAAAGACATTAACTTGTTTCTTCATGAATAAGATAATATATTTCATCATTTACTATATCAACATAGCCACTTTTCTGAGAAAGTGTACAGAAACTACAAAGCCTAAAAACTTCAAAATAGAAAGAAATATCAAAATTAACCTTAACAAGTGTTATACATTATCACTATTCACATTCTGAAAGTGTTTCTAGACACACTGACAGTATTTCTGCATCATGCAATTTAAACATTTACAGAAACGCATCATGCCTGAAATACTGCAAGTTCTTTAATAGGGCCTTGACAATAATTGTAAAAGTAACAGTTGAAGAAGAAAGGATCAAATCATATTAAAACACTACAGCCTCATATATCTCCTTCTGTTCTGATCACAGACATACATATTTCACTACTTTTAACTAAGAAAAGTTTTTGACCTAAACCTGTTACTTTTACATTTTTTACCCTGAACTTTAAACTTCTATGATGACCTGCAACAGAATGTGTGTTAAATGCTTTAAAGCCCATGCTTTATTACCTTCATCACTCAATAGGGAAGAAAAAAAAAAAAAGTCTGACATTGGAATTCTTCAGAATAAATACCTGTAGCATTCTAATCTGAGCTTCTGCATCATCCTTTTCTTGTTTAAGGAGTTTCATGAGCTCTTGGACATTTCGTTCATGTTTGATTTTAACATTTTGTAACTCTGATCTAAGATCTGCCAACTCCTGTTGGTGTACTTCTCTTTCCATCTTCAGCTGCCTGTTAGCTGAAGTCATCTCTTCATGTTTAGATTCCTGCTGTTTCTGGAGATCTGAGAGGCTCTTATGTAATTCCTTTTTGGTTTTCTCCTCTTCTGCTATTCTGTTTGTTAGTTCCACACGTACAGAGCTTAAGTTTTTAACATCTGCTTGCATTTCTAAGAGTCTTTCTTGGTCTTTTTTATGGATCAAGTTACTAGTTGCAAGTTCTGTCTCCAAGTGTTCCTTTTCAGCTTGCATTTGATTTTGTAGAAAGACTTGCTTTTTCAACTCATTCTCCAATTTATTTACAGTACCTTGAAATTCTTTGATCTCTTCTTCAAGTGATACCTGGTGAGACTTCATTTCATTCAGTTTTACCTCTTTGCAGTGGAGGAGTTCTTCCTGCTGGGCTCTCTTTGTAAGCACATCATTCAGCTCTTTCCGAAGGTTTTCTATTTGGTGTATAGCAGAGAGAAGTTGGCTTCTGAGGTCATCCTTTTCTTTGAGAGCCTAGGAAAGAAGAAAAAGAAATCCAGTGTGAACTAAAGTAATTAAAGAAAATGGTTGGAAGGATGTCCTTAGACACTCCTAATGGCTAAGGAACAATTAGCACACTTTGTTCTGTGAAAACACAAAATTTTTGCTTGTTATGAACTCAGTTCAAATGTATTCAGTGTTTCTTTAAGTTTAGACACGGAACATTTGTGATCTCAAACATCTACTTGTCCTTAAATGATCTAGCCCTCCTAAGCAGGGATAGTTTTGGTTAATCCCCTGCTTTTCTCATCCTCTTTGCAGATTGAGATGGATTTCTTTGCTGGTTCCTCCAAATAGCAAGATGGAGGAAAAGAGGCAATACAGTAATGCAGCAGAATACAGGGAGGACTATTGGTCACACACACCTTACCTATAGGTCCATTTCATAGGCTGACTTGTTTTGCTTATTTTCTAAAATATTGCATAAGAAGTATATCAACTTTAAGTTATTTTTGAAACTGCACACAGTAGACGAATGAATAGCAGTTAAAAGCCTGGTTCACTCATGCATCAAAGCAAAGAAATAAAGACTTCATCTTCAAAATAAAAATCAGCCACATTTAATAAAATTTCCACTGTTTTCCTAAGGAGCTTAAGGGTTGGGGTTTTTTTCCAACACTGATACATTTCAGATTAAAAAAAATCCTAGAAAATGAGCTAAATGACAGGAAAAATTTGCACTGCAAGCACGTATGTGTTACTAAACACTACATTTCATTAAACTCCTGTCACACACAGCATTCCTGATTCTTACTTATCTCAAGTTATAATTTAATTTTTTTAACATTTTGTTTGAAATGAGGAGTTTACAGTACATCTATCATAAGTCACACACTACATCTACTAAAGGAAAAATAAGAATGATAAATGGACAACATGAGATTTTCCTGATGTATCAGATAAACTACTAGATTCTTTAAACTAGCTTAAATAAATTTTATATTGAATTTTACTGACTATTTCCACTAATTCCACAAACAGTACACATTTCTTATAGCAAAATTACTTGAAATAATGCAGAACAACAAAGCAATTAAGGTAAACGGTATGCAAATTAAAAATAATAAAACCATTTGTAATTACATCAAGAATAAGCAATGCAAAACAAAATAGAAAAATAATAAATCAAAGGTATGGAGTAATGACAATTATGCTTTTTTTCTGAAAAATATCAGTATTTCAACCTTCCTAAAACTATCTTGCGATTCTAGTTGCATGATTTGGCTTAAACAAAAACAAAAACCACAGTAAAATTTAAAAAAAAAAACAAAACCAAAAAAAAACCAATGGAAGGAACTTGCTTTGAGTGTAAGCATGTTTGCTACATTTCATACTTAGAAGAAAATACATTTCAAAAGACAACATGTTAGCGATTCCACTGTCAACCAATATCAAGGATAACCACACAGGCAAGACTTTAACCAAACTATACCATTAACTCCAAAAGAATGAAACCTAAACAATCTTTCTTTAGCCCACCCATTGTCTGCAAATATTTGGAACATCTCATAAAATTGCATGCTATGATTGTAATCCAATTTTGAAAATTTGCCTTCAACCCTTTGAAGTCCTATAACAGAAAGCAAAGACAACAGACAGCCATTTCTCCCTTTTCTTTATTATTTATTTTTATAGAGTTTTGTCACAGATGTTAATTGTCTGTATATTTCAAAGCTGGTTAAATTATGTTCATCTAGTTCCTTGAAGCTTATCACAAATGCTGCATCTCAACTGATTATATCCCTCATATGGTAACCATCTACAGCTTTGTATTGAGAACAAGAAATATTGTATTTTTTTCTCCTCCACAACAACGCATAATTTATTTGATATTACATATAGTCAATAAAGAGATTTTCTTCAAGAGCGACATCTCAAACTTGTTGGCAAGATGCTGGTGATTTTAAAAATAAGAATGAATATTGACACCATTTCTTAAATGGAGCTTAAACCAAAATGACTGCATTTAGCATTTTTATGCATTTGTCACACAGAAAGAGGTAAAATCCATGTCAAGGAGTCTTATGTAACAAAGAAACTGTCAATGTGGACAGCACTATCAATTGCCATTATAAAGATCTGTCCACGCATTTACAGGAACAGTGATTTCAGAGCCTTTTAGGGCTCCTCCTGCTTGTTATTCACAACACTCGCTCCTCTACTTTTTGCTTCTCGTTTGTCTATTATGAGAGACACATATGATTTCTAAATGATTCAAGTTTTTCTTCCTTTCCTTAACACCTCCATTTACCTAGGCAAGAGATGACCAGCTTCTTAAATGTTTGTGAACCTTATTTTCTCAGACAACTGCTAGGGTGAACAAATACAAGATTACTTGATACTTGGATAGACCAAATAATAATAAAAAATAAGGAATATACTAGGTAGTTCAGGAGACAAACAGCAACCCAGGAGAGAAACAGCAACCCCAGGAATCACAGCTTAGATCTGCTGGAGTTTATTAATTTCAACTCAGTATTAGCCCCACTGTGGCTTCTCCTGTGCTTTGACCATGCTTATACATTCATGTACCAGTCTCAGAACAGCTTACTGGATCAGGAACAACACAAGACGAATACAGACAGGAATACAATACTTTACATCATATACCCCTTGAAAACCACAGGCTTTGAACAGGACAAAGCAGAGGATGGCATGGAGCCATCCCAAGGCCATCAGATTTAGTAACCTAAATTGGATGCACATCACTAGAAAATAAGTGAAAAGAGGTAAGGGAAGCTCTTTAAAAACAAAAGTAGGCCATACAATATGATAGACAGGACCAGCAGAGCATGTAAGCTAAGAAAAAAGCTCACAGCATGAAGCTTAGCACTATACCAGCCACTACAGGAGCAGGCACCTTTTAACCCAGCCACTGGAAAATACAGAGACCCACAGACTCATTACAAACAGAATGATAGTTTCTACTACTATTCCAAGACAGGATGATCAGCATTAGCATTGACGTGAGCGCTTGTCTTTAAAGCAGTGTCAGGACTAGAAAAAGTCAAGGAATTCTGCTAAGTCAAAAAAAAAAAAAAAAAAAAAAGACCCAATGATTTTTCCTGAGAAACCACACAGGAGGAGGAAGAAAGGAGTAAGTGCTTTGCCAAAATGAACAAAGACAGATGAAAAGCCCAGAAATGTCACATGATCGATTTTCAAATTGACATTTTCAAATAGTAAGTTCTGAAAAATATAAGGAAGAGGCTGAAACAAAACGTACATGAAAAGCATTAAGAAAAAAAGTTACAAAAAAAAGTAAGGAACACAGACTCTCTATCCAGATGAATGGAAAAACCTAGGACCTGCATGGTAGGAGGTAGCAGCATGTTCATCCCAAACGTAGGTAAGAGTGCCTTTTTTGCTAAAATCTCCAGATTTTGCTAAAACCTCTGTACATTCTCAAACAAAAAATATCTACTTTTCTGCCTCCAAACATCAAACCCAAACTGAATTGCAGTCCTTACAATATTTCAGAACCTGTAGTCTTTATTGGCAATAAAAGATGTCATTACTAAGCCTAGAGTCTGAGAAAAGCTAAAATACAGAATGGAATTAAAAATACACTAGTTGTGCCAAAGTCCATATAGCATTACGGTCTGCTAGCAATCTGACATACATGGTGAAAATAAACACCTATTTTCGAGGATGTGACCACTGTCCACTACATAAGACAATGAATAACCTGAACATGTTCTGGTTTTTTGGTTTGTTTTTTGGGTTTTTTTTGTTTTGTTTTTTTGGTTTTTGTTTTTTTTACAAAAAATAACATCACATTATTTCCTTAAAAATTAACTAAAAATAAGCGAAGTTATACTGTTAACTGAAAAGATGAAGTAAAAGCAACATCCATAGAGAAACTTTCTTCTTTACAAGAAGAAAGCTTTGATTAAGTGAAGACATCGGAATAAATACTGGATAAAGAAGGGAACGTGGAACTCCAGAATAGCTACAAAATATTGCCACCTATTAGCTGTTTTGTAGTTCACCAGAAAACTTGGTCCAGAACTTAAGGCAGAAAGTGGTTTAAGTCACAGTTTGCATAAACTAACCCCTTACCTTCATTTCTAAAACAAATGGAAAGGGTACAAAAAAAACCCCTAGTCAGTCTTACCTGACTGTTCTTGTCCATCAGTTGGTTGATAGTTTCATTTTGTTTTTCCACTTCATGATCCAGTTTCTTACATTTCAGCTTCCATTGGCGGATGGTTTCCTGTGCTCTCACCTTCAAATCTTCTCTTTTTTTCTCAATCTCCAGCCTGAGTGCCTCTGAATGCTTGAATTCAGTGAGGTATCGTTCTGCTTCCTTGGTACTCTCTTCAACCTGTTGAGCTAACTCAGCAGACTGGAGTTCAGTTTGTCTACGTCCATTCTCACAAGCCTTGTAGCAACTCTGTATCTCCTTTAGCTGGTCCAGCATTTTTTCCTGCTGCTTCTCCCTGTTTTCCAGGTCAGATGTTAACACCTGGAGTCATCATAGTAAAATACGAAAATTTCAACTCTAAAGATATACAATATGAAACCTTATCAAACAACATACAGTGCTGTTAAATCACATTTCTATCTTAAGTATGAATGAATAAAAGATATCCTTGACTACCAGGGAAAGCCCTGTTAGCCCACAGAATCTCCCCCTTTGCAATGGTAAAGAATTTCAACACAAGATATAAAATACATAGTTACCCTATCCTGTATTTTACTTTCTGCATTTGCTCCTTTTCTGGTTGTTCTTGTTATTTTTTATATTTTAAGCTTGAGAAGGTATCACTGACCAGGATCCTCATATGTTACACACTAGTCAAATATGGAATAAAACAAATAATAAGATGTAGGGAGATGAATATAAACAGATGAGAGGAAAAAGAAAAATGGCAAGGAAAGAAGAGCATTCACCACAACAAAAGTAATGTATAGTATATGAGCTAGTTGTTACCCAGTTTTATGCTGGTTGCTTTTATGTAAGCAACATGCTGAATAAGGCTATTTTAGAAAGCACTGATGAATACAAAGAGAATACAGCAGCTTGGTAGATGTTTCTAGAACCAAGTGCAAAGATGTTTCAAAATGTAGCAAGCATATTAGGGCCAACATCAGCTGGCCTTTCAATACTGAACGAAACTGAAATCACGCATTTTAGAAATAACAAGAGCTGCCTATCTCGAATCTGATGATATTTCTCAGGACAGTCTCAGAAGCAAGTCAGGAAAAACATTCTCCATATACCTTCTGCAAGGGCATACTCAGAAACCAGTTATTGAAGCTTCACTAGCACAACTGAATTTTATTAAGATCACCATGTAGAATTCCATATTAGTATTCTGTATTTCAGGGCCTTTTTAGACTGCTTTCATACCACTCAGTATTTTCATTAACGACTTACATGAATCTAACAGGCCCATTCTATAGTCAGTCAAAGATATTATCAAGCTTCAAGGGATGGAAATATTTTAGAGAAGAGGATTAAATTTCAGAACAACTGAAACAAATTGGAGATGTAATCTGAAATAAACAGGGTGCAATTCAGAAGGAACAAGGGAAAAATACTTTGCTTAGGAAAGAATAAGCAACTTTATAGATGTACATAGAATGACTATTTAGACAAAGGTCCTTCCACGAGGTCTGAGGGGGGAGGGGGAGGAGTGTGGCTTGGGTTTGTTGGTTGGGTTTTTCTTTGTGGGTTTGTTGGGGCTTTTTTTTCCTTCCAAGCCTGGCCGTTACCTCCCGGGAGGCCATAAATTGTACCAATCTTTTCAGGATAGCATCTGCTGTCCTGGAAAGAAGACTGCATGTGCACTCTTGCATGTGACAAACGGTGGTGCTGCCAGAAAATACAGACAGGAAAGGACTGATGCTACAGACAAGAACAATCAGTCCAACTTGCTACTCATACCCATGATGCAAAACAAGAGTAGGATTATCCACTGAACAATCAGTTGCTCACCTGTAGGATGAATATTCCTGCTGTAGGCACAACTGAGGTATAGATAATAAAACAATAGGTAAACACATTATGGAATAGTTGGGAATAAATTTTACACAGGTGGCAAAATGAAAACAGGAAAGTCCTAGATTTGCAGTTCTATGCATTAGAAAAAACCCACATATATTCTGTTTCACTATTATTTAACCAAGCATTTTTGAGCTCGTCAGGCAAAACGACTAGGCCTAACCTTGTTACAAGTCTTCATTCATAAGACAAACCAACCAACCAAAAAAACCTGACAAACTACAACTAGCAAAATCTTATCAAAACAAGCTTAAATTGAAATGAAAACAGAGATTACAATACTTCTTTAAATGTAAAGGTTTAAATTCTGAATGTAGCAGAAGTTAAAAATAGCCTGATAAAATAGTCAGACATTACATTTACCTTTCCACAGATTTTCTAAAATGGGTCATAATTTCTTCAGTCATGTGATTATACATGCTATTATCACTTCCCATTTCACATCTTTCTGGAGACACCATAGAGGGTGTCAGCCTAAATTGATGTACTATTCAACTCTGCATCATTAAAAAATAGTTATTTATGTATAATTCCCCCAGAGAACACACTTCATTAATACAATTACAGTTCCCACAGACTTTTTAATGAAATATGAGTCTAAGCTTGAACACAGAAAACAATGTTCAATTAATTGTAAATGTTCATTTCACTCTGTAGAAGCAAATCTTAATCTCCAATTTACTGATTTACAGTAAAATGAAAAAAAGGAGAACATTTGTTTTAGATGTTTATCTTGAAGCACTAGTTTATCAACACATGAACTTTGACATGGATGTACCAATATAAATTTTAATGTTACATTTTTATAATTTGTGAAAATAAGATATAGATCTTTGCAAATAGTTTGCACTTGTCTTAGAAAAGTTAAGCGAGCACAGCCTCAAAGCAGTTGAAGTCACCTGGAAAACAGTAGCATAGCTTATCAACAGCAGCTTTCCCTGTAAAGCAAGGGGATAGAGAAACAGTGGGTCTCCACATTCTTTGGTTTTATAATCTCATAACAGGGGTCCCAAATGTACCGACCTGTACTTTTGAACTCCTATTTGACATATGATAAACATATGTGTATCTGTATGTTAACACGTATGCAATTGTCAAAATTCCGGCTGATCTATAAGGGCTTGCCCTGCTGGTATTTAAAACATTAAATAAGCAACTTTTCAGACATGGGATGTCATAAAAACAAGAAAGTAAAAAAATCTGTATGAAATCACATTTATCATCTATACACAGAGCGATAGGTTTCCCAAAAAGAAGAAAGCCTCTTTCCAGGTATGGCACATACATACATTCACACGAGGGGAACAGACATACACAAGCACTATTTGTTAGAGATATTTTTGCTTCAGTATCTGTAGAGCACACCTCAGACCTCACTGTCCATGTGCAGAGCTTAAGTGTCTATAAGAAACAAAGATTATGGTCCCACCTTTTGGTTCCCTGGAAAATCCCAACACACAATCCCAATTTCTAGGCCTTCTGTGAAAAAAGCAGGGTGACTGATTGCTTACAATTTTTAAAATAACATTTCTTACAGAACAGTTACAGGCAAGTAATCTCTTTGCCATTTGTCATTACCTGCCTGCACACATGTCAACATTGTGGTTGATTTGAAGCAACCCTTTACAATAACAAACATCTAGAGGTTATCAGAACCATCTTAAAGGACACAGTTTTCATTTAATGATTGGAAAAAACAATCAATAAGGTCAGTAGAGCATACCTTGCTAAACATGATCCCCCTTTCAGACAAACACTGCTCAGAAAATGACTGAATACTAGCTTTTGTGGAACTGTACTATCAGCAGATAGTCAATAGTTAATACAACACATAAAGCAAGTTACACTACTATATGTTTTTAATGCCTAACATTGATTTTATGAGAATTAAGCTTGTTTTGATAGTAAGAAATAATTATGCAAATTATTGTTGTCATTGGAAGAACATCATACTTGGCAGTGGTGGGCTATGAAAGTATGACCTTGCAGTTTCATTTCATAATGATGATCTCATAAACTTAAGCTTTTAATTTCTTTCTAAACAATCTTTACAACTAAAAATAACTGATAATTCAGCTAGATGCATAGCATCACATTTTTCAATTTCAGCAATTTTCAAAATCCATTATAATTAATACACAAAATTTTAATACAGTAAATACTATGTGCCTATCGTTCCTAAGTTTGTGAAGACCTTCAGTCTTGAAAGCCACCTATTTTCTCTTAAAATAACAAAGTACCTTGCATTGAATGTTTATAGCTGCATCCTACTATGGATGCACATATGATCAATCTTGAATATTAAAATAATAACACGTGGACTAAACAGGTACCCCTATTTCCCCATCATGTTTTCTATCTTTTGTATACAGGCATCCGTAGATGTCTAAATCCTCAGTTTCCCTTCAGCCTTTTAGTCCTCATCTTCCTCTCAGCCACAGAATCTCACTTGCAAAGAATATTAAATATGCATGCAGTCAATATATCATAAAATGTTCTCATTAATGAAAGGCATGTAGCTTGACTGTTTCCTTTGCAAAGCTATTTGTATGCACATACTACTGCAGCCATGCCCAGAGCGCTACTGAATACAAGTTCAGCACAGGCTGAAACTCATAAAGGGACTGGGTCAGGCACCGTGAGGGCCTATTCTGGTATTATAATCAAGTGTTGTGCCACAGGGTTTTCATGATTTCATGATTTTTTTGTTAGTTTGTTTGGGAGGTTGTTTCTTTTTTTCATTAGCACTGAGGGTGAAATACTGTGTTACCTGTGGGAAAGGAGTTGCCCTTCATTAGGATGCCATAGCATACAGAAGATAAAGAAAGTGCCACTAAAAGAAAAATAAATGAAAAACCTAACACAACAAACCTAAGTTTGCTTTCAGCCTCCCGAGTTGTGGGATTTGAAGGAACTGGTCAAAGAGAAACATCAGTCCTTACCGCAGACTACACCTTAATCCAGCTCCCAGGTCTGTTTAGATGTACAGTGCCCAGAGCCCTGTTAGTGCTAGAGAAGTTGGAATTATCACAGATCGCAGCCTCCATCTTTGTTTTGGGAACATGTTTAAAATTAGTGCTTAAAGTTGTCAGCAGGCCCATGTCCAATGGAATGTGTCTGAAGATATCCTCTTCAGTTCTGTATCACTGAAGACTGGACAATGATCTCAATTTCACAACTGTGTCAGTGCACATTATTAACAGGGGTTCCACCAGATACCCCTGTCTCCTGAGCCTTGCAGGCTGCCCTTTTACTATAGCAGGAGAATTCAGCAGAGTGATGCTTACTTTAGACCTTGCAGAAAATATCTTAATTATCACACTCCTATATTGGCATTACCCTTCTAGGTAATTCAGAATGTAAACATTTTAAGGATTTCCATGAAACAGGAATATAGAGACCAGGGGGATTGGTTTGTTTTGGTTTTTTTTGAACATTCATCCAATTTTCTCCTTCTCCATTGTGACCTGAGTAAACAAGAGTGAGATAATCTAAGAGAAAGGACAAGCAATGTCAGGAGGTTGCACTTACTAGAAAAAAAAGAGAAAAATCACATACCTTGAACATCTGAGTTTCTCTTCCAAGTAGCAAATAACTAAGCACCTGTGACTGCAAAAAAAATTCTAAGCAGATGAGAATGCCTTTATAAATAAGGACTCCAGATCCCAAGGAGCATCTAGTGGTTTTGGTGGCTGAAGGTCAGTCACGCAAAGAAGCCAGTGAGCTGCTCTGAATACAACAGAAGCATGACCTGACTCACTCTCTAGAGAGGCATGCTGCTTACCAGGGGCTTGTATCAGGGATGTCACCAAGTACAGTCCACTGACTATTATCTGCTGCTGTTTCACGTGGGCACTAGTGATACAGCCGGGAGCAGTCTGAAGAGTATCAAGAAGGATTACAGAGCCCTGGGAGTGGCAGTAAGGGACTCTGGAGCACAGGCAGTTTTTTCATCAGTCCTCCTGGTCAAAGGGAAGGGGTTTGAAAGGGCCTGTTGAATCTGATGAATCAACAAATGGTTACAGGACTGGTGCCACAGCCAGAGGTTTGGCTACTTAGACCATGGGACTCACTTTGAGAAACCTGGTCTACTGAGGGTCCATCTGTTAGAGATGGGGAAGAGCATCTTCAGTCATAGGCTTGCCAAGCTGGTTGAAGAGGTCTTTAAACTAAAGTTAACAGGGGAGGGGAACCTCAATCCATCCCACTCCTACCAGTTTGATACCAGTGCCAGCAATAGATGCCTAGAGCCTGGAGAGGGATCACAGGTCAGCAGGAGAACACCCGAAGAGCAGCACAAAGGAATTCCAGCCCCTCCGGCCAGTAGGTCAGCTTCATTAAGAGCGCAACTTAAATGTCTCTAACATGGGGAACAAACAAAAGGAGTTAAAGACGTGCGCATGCCTGCAGGGCTATGATCTTACTGGCATCATGGAGTTGTGGTGGGATGGCTCCTATGACTGAAGTGTTGGAATGGAAGGGTATGGGCTCTTTAGGAAGGACAGGGTGCCACCCTCTATGTCAATGACCAGCTGGAGTGCATGGAGCTCCACCTGGGGATGGGTAAGGAGCTGACAGAGTGCTTATGGGTCAGGAGTAAAGGGAGGGCAGGGACAGGTGACCTTATAGTGGCGGTCTACTACAGGCCACCCAACCAGGAAGACCGAGCAGATGAGGCCCTCTACAGACAGACAGGAGCAGCCTTACATTCACAAGCCCTGGTCCTCATGGGGGACTTCAACCACCTGGGTATCTGTTGGAGGCACAACATAGCAAGGCATAAGCAATCCAGGAGGTTCCTGGAATGCATTGTTGACAACTTCCTTCTCCAAGTGATGGAGAAGCCAATGAGGAGAGGTGCTATGCTGGGCCTTGTCTGCAGTGACCATGAAATGGTGGAGTTCAAGGTCCTTAGGGCAGCAAGGAGGGCACACAGCAAGCTCGCTACCCTGGACTGCAGACTTTGGCCTGCTTGGTAGACTACCATGGGGTACAGCCCTGAAAGGAAGAGGGGCCCAAGAAAGCTGGTTAATATTCAAGGATCACCTCCTCCAAGCTCAGGAGCGATGCATCCCAACAAGGAGGAAGTCAGGCAAAGAAACCAGGAGGCCTGCATGGATGAACAAGGAGCTCCTGGACAAATTCAGACACTAAAAGGAAGCCTACAGAGGGTGGAAACAAGGACAGGTAGCCTGGGAGGAATACAGAGAAATTGTCTGAGCAGCCAGGGATCAGGTTAGGAAAGCTAAAGCCCTCATAGAATTAAATCTGGCCAGGGACATCAAGGGCAACACAAAAAGCTTCTATAGGTACATCAGTAATAAAAGGAAGGCTAGGGAGAATGTGGGCCCCCTCTGGAAGGAAACAGGAGACCTGGTTACCTGGGACATGGAGAAGGCTGAGGTACTCAACAACTTTTTTACCTTCCCCGGAAAGTGTTCCAGCTACACCGCCCAAGTTGCAGAAGGCAAAGGCAGGGACTGGGAGAATGAAGAACCACCCATGGTAGGAGAAGATCAGGTTTGAGACCATCTAAGGAACCTGAAGGTGCACAAGTCCATGGGACTTGATGAGATGCATCTGTGGGTTGTGACGGAACTGGCAGATGAAGTGGCTAAGCTGCTATCCATCATGCTGGAGAAGCCACGGCAGTCCAGGGAGGTTCCCACTGACTGGAAAAGGGGAAATATAACCCCCATTTTTAAAAAGGGAAAAAAGGAAGACTCGAGGAACTACAGGCCAGACAGTCGCACCTCTGTACCCAGCAAGATCATAGAGCAGATCCTCCTGGAAACTATGCTAAGGCACATAGAAAATAAGGAGGTGATTGGTGACAGCCAACATGGCTTCACTAAGGGAAAATCATGCCTGACAAATTTAGTGGCCTTCTACAATGGGGTTACAGCATTGGTGAATAAGGGAACAGTGACTGAGGTCACCGACCTGGATTTGTGCAAAGCACGTGACACTGTCCAGCATGACATCCCTGTCTCTAAATTGGAGAGACATGGATCTGATGGATGGACCACTTGGTGGATAAGGAATTGGCTGGATGGTCACACTCAAAGAGTTGTGGTCAACAGCTCGATAACCAGGTAGAGAGCAGTGACAAGTGGTGTTCCTCAGGGGTTGGTATTGGGACGGGCGCTGTTTAACATCTTTGTCAGTGACATGGAGAGTGGGATTGAGAGCACCCTCAGCAAGTTTGCCAACAACACCAAGCTGCGCAGTGCAGTCGACACACTGGAGGGAAGGGATGCCATCCAGATGGACCTTGACAGTCTTGAGAGGTGGGCCTGTGCGAACCTCATGAAGTTCAACAAGGCCAAGAGCAAGGTCTGGCACATGGGTTGGGGCAATCCCAAGCACTTAAACTGGCTGGGTGATGAGTGGATTGAGAGCAGCCCTGCAGAAAAGGACTTGGGGGTATTAGTTGATGAGAAGCTCAACATGACCTGACAATGTGCGTTTGCAGCCCAGAAAGCCAACCAGATCCTGGGCTGCATCAAAAGAAGTGTGATCAGCAGGTCAAGGGAGGTGATTCTCCCCCTCTACTCTGCTTTCTCACGCTGCATAGCATCCTTACTACTGTGCATATAGAATATAGTGAGGTGTTGCATTAGAATGGAGTAGAGACGTTGAAGCAGAATATAGCTGACATTATCCAGTATATTTCCGTGGAGAATAAGAGAACTCCATTAAAAAATGGAAAGATATAAGTAACTCTTAATTATCTCATATTCTGTCTCAGTTTTTAGACAGAATTGGAACACAACCAAAACATCTGAAATGTTTTTACTGCCCACTTCAGTGGTCTCAGTAATGTTGCAGGTGAGAACAAGAATACAGAGTCCCTAGAGACAAACTGTTACTGGAATCCCTATTAGAGATTAGAGGATTCCCTAATTCAAAGACTTGAAGAGTCTAAAGCTGGTACATTGAGTCTTCTGACTTATATCAAGACTTCTGTCTCTTAAACTAAAAAAGCTTTTTCACCTCCTGCTTTGACCAGCTATGTGCTGTTGCTTTACGCTGCTTAGCAGCTAATGTGTTCTTTACAGAAGTGGCTGCACTCAAGTGCTCAGTGAAGGAAATTTCTGTTGTGGAAGAATATTGTAAGATTTATGAAAAAGTACCAGAAAAATTTTAACAGAATCCTGACATTTACTGCAAGTATAATTATTTCAGCCCATTAGGTTCAGGGCCAAAAATACTTTTCTTTTTTTTTTTTCAGTGCTGTTCTGTTTAGCACATGGCTGCAAGAAGGCTTTGGTAAAGGAAGGAAATCATAGCACAGCCCTTGAGCTTGTATGCCAAGATGTCTCATCTCCATGTATGCTCTCTTAAAGTCACATAAAGGAACTAGAGCTATATTTGATTGGATCATATTTCTGATGAGATATTTTTAGCAAGCCTGTTTCATCACGCACATCACAAAACAGCTGGGAGCCTAAGATGTGGTTCAGTGTCTTTTCATTAAAGCTTTCTTCATCTGCAACATCTTGGAACTAACAACTGTGACTGAAATGAATCTGCCCTCAGCCCAGGAATGCCGGACACAGAGCCATTCATTCTCACTCGACTCCTTGTGGGAAAGTTGAGACTTAACTAACTTGCAGCTAGAAAAGGATAAATTTGCTGAGGCTGTGAAACAATAATCAGTTGACCCTGGCTGTGCTGAGTGGCTGGGTCATGGGCCAGACTCCAGGCGCAGCTCAGCCCCATGCCACTGTGGCTGAATCAGCAGCAATAAGATGGTTATAGAGAAGCAAAATTCTGCTGTGGTTGTCACGGTGGAATTTAGGGTGAGGTAACCACAAGAACAAATCCACAACACTCAGTGACATCAAATATGAAATATATTTTCTAAGTGGGTGGGTAGCATTTTCTGTGTAAACGTGCAGGTGCTCACTTGTTCTCTCTGTATAGAATACATACTAGTCAAGGTCCATCTGTGGCTGGTATCATGGAGGTGGGGGAATGGGATGCTTGTTCCAGCTGGTTAAGTCTTGAGTCCTCACTGGGACCCAGCTAAAGGACTGGGGCTGGTAGGCATCTCAGGTGCAGAAAGCTGGCCTACCATATGCCAGAGACATGCTGGAGGAAGGTCAGGGGAGACAAACACAGTCAGAAAGCCGGAGAACTAATAGAGAAAAATGTTGAAAGCTGTCCTTCTAAAGATTCTCAGAAAAGGGGGTAGTGAGATACTTAAGATGCATTTTTTGTCCAGTTGAAACATGAGATATTTCCTGTTTTCTGGAGCTTGTGACCCTCTAGCTTGAATGTCACACCTTTGCTTTTGCAGTTTAAGTTGACTAACACTGAATTCCAAGGACCTGAAAGGCTAAAGAGCACAATGTGTCTTTAGGATTGCAAGTGAACAGCACAAAATGAAGAAGTAACTGAGTAGAATACTTAGAGAAACAGGTATATCAGAAGTGTTTGCAAAGAATTAAAGATCTTCTATACAGTCCTTGAATTGAAGGGCTGAGTGTCCAAGAATGTTCGTGATACAACAGAGATCAGAGCTGAAGGCAAATGGATGTGAAACAAGAACTGGCTATCCTGCTAACTTAGTGTGGCCTAGAGCAAGTCACTTCTCTGTTTTAGACCTAATTTTTCCATATTTGTGCATTCCGCATCTGATTCATTGCAGTTACAAGGTTCTTAGCATTTTTATTTCCTTTGATACCCTGTGGGTCATGAGGTATTAATGGGGCTTCCAGTTATAAATTTTTTCATTCACAATTTTGATAGAGTGGTAACAACTGAAAGAATAATTTTGCTTCATGTCATCTGTAGATTTGGTCTGTATTCTTTTACTTCTCTGATATGATGTCTCAAAGTGTTCCACAGTTTAAAAATATTGCCCTATTTTGCAGGGGAACAAACTGAGGCATCAAGAGAGCAGGAACAGGCAAGGTGCACACAACCATTGTATGGCAGAGCTTGGAGCAGAGTTCCCTCCTGCACAAGCACTTCTAATTAATGCTTTCTGAGTTACGTGATATACTAGTGGGCAGGAGCAAATTTCTGAATCAAACACTGCTTACTTTGGGCAAAGCTTAGGTTTGGATATAAGTCCTGGTCTGACAGTCTTACCAGATAGTATGTTTTCAAAACATCCAAAGCATCTTCTGCTAAGCCTGTCATACCCAATTGTGATTTTGTCAGACCTTGTGTCATGACTGGTAGTAGAGCCAGAACGTCATCTTGTAATCGAGTACTCTCTTTAAAGCATTGCTGCACAGATATATTGATTCCTTCCCAGATATAGCTTGCAATATAGTTAAGAATTTAGAGAGGAAAGAAGGATGCAACTCTTGTTAGTCATGAAGTATCTTCCAGGTTTCTGATGTTACTGGGGAAAGGCTAATTTACACAGCTGTTCCTGCAGCTAAACAAATCTATCAGTTCAGTACACAGATCACAAACTTCTTCTTATCTCTCTACTTCCCAAGCAGGATCTATATATTAAAATACGAAATTACATGGCTTTTATCATGGATTTTATGAGCTTTGAAATGGGACCTACCTTAACTCTACTGTAAGTTAGTGGGAGCTGAACTCACTTACGGATTTAGCCCATTAATCAATTGACTGCTATAGCAGTAGTCTTTGAGATGAAAAAAAATGATTTGCATTTAGCAGATAAGACCTTGGAAGCCACAGATGTAATGTCACTTCTGTTATACTTTTACATATTTTTAAAGCTTTTCATTGCTCAGTGTACTAGATGGGTGGGCTATCCAAGAAAACAGAGAAACCTAAATAGCATAAGTCTAATTGTATGCAGTGTGGAGTTTGATGCTTCCCATCACAAGTAAGGCTTGGGACCCACCGCTCTAATCGCTGCTGATTATGGACCAGGTTACCTGGATCCAGAGTTGGGGGGTCTCTTAATTATGTTCCCCAGTACTCTGGTTTCCAGGATGGCTCATAAGCCTCAACACAGAGTGATGCTGGTACATGACAGCTCAGGCTGAAGTACACAATTCCTGGAAATTGGGTGTGGAGAGTGGGTGAAGTGCCTTTGTGGAGTCAGGTCAGGTTAAAGCAAGGAAGTGCAGCTGGCCTTTGGCTGACTACAAACGAAAGCGTTGGGACATCTGTGTATTGTGAACCCTAGAGCCAGCATGGCACCAGATTAAGCCTGGCAGGATTTGTTAGTTCTGGCTCTGGGCTGTGCTTCCATGGCTGTGCCATTACTAGAACCAAGATGATACTAAAACCAGTCTGGATACAATTGTGGTGCTGTGCCTTAATTTATTATCCAGGTGGACCTGAAATGTCTCTGCAGCTATGATGTGGACAGTTGGTAACCTGGGTAATCTGCACAAAGAATAGATTAAGAAGACTGCCACTTAGTAGGTCAGGTGGAAGACCCTGCTCTGGCTTCTAGTGTGCTTTCTTTAACCACAAGGCATCTCTGCCTACCAGAAGGCAGTTAGAGGCTTTTAAGGTCTGTCACCATTGCTACAGGAATGTTCAGAATGGCTTAGTTTGGGTCTGTTCCAGTGAGTGCTCTGCATTCCTGAAAGGCAAGGCTGTGGCAGATGTTCTTTGACTTAGAGAAGCAGGTCACTTAACTTATTTCTGCTCTTGGGTTCTCCTGAGGGCATGGGAATCACAGATCAGATCAGGGTCTAGGTCCATTTCGTCTTCTCTTCTATCTCGGGAGTCTCCAGGTGGCTCAGGGGACATTATTGTACCCTGTTGCAAGCACATATGAGGTAATCTGTTCTTCCTATCCCTCCCCTTCAGACTGACTCTGATCTCTAGCTGCTAGCTTTGCAGTCATCCTCATCAGAAACTGAAACTTCCTGTGGTATATACCAGAATCCTGTTGAAATGATGACAAAGTCCACTGGGTGCCAGGCCTCTGGTATGCTTCGCACAGTGCTCCCTACCTGCCACACACAGGAAGCAAAATTGATTGAGTGAGGTATGGAGTAAACTGGGAAGGAAAAAAAAAAAGGAAAAAGGAGAAAAAAAATGCAGTCCGCAGGTTAGAAAAATCTAATTCTCTCAAGGGGTATTGAAGTCTGCAGAGCAGTTATCTTTCTGTGTGACTTATAGCAACCAGCAGTGTATCCTCTAATAGCCTTGGTAAGATTGAAGTTTTGGTGATTGTGGTCACGTTGTTGGCTCTCATCTTCTTCTCCCAGAGTCTTTCAGCACTGCCCCACATCAGAGCTTTGCTTTCACTAGATGAGGGAATGAGTGGCCTGACAGCTTTGAAAGAAATGTTTAATAAAAATTGATGGATATAGCCCAAGAAGCTCCCCTTCCATTATTTTTGCTGGGAGTAAAGTTATTAAGCTTTGATGGAGTCATGCTCTTTGCTGAAGTACTTTGTGCCCGAGATGCTAGTGTTTACCAGGTTTGAAAGGCGATGGAGAGGAGGGAGATAGAGGGAGGTGGTTTGTGAGGGAATTCAGAAACAAAATTAATTTGATCTGTAATGGGAGGTCAGGAAATACGAGCAAAGAGAAACACCAGCAGAATTTAAGGCCAGAGTCTCTCCTTTCTCCATAGGTGTAGCAGATAAATATCTCCCTATCAGTTAAGTATCCACCTTTGAGGTGGCTAATGTGCTTGCATTGTTTTTTCTGTGCAGGAAAGCAGAAAATATTTCTCTGAGAGAGAAGGAAATTACTCAGGCAAGAGATAATTTTTACTGTTTAATTGTGGTATCCTCTCTCATGTTCCAGTACCCCTGTCTGAATGGTGGAGTGGCTGCAAGGTGCAGTACAGGCAGGAGGGATCCTTTCCATATGGGCATGTGTAGCTTAGAGAAACAGATCTGGGGGCAGATCTGAGGTGGGCAGTAAACATGGCTGGGGCAGTCTGGCTCTCCAACAAGTTTCCCTCTCCTCGGACCATGTCAAGTGTCCTCTTCCAAGGCTACACCTGCCCACTGCAGCCCTTGAATGAAAGAACAGAATGTCACTTGTAAGTGCTCCTTTTCACCTCTTTTCTCCCTTTTTTTTTTTTTACCCCTCTTTTCTCAGTTTAACATTAAAATGGAAAATACATTTGGACACTTTATGCTTTGATCAAGAGGTACATCAGTGTCCAGCAGCAACTCTCGCTGGTTTAACCTTCCAGTTGGTCAATTCACATCTACCCTCACAATTTTTCTGCCACAGTGAATGCAGTATTTAATAATACAACTCTTCAGCAAACATCCTTCTCAGAAACACTTTTGTTGTTTCCGAAATGGCAGAGGAGCCTGGTTTGTATAAGCAATACTTCATAAGACCTAACTAAATAATCAGAGTGAAGGGTCACAGTGTGTGCTTTAATGTGTGAAAAAGCTTTATCCTCAGGTTTGAATATCGCTTGGTCAGGCAACAAAGCGCACAGTTACCTGACAGAAAGTGGATGGTTTGTTAGTAGTTGTTAATAGTGCTGCGGTGGTCAGTACTTTCAGTAAAAAGACCAAGATCTTTCCAAAGGAATTCTCCCAGCTGCATGAGTACATAGGAGTTCAGACTGGCTTGCCAGCTGGGCAGTACGTAATGGAAAAAACCTTTGGAGCTTATGTAGGGGTGGGTAGATACAAATGCAAGTCTCTTACTTTTTCCACTGTAACTCTTGTATTTTTAAAATCTGTATTTGTATCTTGCAAGTAGATTTATTTTATTTTTATCTCTGCTTGGGTTAAGTTGGTTTCAGGGCTGTCTTCCGGTTATTGTGGTTATGTAAACAGGGGTAGGAGCTTGCTCTTGCAGTGTCAGGCTCTCGAATACGAAGTAACACCCAAGGATGACATGATGTTTCTTTCTTAGATAGGCAGGCTTAGGGGCTCATAACATGAACGTTAGTGAGGAAGAAATGTCTTTGGATGAGTGCACGCTTCTCAGTGGTTTCAGAATATAGGATTATGCTCTGTAAACACCCACTTCCTTACAAAGTTTTGTTAAGGTCTTGGCATCTTCAGCCTCCAGTGGAAATAAATTCTGCCATCTGTCTTCATGTAGTATGAAAAATGATTTCCTGTTGCTAGTTTTCAGTTTCCACTTTCACAGTTTTGTTGCACATCTCCCTGTTATGGCATTATGCAACAGAGAACAGAAACTCCTCATCTCCCTTTAGTGGTACATTTCCTTATTTGATGTACTTTTATCATGTTCTGTCCTTTGTAGCCCCTTTCTAAGACAAATAGTTGAAGCCATTTCAGTGTCTCTTTGTGTGATCTTTTCAAAGCACTTGACCATTTTTATCACCCTTCCCTGAGCCTTTACTTCTGTGATATCATTCTTTGAGGTGGGAAAAGCAGAGGGCCTGCACAGCAACTGCATCATATTGCAGATCATAGTGACATTTGTACTTACCTGTTTGTTGTCAATATTTACCTGAAACCTCCCAGAATCATGTTTGGATCTTCAGTCTTCATGTCACATCAGTAACTCATAGTTATGTTGAGATTAAATAGACATAGGTACTTCTTCCTCCTTATTGGGCCTGAATTACTAATGATACTAAATAAGTTGAGCCCTGAGGCTGATCTTTGAGTAAATTTACTTTTAACTTCCATGGGACTTCCACTACCCTTTCAGAAAGACGTATTTCCCATTAGACATCTGCTTGCGGTTCTGAAGCTAATTTTTCCTTTCTTCAGCTCGTCTTCTATTTTCCCATGCCCCTGTATGTGGTCCAGAAATCAGAAAGAGTATTGCATTTGGGGAATTTGAGTAGCAGCGAATTAGAAGACTCTCCAAATATCCTTACAAGCTTTCTGCCTGCTTCTTTTTTTTAATGCAATGGTATTTATAAAGTACAACACAAATCTCTTGCTGAAGTGACAGAAGTTGCCATTCTGTTAACAAACAGAATGTTAGAAAGCTCTGGTGATATCAGCCTGGTTAAGGAAACCTTAGAGCATGACAACCACTTACTGAGTATTTCAGATTAATAAAGCCATACCTTTAAGTTCTGGGCAGGGACAAACATTATCAATCAAATAAGAACTGCTTACTGAGTCTCATGGGTGTTGCAGTGGTAACAGCTTGAGGAAATTTCTCTTAGGCTCATTTTGAAGCAGGCAGGGTTGGACTTCTTCCCCTTCTGTAATCAGATACGTTGGAAAGTCTATGATATCTTGAATGCTGGCAACTGGAAGACTCTGGCTTTGCTCTTTTTTTTCTAACTGTCTAAGAAAGGGAAGCAACAAACTTGTGTTTTCTCACTTTTTTATTCCTTTCTCCCTTTCTTTTTAGTTATGTCAGAGGAAACTCTTTCCAAAATTACCCTTATTCTTCATGCACAGAAGAGGATATATCAGGATTCCAATATATATTAAACATCCTGCAGTGAGAGTTCTGCTTGTAACAAATAAGTGAATGGCTTTATGAGTTTTTTTCCTTGCAGTTTTCATGAGCTAGTAAAGAGGAATTTGGCTGTAAAATACTCTCCATCCCTTAAAGAAACAAATCCTGAGGAGTTTCTGGAACTGTTTTTAAATGTCAAGTTCTGAAAGAAACATAAACGAACCACTTAATCTTATTGGCTTGATTTACTGTAGTTGTTTCCTGTGAAAAATTCCCTAGGCATATATATACTCCCATGGCCTGATCTGGGAATACTTTAAACACAGTTTTCATGTGTACAGAGGGAGCAGGCATTCAAGGAAGGTTTTAGTTGTTAAGGTGAGAGGAGAACAAGTGATCATAACCATCAGCTCTCAGTGAGACCATTTACTAGTAGGTAGCACTGCATTTGTTTAAACAAATGAAGATGAGATGAGTCTGATATTGCAGTACATGTAAATTACTAATGGGACCTGTCTCACAGGAACTGCCTCTTGGGTGAAGATTTGGGTTAGGGCTTATTTTGTCTGTATGTTGTGTTAAATGCCCCTGATGTTGATAGATCTGATACTTTCTACATTGCAGCAGAGTTGCCTGCTTGCCTGGAGTACAGTTGAATAGCCTGAAGGTGAAGTGTGACCATGGCTGAATTTGGATATTCCCAGCATGAACTGCATATGTGATTACTGGGAAGAGGGGAGGGTTGGTATGTGACTGAGCTTAAAACCTGACTTCCAGCATTCCCTATCTTCTTTCTGATTCAGGTGATGAGTTTTCAGCCTGCAGGGTTACTAACCCAACAGAAAGCAGCTAATCTTCTTGTGCCTTTACTACCAGTCCTGTGAAACACTCACACTCCAAAACAGTAGAAACTTGGGGTCAGAATATCTAGTCAGACAATCATTTGCTTAGGCATTATTCTCAGTGACTTCTGTAGCAGTTTTGCCTGTATCAGAATGGTAGGACTGGGTTTCAGCTCTATTTCGAGCTAGTTTACTAAGGGGCTTGAGCTGGCTCTGATAACATGGATCTTATCTCTGCAGAAACCAGTTTCGGTAAGTAGGGGCATTACAGGAGAAGGGTCTGGCACAAGCTGAGCTGTGTTGAATAGGTACTTGGTACTAGAACAACAACAAGGTCTGGATGCTGATGTGAGGTGTGACTAATGTGAGGGGTTGAGGAGGAACTGGAGCAGCTTGGGTGCTGCAGGTCAGAGGCAGGCACTCCAAAAATCAGTGCATGAAAAGCTTGTGTAACACTCGCCTGAATTAAGCTTGTGCCCACAGGCAGTCACTTGCTTTCTGAAGAACTGCACTAATTAATTTATTTCAAACAGGAACGAGGTCACTGCTTGTGGTACAGTAACTTCTTTAGCAGAAACGCATTCCTTCAGTACTGAAGCATGTTTAAACTCCCTTTGGCTATTACACTGAAAAGGGACTTTGCAACAGTATAGCAAAAAGATGGAAGGAATATTCTGGAATTTCATTTATTCTCCTGCGATGGGTGTGTTTGTCTTCTCTGTTATGCAGTGCTGATGGGTGCTTCCCTGCTCTCCCCTGCTGTTAGCATGTCGCCTGATATTTAAAAAATGACATATAGCATTCAGAGAGAGAAGAACCTTCAATTGAAAATGCTCATTCCTAACACAAAGAGAAAGGCTCAACACATACATCCTTGGAGAAGAGTGGAAAATACTGGAAAGGAAGGAAAACAGCAGCACTGCCTTGTCAAAACAGAAATTATTGGTGTGCATTAGCCTATAGTGCAAGAAAGCTTGAACCATTAGTCCTTATTAAAGTCCACAACTCAGCTAAATTTATTTAGAGATGTAGCTTGAGGACTGTTGTTCCAGGTAATTCAGACATGGCCCTCTTCTATGATGCAGTATCAATACTCTGTGGTAGTCAATGTTTCCATTAGTTTGGTAGACAAGTGGTAAAGCATAGAGGGCTAAATTTAGCTTTAGCACATATGCAGCGTAACTGGAGGAATCTGTTGGATTTGGTCTGGTTCTGTGCAGAGGTGGCTCTGTCACCTTCAGAGCTTTCTGCCTTGTGGCTCTTGCTTTCCGACAGTGCTGCTTATGGGATTTTCCTCTGGGAGTGTGGGAGCACATAACTAGTGGCAACGGTGGTACGTTCTGTGCAGGCTTGTGTATGCACATCTAGACAGAGAAACATCGCTAGTGTAGCTCCACAGTGACTGACCACAAGAAAGGAAGAGCTGGATTTGCAGTCATAGGTGATGGGGTTTATTATTTTCTTCCTTCCTTACCTTTACATTCCTAAAGATGATTTTAAGATAATAAAATGCTGAAGAAATTCTAATGTAGTAAAATGTTGCAGAAATTCTAGTGTAGTAAAATGTTGCAGAACACCAGAATTGGATTTTTTTTTTGACAAGTAGAATACAATTTCTTTTTATCAAGGGATTAAACTTCTTCTATCAAGTGATTAAACTTGGGTTAAGGAGCTATCTTTAGGAATGATTTTTTTGATAATTCTCCTGTTTATTCAGTTAGATACTTTCTGCTGAGGGGATAGCTAGTGCCTCATTAAAATCTGGATTAGATCAACCCACGTGTTAGAGCAGATTCCCAACTGTTAATATCTTTGTCACTGTTGCCATTGTGGCTAAAATTAATGATCCCTAGATGAAATCAGATGTTGCTTAGTACCTTTATTTAGCAATATTTCTCATTTTAGTGTCTTCCTCATATTTCCATATGTAACCCTGCAAGGATGTACAGAGGAGGATGTGATTATCAATTTATGCAAGATCATTGAGAAACAAGGGAGGGAGTTATAAGGTGTGGAAAAAATACGGACAGGCACTTGCAATAGAACTGTGAGGAGGCTTACCAAGTGAAAGTCCGAGAGCTGGCTGGGGCTTATCCATATCCATGCAATACTTGCAATCCTGCGACATCATTTTTCAAAGGGAGTTGTGGAGTTGTGGAGAGTAATCCATCATCATTCAAAACAGACCAGCCGTTCTCTGAAAGCTCTTTAGGTCATGAGATGTCACCACACCTGACCATAAAATCCATCATGCTGGGGAAACCAATGGCCAGTGCCTGGCATTACAAAACACTGTGAGACAGAAGCTGTATTTATCTTTGTTAGAATTGACAGATCGCCCCTGTAGCTTCAGATTAGCCCACACTGACGTACCAGCTCCATACATTACAATCCATCAGGGTGATCTCCTTTGGAATAGACCAGCTGCTACTCTAGCTTGAGGATTTCTGGGTTTGTTGACGGATTTGGAACACTGTGAAAATATACAAGAAGAAAGGCCCCTTTTCAAATGCTAAACAGCTCTATTTATCCCTAGCAGTTATCTTTGGTGTTGGATTGTTCCCTCCTTCCATCCTTCATATTTATTTCTTTTCTTGAGTCTCTGAGAGTATTTTGTGCTGGTGAACGTTTTCAGCCTAACAGCCTTGCTTCTGTTTATGCAGCAAAGCAGCACAGCCTACAGCAGTGCAATTTACGTCGCATCTTCAGGGTCCTCAGAAGACTGAATAGCAAGTTCAGTCTCTGTACCTCATTGGTTCATTAGAAGGTCTTTTGAGCTCACTTCAAACTAAAACTATTGCTTCTACACAGAGGACACTTGTCCATCAGCATCACAGTAACTTTACATCTGCTGCAGTGCGTGTCAGACCAGAGCTGATTTAATGGAGCAGGCTGATAAAGAGATATTTCTTTGCTACATAAAGGAAATAAAGAAATAAACGTTTCTTTTATATGCTGAGATTTGGCTCTCACTGATGGGTATGTCTGAGTGTCTGACATTTTATCAGGCAAAAGAAGGAACTTCCTTTCTCTTTGACCTGGCTTTGTTTTCATTCTATTGCACAATTACAAAAGAATGGCCTGTAGTGGTCAATGGTAAATGCCAAAGCACTGTATGAGCAGGTAAAACTTGTAGTGATACTTCCCTAGAGGATACTCTGAAGTATTCCTGGGCCTGAAGGGAAGTCTTTATATTTAAAAGCCTTTGTCAGATTTTTCTTCCTTTAATCTGTTCAGTTGCTTTCTGAATCTAGGCAAACTTCCGTTAGCTACAGCACCTATTGCATGAGTTGCATTGGTAAACTACCTTCCACTTAATAAAGTGGAATTCCACTGCTGGAGTGACATCTGAGCATGTTTAAGGGGAGATCGTCTGCACTCTAAATTACATAGCTGTTAATAAATATACGGAATATTGTAAAGATTTTTGTAAATTTTATAAAATGTACTTAAAAAAGTCCAGGCCTGGATGGTATTCAGCCAAGAGTTCTGAAGGCGTTCAGGGATGAATAGATGAATATTAGCATTAGTAGGTAATCTCTTGCTTAAAACCACCTTATGATCTGGAACATTGCAAAGAGACTGCTGAGGCTTGTCCAGCCCTTGGCCTGTTCCCCTTCTGCTCTTCTACGTGGGCAGCAGTGATACTGCCAGAGAAGACCTGGAGCATATCAAGAATGACTGCATGGTTCTGGGGGTGAGGGTCAAAGGGCACTGTCCTGGTTTCGGCTGGGATAGAGTTAATTGTCTTCCTAGCAGCTGGTACAGCGCTGTGTTTTCAGTTCAGT
>JAVKLA010000031.1:305523-353450 GCA_034782735.1 Sagittarius serpentarius | reverse complement strand
GGATCTGATGGATGGACCACTTGGTGGATAAGGAATTGGCTGGATGGTCACACTCAAAGAGTTGTGGTCAACAGCTCAATATCCAAGTGGAGAGCAGTGACAAGTGGTGTTCCTCAGGGGTTGGTATTGGGACAGGCGCTGTTTAACATCTTTGTCAGTGACATGGAGAGTGGGATTGAGAGCACCCTCAGCAAGTCTGCCAACAACACCAAGCTGCGCAGTGCAGTCGACACGCTGGAGGGAAGGGATGCCATCCAGAGGAACCCTGATAGGCTTGAGAGGTGGGCCCATGTGAACTTCATGGAGTTCAACAAGGCCAAGTGCAAGGTCTGGCACATGGGCTGGGGCAATCCCAAGCACAAATACAGTCTGGGCGATGACTGGATTGAGAGCAGCCCTGAAGAGAAGGACTTGGGGGTGTTGGTTGACAAGAAGCTCAACATGACCCAGCAATGTGCATTTGCAGCCCAGAAAGTCAACCATATCCTGGGCTGAATCAAAAGTGTGACCAGCAGGTTGAGGGAGATGATTCTCCCTCTCTACCCCACTCTCGTGAGACCCCACCTGGAGTACTGCATCCAGCTGTGGGGCCCCCAACATAAGAAGGACATGGACCAGTTGGAGCAAGTTCAGGGGAGGGCCACGAAGATTATCAGGGGGCTGGAGAACCTCTCCTATGAAGACAGGCAGACAGAGTTGGGGTTGTTCAGCCTGGAGATGAGAAGGCCTCTGGGGAGACCTTATGGCAGCCTTCCAGTACCTAAAAAGGGCCTACAGGAAAGCTGAAGAGGGACTTTTTACAAGGCCATGTAGTGGTAGAACAAGGGGTAATGGCTTTAAACTGAAAGAGCGTAGATTTAGATTAGATGTAAGGGATAAGTTTTTCACTGTGAGGGTGGTGAGGCACCAGAACAGGTCGCCCAGAGAAGCTGTGGATGCCCCCTCCCTGGCAGTGTTCAAGGCCAGGCTGGATGGGGCTTTGAGCAACCTGATCTAGTGGAAGGTGTCCCTGCCCATGGCAAGGGGGTTGGAACAAGGTTATCTTTAAAGGTCTCTTCCAACCTGAACCAGTCTATGATTCTATGGCAATATTCTGTGACATATAACAGTATGGAGGTTCTCCTGACAGAAGCAACCCAGAACAGTTCATTGTTAAAATGTATTGTATATATATGTACAGCAATTGTTAGCGTGTTTTGCATTGCAGTTACTACACAAAATCCTGATTGCGGTACATTTTATCATCTCAGTCTTTACATAAGACAATTCTGGGTCTCAATTTTTCTAACCTGATTAATTTTATTGCTGCATTTTGATAGTTTCACTGCTAACAGAACCAAGGGGAATGTGTTAGAATACTCATGTCAACTGATTCACCATCAAAGTAACATCAAATACTCTCCTCCTCGCTTTAATATCTGAAGATTTTTATAAAAGAGAATTATGTGTGTGGAGTACTTAAAAAACATCATTAAGTTACTAAATCCTGGGGTACAGCATATTAATGCTCTAGAGATCTGAATGCAAGTATTTTCAAAACTGGTTAAAGTTTATCAGCCCTCAGACTGCAACAGCACCACAGACATTTCAATTGACAGGCTCTGGCCAGAGATGACACAGAACAGAGGTGATTAACAAACTCAAAACCAGATGCAACATTTGCCCCAAGTAAAACAGTTGCATGTCTAGTTTTCCACATATCCAACATCCCAATATGTAACTAGCTTTCAACTTTCATAAGAAACTGGAGGCAGAGAAAGAGGCCCACATTTTCCAGTTACAGCCTAGTTGTTTATCTGAAGTATAAACTAATCACCACAGGCACTAAATACGTGACTGCCACCATTCTAGTAACTCGTGCAGTTTGGACTTCTAGTCCCTAGCTTGACTACACATATCATACTTTTGACCTGCATTTTCAACACCTAATTTAAAAACAAAATCACCACAAACTGCAAAACAAAATTTGTTCTAGGTATAGAAAACAGGACACGTAGTGTATTCAGCACAACATTCCTTAAAATTTTACAAACATTTAAAATGCAATTGAGCATCACTCATTTGCTACAATTTACAGAACTAATGCCTTATATCAGAGTTATGTGCAAACATTCTATACTGATAAGAATAAAGAAAGCCACATTTCACCCCACCACAGTAGTTAAGTTAGTCACCTAAAGTGGATCTATATCTATTTTTCTCCCTCCTCTGTTTTTTCTGCCCTGTATCTCAGCATCGCAGTTACCAGATTCTAATGTTATGTAATCACGTTGCTTGTCATTGATACCGTTTTCAACAATGCTACCCAAACCATACATCGAATTAATTCTCTTACTAATTTTTCCCGAATGCAGACCTCAAGTATTAATTTATTCATCACAATCTGATCTGCATCTCTGGCCAATCATATTCTATCTAACCATCAAGAAACATTAATCCAGAAGGTTTAGATTTTTCATGCAAGTATAAATTCTGTGAATTGAATAATTGAAGATGTATACATTCAATCAGTCAAGAAGTATATTCATTCAGTAAAAGGTATAATGCACAAAATAAATTTCTTAAAGGGATGCCTTCTCCATATTTTTCCAAAGCTTGAACTGCTACTCATTCTGACAGGTAATGGTTTTGTTCCCCCCCCAGGCTGATATGTGATTTTAGACGGAAATTTTATCAAAGTGAATAGCATCTGTACATTTTTAATCTGTCTGTAGCACTATTTCAGCATTTGAACTCCACTGGCATGGCAATACAGTCTGGTCTGCAAAGGTATTGATTTCTCTTATTTTGTAATAGTATCTCTTTAAATTCAGAAAAGTGTTACTTATTGATTTTCAGATATCTTAATCGGCTCATATAATGAAAATAATTCGCTAACAGTTTCATCTTTAGAGGATGAAAAAAGCCATAAAATGAATTTTAACGAGGATAAGATCATCATCAACCTTCATAAGACTGAAAGACTTACATTACTGAAGAATTCTAATCTTACATAAACAAGTCGATAACTTTCCCTCAGAAAATTTGAAATATTTTAACAAACTGACTGACTGTTATTACGCTCTACTGGACAATACTGTAAGACTACTTTGACTTAATTAGAAAGAGAAGTAATTAGTAAATCAAACAATTTCAGAAGCATGAGACTAAAAACGCTCATGGAGAAACTAGGGTATTGCATCTTTATAATTTGTGTGCTTTGTTTATTTCTTAGCCATAACAGTCAGGTCATAATAGTCAGCTGTAACAGCCCCATATCTATATAGTTCCATGCAGAAAAATATATTTAAGATAGGTGCATACATTTGCAAGATCTTAGAGAAGCATTCTCAGGTAAACTACAGCAACTGAAATCAAAATTTTCTCTATTAAATTTAAAAATTAATTTAAGATTGAACTCACTTCTAAACATGAATTTAAGAATATGATTATAATCTTTTTCATCCTCTCCATTTTACATCTTATTGTGAGTTTACGGGTAGTCAGGGACTAAACGTACAACACACACAACTCAAATTGTTGAAAACAATGACATTTAAATAAACCAAAAGAAATTTTTACTATCACATGCACACCAGACGCAAGTGCAGTTACATCCTCCCCACTAACCAAAGATAAATTACACTCAAGTCAAACATGACTGGTCACTTCCAACTGGGAATCAGACTATCTGATAGGAGCAGCTGTTAGAACGGGCTTGACAAAACACTTTGTTAGTATCTAAGTTTAGAAATTCACATCCTTGCATTCCTTGATGTTTCATTAAAAGAAAAACATACTAGCTATTTTCCTGTTACTGCCTCTGTAGGAGAATGGCAGTGGGAAGCAGATAAGAAGTACAAAGTATTTTCTGTTGAGATAATCAGGGAAGTCAAATATTTCTAACTCAGAGCAATGACAATGACCCTGACTGAGCACTCTTCCATTAGTATTTTCACAGAGCAGGAAATTAGTACTAGAACTTCATTCGGACCCTCAAGAAAGCATGTTCTACAAACAGAAGTTTAAAAAATACTGGTTTTCTATATGTTTTTATCCCATTAACTCCTGCCACCGAGGTAATTGGAATTTCTCGGGCTGCACAAAACAAAAAAATAGCGTGTTTCGAGTTAGTCTGGAGTTGTATTGGCCAGCTAGAACACAAATGCTGATGGGCATCAGGAAATGATTTCTGCTTGCCTTACCCTCTATAGAAGCACTCTAGGTCTTTTTAAACCTGTTCAATGACCAATTTTCATAAAGCATGTAGGAACTTATTTTGAGACTTCAATTTTTTCAAAATGTGATTTGATGCATTAGTTTGATTTAAATCAGCACAGAAGTTGACAAGGAAAAAGAGCAGCAGAAGTATACTGAACAGGAAAGTCCTGTAAATGTATGAAAGGACAAAAAAAAAAAATTCCGGCTTTTAAATTTCTGAAGAAAAGTACCTTCATTAGAAAAATAAACCCAAAATACAAACCCCCTGGTTTACTGAATGCCCCAATACAAGTACAACAAAAGGTAAGTACTTGACTACTGAAATTCTACATAGGGTTTTGAAAGTAACCTCATTTCTCTGGACAGTCATGAAAGACAGCAGAAAACAGTCAGTGTTCAGGGATCTTACTACCAATGACAAATTTAGACAAGATCCAAAAATACAGAAATCTCCTGTCTTCAACAAAACGGCTGCTGCCTCTGTATATCTCATTTCATGTTCAAAGTAAAAGTCTTCTAAGTAAAATTCCAGTGTCAGAGACTGCTGTTATTCTTTTCACAGAGAATCACTTTAAGTAGTATGTGTTTACCATAAGAATACTAATACTTGTTAATATAATTATTATATTGCATCTGATTGCTAAAAAAAGCAGTTATGATCTATTTTTGTTACTCTACTGCACTATCTCATAGAACAAGGTATCCCAGTTTGTTTAAAGTTAAACTTTAGTACTGAAGCGTGATGGAATGGGGAAGAAGGAAGTAAATCCTAATTTATAAAAGTAATTCCAGAAACCATTATTAATGGCAACTGTTGATAAAACCAGATCACCTTTTCTTTGCACATGGGAAAGAGAAGTAATCCAAACCGTGAATTCATGGGCAATAGCAAATACCTTTTTTTGTTTATTAACAAGATGAGAGAGAAAAAACTCTGCAAACTCGGGTCACCTTCCAAAGTTATTTATAGAATAAACGAAGAAGAGCATGACAGTCACTCTCATTTTTAAAGCTTATTCCCTGATCTGGCATATCACCTACCTTAAACATATGGCAAGTTATTAAAAAAACCCAGCCAAAACAACAAAAAACCAACTTACCTGTATGTGCATTACAAGCTGTGTTTTCTCCTTGTCCTTATGCTCTATGCATCTCTTTAGTTCTTCTACCTCTGACATTACGGCATTATGACTCAGCTTTGCTTTAAGCTCCAAAATATGTTTCTCCAGTTCTTGCTTCTCTCTCTCATATCTTTCAGCTACTATAAAAGAGTGATAACAGAACAACAGGCCCAGTAGAAACACCTACTTGCAGTAAATTATTTTTTTCTTATTTCTCTTTTGGCAATTTTCTTCTCTACTTGAGACTATTCTATAACTATTGATTTTGATCAACATAGGTATAGCTATTTTTCACAGCTATTTCATAACCTTTTACTGAATGAGAGAGTATTTCTGTTTATCCAGTCATTTTATAGGGGTTTTCCCCTCTTTCATACCCACCACCCCTCAAAACCAACAAAACCCAATAAAATAGGATGGAAGAAACAATGGAGAAATTCTGGTGTAAATGAAACTTGGCCACAAACTTCAAGGCCAAGATTTTATCTCACCAGAGTAATATCTCCTGACTTGGAAGCCACAGTATCTGTGAATTTTATGTGTGAATCCTACAACTACAACAGAATTCCTTGATGAGAGTAAGTTGTAAATTTCCTCAACCAGAAATTCAAAGGTCTTTAGTCATAAACAATTACTAGAGGCAAAGAAAATCTCCATTTGTATTCTTCCCATGCATCTGTGAAGAAACAGAAATAACACAGCAAGGAGAAACACGACTGCATAAATTATGTAAATATATGTGTATATCTTAATAGCTCCAGTACATTTTTTTATTTTCTTCATATTTTTACAACAGTTTTGATTTATAATTACAAAACAAATGGAAAAATTAAAATATGCTTTCACTAACATGAAAATTATATTGTTTCAAATAAATTTACATTTAAGCAGATACATTAACATGACTGGAGAAAAACTATTACAATTCCTATTTTGTGTTACATTTCTGAAGCTAAGCCATGTACAAAATCTAGCCATTTTCCAGTGCTCTCTCTGAGATTTATAGAACAGGGAGTCAGAGTCCTATTTTAATAACCAAGATATTTTTATGTTTTCATACTTCAGCTACTAAATTAAGTCATTAACCAAATCAACTAAACATTCACAGAGACACTAGACTTGGAGCCACTCTATTCCTCTATTATCTTAAGTAATATATTTCTATGTTAATAAGAAGAAAGATAAAGTCTTTCTCTAATGCCTTTTTGATTACGTTTGAAAAGTTTAAATACAGATAGATAACTAACAATGTAGCGAAGAGCTTGTTAAAGTGGTAATTTAATACACAATCACATCTCGAAATTTTTTAAAGTATTTTTCTTCTAAATATCATTGTTCCATCCCTAAAATTCTAACATACTGCAAACAGAAGCTCTGACTGCATCATACTTGAAAATTTTCTTAACCTCTCTGGAACATGTTACTCCTTAGAAAATCTACCAGAAATTCATCAGTCTTATTAACCAGCTATGTAAATTACTTTTGCTATGATTTTCATGATTGCAGAATTAAAACTGCAAATGGACTGAAATGTAAAATTTCAGAAAAAGTTAAATGGCTGTTTTTGTTGAAACAGTAGAAGAATTAGAATGAAATTTAAAGAAAGAATTAATATCCAGGCTATCTAACTAATTAGCAGGCCTCTAGTGCAAAATATGAGAGTTGTACCTGTTCTCATTCTCCTGTCATCATCTTGTACATCGTGGTAGCTCTGGTGGTGCATAGCAACATGTGGAATTTGATGATGCAACTCTACACGGTCTTCTTCTACTCTCAAAAGTTGGGAACGAAGATCCTCAATCTAAAATGCATGCACAAGTATCAAACGTTTAATAAAAAGCAGAATGAAAGAATAAACAGCATACTTTCATTAAACACTACAAAACCCAAAAAAGACTATACACAAGTAACATTTATACATAAATCTCAAGAGTTATGCAGATAGTAAACAAAAAACAAATTACTTCCTAATTATAGTCCACAAAGTGATTATTCAAAATTAAACGAAACATTTTAACTTGTTATGTTGGCCACAGATGAGCATTAATTTCCCTAGACCAAACAAAATGCTACCATTTTATATGTTGCAATTGTCTTTTTACATTGCTAGTGAAAATATCTATACAAATTTAATAGGCAATATATTTTATTTAAATTCTACTCATTAAAAATATATTGTATTTATTCTTAAGAAACATAGGGGCTTTTTACATTTTTCCTTTCTATCATGTACAGTCTAGCACTTACAAAGGTGACATTGCGTACAGGAAAATAAAGAAAATATGACCTGCTAAAATTGAATTGAAGGAATATAGCTGAAGCTCATATTACCCATATGTGATACAGCACCATATTCCATGCACAGTGACTTAAATTCAAAATAGTAATAAAGCCAACTCAAACTTCTGCTAGATACACAAGTCAAATAACTAATGCTAACAGGTAAGTATGCCAATTGCCCCCTCCCTATGTATTTCAATCTTTTTCTCCAGCTCCTTTTAAAGAGGGAAGGATTAGAAATGGTTAAGAGAAAGGACACTTTTCTAAAGCTATAATTCAGGTTCCTGCACCTTCTAGATTTAATCATATGTGCATCAATAGGTATTGTTTAGAGCACACTTTAGATAGTTTTTCAGGTGTTCAGTTTTTTTAATATATTTTTATCATATTAGTATACAATACAGCAAATACTTCTAGGTCACTGGTTTATCTGAATTCACCAATTACAGCATGCACTTTGCATAACAATAATTACTAATACAGAAGTTGTTCTAACGCATACTACAAAGGGCAGTTACAAATAACGTGTTTATGTACCTAAAAAGTACCATAACTACTACTGCTACTATAATAATTATAAATATATATCTACATATATAAATATATATCAATATATTAACATATATACATAAAAGTTCAGAAAGCAGAAAAAGTATAATGAGAGCTCAGTCCGCATATTTTAGACTCTTAAACCTGCCCTTCTGTATCTCCTTTTTCCCTTCCTAAAACAATGTTATCAGAGTATGAGATAGGAATATTAAAGCAAAATGACTCAGACACAGCCTAATATGAAAACTTTAGGATTTTCACCACAACATAGCAGTTACCTGATGCAAAAGAGCTTCTCTACTGCCTTCCGATTCATTCAGCTTTTTCCGGGACTGCTCCAATTCCTGCTCAAGCTTTCATTACAGAAGATGATGAAAAAAGAAAAGCAATGTATGCATCATAGTACAAAAGTGTATTTTAACTATTTAATTCTGGCACAAATTAATAGATATAAACTTCTACTTAAAATGAGGTATAATATACACAATATTCTTATTTGTCAAAAATTTTAAAGCAAACTTTCATTTGTACTAAATCCCTGCTATATTTGTTTAAATTGCATAAAGAGAATTTAAGTTACAGTCTATAATTTTGGTACAGTATTTTGTATCACATGAAGATACAAAGTCACATATATAATCCAAACCAAAAAAGCAGAAAAGCAAAATTTTACTGTATTAAAAGTAAAAGAAAGGAAGATTTTTAAAGTTTCAAAAACATTGTCCCTGGATTTGAAACATACTTTCAACCTCAAATTAAAATTAACAAGGACTTAACATTTGAAGTCACCTTTGTTCTACAGTTTATTCATAGAAGTGTTAAAGATGACATGCATTGGTAGAACTGGTAATTGGTAAAAAGTCTGTGTTTTTTTCTGTGTTGTACAAGAAGATATATTTGAATTATTCCGGAAACAAGACAACTGAAAAATTGAAGTGCCCAGAATTACATACAATTAGAATTTTTCCTAAAAATATTGTATTAAGGGAATTTTAAAATGTTTAATCAGAAATAGTCAGCAAACTGATGACCATTTAGAAAAAAAACAGAAAACAAAAACTACAAAATATTTTTTGACTTCTACCATAAATAGTTCAAAGATCACAAAGATCCACATGGAAATAAACACAGTTTTTGACAGCGGAAATTGTTGTTGCAGAGATAGTAATTTCAAAGAGGATGTTGAGACGCTGGTAAATGGGCAGAGTAAACAGGACCAGCATTAACGGAATGGAGACAGTAAAATAACTTAAAACGCTACATAGATGGTTTAGCATAAAGGGGTATAACTTTGAAAGTATTGACAAAAAGGCTAAATTTGACGCAGGTGGGGAAAAAGCTAGAAAAAGTGTAACATGGCCCTAGCATTCAGCCAGAACAGAAATAGAAGAAATTTTGTTTTCTATGAACAGGAAGAAAGTAATATGGCAACAGATAGTTCAGTAAGAGTAATTAGTAATAACCATGGTGCAAAATAACTAGCATGCATTAGTCGCAGGGATGAAGAAAAGCTGCATCTTTGGGATGCTGCAAATAAGCAACAGCAGACTATGTATAAATTCAGAAGCAAATCAGAGAAAGAAATCAAGGATAATCCCCAAGTTATAAACTTATCTGCCTGGGAGGATGCAAGAATCATTAGAAGTAACAGGCTATAACAAAGAGCTTTGAAGGGAAGACAGAAGTTCAGCATAGCTGTATTCACAGTGTCTCTGATGCAAAAAAACAAGTAACTAAAGTTTTATTCTGCCAGATTCTCTGAAAAAAGAAGCATATGCTGTAATATATGACACTATACACTTATTTAAAACCAAACAAGAAGGAAGAAAATTAAGTCTTACTTGGTTCTTTTCCCTTTCATATTTCACAAGTTTATTTTTCATGAGTTCTTCTGTTTCATCTGCTTTAGCATCTTGCTTCCTTAAAGCCTTTAGAGGGGAAAAAATATATTGTGAACTTCATTATAAAAGTTACAGAAGTCTTCTTTGTAAGTCTGTTAAAATGAAAGAATCTGCTGATATATTTAAGAAAGATCTAGACAAATGCTTTCTGTCTATGTCTAATATTGCCATGTGGAGCCAATGTATATTGTTATGAAAAAATAAATATATGTCCATGCATACATAAACACAGCCATGCACAGAACAGGGCCAAATACAAAGTCAAAACTAGCACTAACATCCTTCCAATATACAGAGCTCCTGATGCTCAAGGCTGACCCCAAACACTTTGAGGTGAAGGTCTAAGAGGCTCAAGAGATCCCCTACAGATAAGCTGTGAACATATCAGATGAAAAGAATAAATTCTCTAATATAAAATATGCATGATATGAAATACAATGCACTGTAGTAAGGAAAACACTACCATAAGGTTGTGTAGGAAGCCAAAAAAAAGGAAAAAGTTATTTTTACCTAAATCTGGACAGATGCTTAGAATTGCAGTATTAAGACAGAATCAACTGAAACTTTCCTGATCAAAAGTTACTGACACTGATGTGCCCTACTTGAGGGGGAAAAAAAAAAAAAGATTAAAAAAATCCATGGAGACTTTTCCTATCCCCCCCCTCAAACTGAACTATCTAAAACCACATACATTTTCTAAAGCAACTTAGAAAAATAAAATTGCCTTGAATATCAATTTCAAAATCTTTTCCCTCTGCAAACCAACACTATTTGCAGAACATAACCAATCACTGGCAAAGGAATGCATTAGACATCACAGACATTAACACATACAATTTGCAACATACACAACTCAAGTTTGGATATCTCAAGCCATACCTAGGTCATTGACTCATCTTATACATCACTTAGAAACACCAGCTGAGAGATCACTAGTCATACTGATGGAATTTGTTGTGAATTCGAGTAACTGTTAATAAAACTTGCTTCTTTGCTGTGCAACATGACCAAGTAGTTTTCACGCTAGCCACAGATCAATTAATTAGAGACCTTAGCATACACTTTTTACTTTCATCCAATATCGTGAAATGTAAGTACATCTATTCCTTCCACCATTAGTTGCTAAAACTACAACAGAACAACAGAAACACATAGTCTGTCCAGAAAGAAATGTCTTTTTCCCAGTTTGTTCTTCCTGAGCATTATTTTTATTTAACATTTTAAAGGAATATCTCCTTAAATAAATATCCCTGAAATTTGCCCCTATAATTAGTGTAATTTCATTCAGTTTTTGAACATTGTCTCTTCACTGTATAGCAGGGAACGATTTCACTGTATGAAAACAGAAGACAAGATATTAATCAACCTCAGTGAAGCCAGGCATTCAGCTTCAGGAGTTTTGTTTTTAAAAGCAGCTTTGTGGAGAAAATAAATGGATTTATATACTTACCTCAGTCTTATATCCTCACCTCAGGAAACAAAGGTTTCAGTATGGTTTGGCCTACTCTCCTGCTTGAACAGTTTATACTAAAAACTGAGATTGTGGAAGATATTTATCATAACTATGCCGCTGAAAATATTATGTTACATAAAAAATTACACTTTTAATCTTACTGATTCATAACCAGATACTGTAAGACTGTAACACATTTAAGATAGTTCTCTAAGTATTCAGTACTGATTCAAATCTATCATTCCAGTCAACTATAAAACTCAACACTGCACACAGACCTGACACACTCCCATTTTACTCAAAAAGACTCTAGGGAGAACTCCGGAAAAGCTACATGAACAAATCAAAGAAGATTATCACTTCAGCTAATGCCATTATTGCACAAGTTCGTTTTTTTTTAAATGACTAGAAGCACAGTTCAGAACAGTCTACTAGGGTTACGTGATGTGTACTAACTGAAATTGAGCTTCATTTTTAGTAGTAAAATTAGAAGCTCTGTTATATACAGTCAACAGTATGCCATTATTTTTGGCAGTAAATTAATATTTAATATAGGACCAAAAATGCATGTTTTCATGTGCAGATTTTGCTAGAGATATCGGTATCATAATGAAAATGTTAAAGCTGGGCTGGAGTTAGAAATACTAGGAAATTTTTCAAAGATTTCCCTACCAAAGGCAAAAAGTATGTCTCTGCATCAGTAGTACAACCTAATTCCCAGAAGAAACCACAGAAGTTAATATGCCATTTCAGCTTATCAGGATCACTGAATGGTATTTAGGCTATTAATTAGCAATAACTTCAAATAAAAAGGCAGTCTTTCCTACCACTGATACTACAAATATGCTTAGTTTTATTTTCTGTATATTGTAAAAATAGCCCATAACCATTTCATTTTTGAGAAAAAAACAGTTCATATGTATATATCTATCTCAGAGTTAAATCACTACAAAAAAGAATGTGATGTTACAATAAATTAAACATGTGCACTGCTTCAACCATAAAACACGCATTTTTCCAGTAGGTGCTGTAGGCAATCAGTTAACCAATCAAAATTGGATCAAAAATCCACACCCAGACAAACACCAGCTGTTACTGACAATTCAGAAACTGCATAGGCAGAAGTTAATTCTACGTTTTTCCTCCTTCTTAAATAATTCTCTCTCACTGGTTTGTGCCACTCATTTTTTTCTCCACTAAGTGTTTCTCTGTGTAAGGTGTCACTTGGGAAAGGAAGGGTTAAAGAAAAAAAATACCATGTAAAGATCCAACTGATTCTTTGATTTCATTTGTTGTCTCCAAAGAAGCGGTTGGGGGAGTCAAATGTCAAAAATGGGAACTAGGAAGGGAAAGCTGAGGACAATGGTTCCAACACACGCTCCTCCCTGATGGCTCATAAGCAGCAGGGAGATGCTGTCCAGGAGATCTGTGCCAGGCAATGCTGAAGCACCAAGGAATGGGAACAGGCCTACAGTCATTAGGATTCCTCCTCTTGAAAACATTAACGTCCAGGTTGGCCAGGAAGAGGCTGACAAGGAGGTTGATGAGGCCTTGGAAGAGGCAGGTATGGAGGAGGCCACAAGGAAACAGAGAACTTCCATGTAAAGAGGTCTTCACAGCATGATTTCTGGATGGACAAGCTAAATGCTACACTGCCTGCCTAGGTGGTCAGAAGCAGGCTCTTGTTCCTGACATTAACTTTTGATTTGACCCAGCAGAGCAATTCCTACTGGTCTTTTTGAGGAGTTCACTGGCATAAGAGAGTATTAGAATACTAACATACCTGGTATACCCCAGCTCAACATACTTCATCCATATACAGTATATCAAATCCCAAAACTTAAAAAAAAAAAATTTACTCTCTGCTAGATATTTTTTCTTATATATGGGGAAAATTATGTGGAGGCCTCTGTAACAACAGTTCTCAATCTTTCCAACTTCTGAAAATCTAATAGCGAATCATAACTTTTACTACAATTTAAGCCTACTAATTTTTCTTAGGGCTTGGGTTTTGTCTGTTTGTGGTTTCTTAAATAAAACCAGTTTATTTGAAAGTAATGCACGGACCACAAACTGAAATTTGCTCTTTCAAAGTGAGACTGATCAGTGAATTATATTCATATGAACAGAAATACACAAGCAGACCAGCTTCATGCTATAGTTTAAAATAAGGCAAAAATGTACCACATCCTAATTTGAATGAAAATTCTTTCCCTAACTTGCTACATTGGCAGCTAGCATGGGTTAGAGTATGCTACCTAGACATACCAGCCAGGCATTTAAAGACAGACTGCCTAGACATTTCAGTGACAGGTATGTATGAGACTTGCTTGTGTTCCAAGACAGAGTCAGATTCAAACTACAATCAAAACAGAAACCACTAGCCACAGGTGGCATAGCACAAAGCCAAGGAGCAAGTATCAACGATGCATTAAAACATCCAGATGGTTCAGAGAACAGATCGAGTTTGTTTGTCTAAAAAGGTCAGAGATAAAGACATGCAAAAAGAGAATTTTCAATAATGCATTTGACCGTCAGTCTACCCCACTCTCTGTTGAAAGACCACCAGCTTCTTCCACTTCACAGCATGTGCAGTGGGAGGCAAACAGAATCTAAGTATCCAGCTGCACAAGGGAAAAGGAAAAAATTGCTTCCCGGCCCATCCAAGTTATTAGCTTAAGACATAACTATAGTCATTGCCTTACCACAGTCAGTGGGTTCAAAATGTTCTATAAAGATGCTCCTCTTCACCTAAAGTGTGCAAAGTATGAACACACGGATTTATTTCACCAAAATCCATGAAGCCAAGCGAGCACAGGAATTAATAAAGCCATGCAGGACATCCACTGCATATAAAAGCTGTTTAAAGCCCATTTTTAAGAATGATAATTGATCTTGTTTTAGAAAATGGATGCATAAATGCAAACAAACAGTACAAGATGATTGCATATTCATGTTCAAAATAAAGCACTGAAGAATCTCAAAATAGCTTTAGTTTACACAACAAATGTATTTTGTTAAAGCAAGCTATACATACATGTCAGTAGCAGTGGGAAGATGAGCATGTTTGTTCTTTCCAATCAGAAACATGTTTGTATCAGGAATATAGAAGAAAGTGAAGATGTATGATTTGCATGAATTTTTGTTTGCTAATTGCAATTTTCTAATTTGCAGTAATTGCTGTTTAAACAGACAGCGTTTAAACACACCAATACACACTAAGTTAAAAGATACATAAAAAGATAAAGAAAATAATTTTTATCTGCCCACAGGCAGCACATACAGACTACAGATTCAAAATAATAACAGAAATTTGTATGTTAAACATGCAAAATTTTATATGTCAAGCTTTCTTTATGGTCAGTATACAACTAGGTATCATCTTGGTCAATAGCCAGTCTATGATTATAATAATAGTGCAATACAAATAAAAAGTTTGCACATCATATGAAAGACAAAGACAAGACAGACAAGAGAAAGACTGAAACAAATGAATCATCATGTTCAATTAGGCCCTAAAAATATATAATTTAATAACTGAGATTTAGGAAGATGATTCTCTTAAGACGGTAAAATACTGACAAGTAGTGGTCAGTTATGGGCACTGCACTTTCCTTAAAAATTACTAACATTTAAATCTCACAAGATTTCTTAATTAAAGTAACTACCAATCAAATCCAAAAGTTAAATTTGATTTTGTTTGGTTTGAAATGTATAACAGGCAAACTAATGAAAAAATTGTCTCATTAAATAGCCACAAATGCTTTAAATAGCATTTCTTTTTAAGTTATTCAGGCTGTATTAAATGACAGAATTTCAGAACTCAGTCCAAATCCTACCCTCCCTTCCAGTAATACTACTTGGGAAGCATCTTGGAGAAACACAAGAGGACAGAAAAAGACTTTAATAGAACATTACATCCACACAATGATCACCAAAGACTGAGACCACTGACAGAGGTAAGAGTCCGTCTAACTCATGATTTAAATTACAAAGGACAAGAAACAGAATAACAAAGTAAAAATCTCCTCTTAAAAATTATGTAGAAACATGCTTCATCCAAATACTAATTGCAGCAAAATATTTAATTATTTATTTTATTCTCACTAGGGTATGCAAAAGTACACAAAGCAATCCAAGTATATTCTTTCTAACATACACCATCTTAAGCTACAGAGATACACACCATGCTCTAGGAAAATTTGTATGTTATAAAGACTACTTCTCAATATATTCCTCAGTACATACTGTCCATGCACACTTCAAGCTCTCAGATGGAAAGCTTTCTCTCCTAATCAGTATCTGCAGGAAGCATGTCTACCCTTCCCTCTTCTCCAACGTGTTGTATTTGTATAAATGGAGGACCATGTCCTCGCAGTCTTCAATCACAGAGTTATTAAAAGAAAGTGGCAACAGAAGATGATGGGCAATGGAAGACAAGAAGCAACTGGGCAAATGGCTATCACTCCTCAAAAAAATTCAGGTTAGTGATAAGCAACATTCTGTTCTTAAGGGACTGCCCATACTCATATTTGCATGGGTGAATCCAAGCACTTCAAATGGAGTAGGGACCAAATAATTCCAAGACTATCACTATCCAAGTTAGTATTATTATTGCAGACAAGCATCATTAAAAGAAAATTAGAAAAATGAAACCTAAATTGCTACCATCATCTCCAAGCCTTCTTGCAGAGAACCAGCACAGATATTTATTAGAGTTTACTGGCTCAGGTTTACCCCTAAATGTGTTCATGCTTTACCAGTGGAGGACATCTCATTTACTGGAAACCACCTTGGCTGCTTCTTCTGATACTCCTGATACTTCAGGCCAAATATAAGTCACCACAGGAGGAACAGCTGATTAAAAAGCCAAGCTGCAGAAAAAGGCAACTAGTCGCTCCCTATGTTGACTGTGTTCATTAAGAGTATTTTCATCTACAACATCCCCTAAGAATCTTTGAGTGAGTACACACCTGTATGTATGTACTGAATGAAAAATCCACGTTTTTCAGTATCTAGTCCTCAGCATCATTCTGTATAATCCACGAGATATCAAAGGATTGCACTAATGAGACTCTTGCAGACTTGAGAATAGCACCTACAATAGCTGAGTATCAAAGCAGCCTGAAAGAACATATTTCACAATAAGGAAGAAAACCAGCGATGTCATATATTGTGTTAAGAAGTTGCTGTTCTTAAGGTACAATGTGGTCACACTTCAACCGTAAGGCAGTCAAGAAATAAGTAAGCTTCCAAACTGGAGTCTCTGAGAATCTCTGTTCTTGAAAATTCTGTCACCTGTCAAGCAATCTGTGGCAAATGCTACCACCAAGTGATGGGTGATCAGTAAGAAAAAAAGTTAAATCAGATATTTTACACAAAATCCAATGATTCTCACCAGGAATTTTATTATATCTTTTATCGTTTTTTTTTTAATAATTACCTTGTAGGCTTTGCTGAAGTTGCCTAATTAAAATATAGCATATTTTTTAAAAAATCATAAAAAATAGCATAAACTATTGAGTTTTTCTAACAGCTTTGCTCAGAGATCTTTAAAGACAATTTTAATTCTGTCTATAGTACAGAAAAATAAAAAATACCTTAGCAAAATACATCAGACAATTACACTGATGCAATTAATGAACAAGTCAACAAGAAGCCAACTACTACTCAGCTTGCAAATACATTGTTGAAATAACAACCTTTTAAAACTATTCTGTAATGAGTTGCCACGTAAACCCATTACATATTCATATTCATAAATTTTAAATACTTCATGGACATAAATTACATTATTTGGTTTGCCATACTGAATCTATTCATCTGTAACAGTACATACAGAGAAAAAGATTTGAAAAATCAAAACCCAGAAGCTCAAAACCTCACATCGGCTACACCCAATCCTCAGACTGTTTTGGCGTTGGCATTTTTTCCTGTTTGTTTTTAATTTGAGATTAGATCAGTTCTAAACTTTTTGCCTCCTTAGATATTCTCATATTCCTATATCTTCTATAATTTATATTCCATAACAAAGTAATTTTCTTCACAAAGCTTTCCCACACAGCATCTTCTCAGGACGATAGTACACAGAGAGGCAGCAGGTACAGGATTCAGACTATTTTGCTGTAAAAACAAGCGTTTTTCAAAAGGTAGGGCGCAAGGTGGTCCAATCTGCCAGTGTGAGAGCATCAAGAGTTGTTCAACCATTCCTTATAAATACAAACACCATCCAGAAGTGAGACCATTTTCTACCTAGAGAAGGACAAATTAACATGAATGTTCAATGGGGAAGGAAGATGGGACAGCTGGATGGAAGACTGTAATAAGGGTCTGAGATCTAAGGACCTTAGCAATACCAGTCTAAAGATATCTGGCACGTAGGAAGTTGCAACTTTGTCACAAAGATGTTCTCCAAGCCGTTAAGGCAGCTATGAGAGAAGCAGCAGCAGGAAGAAGACGTACTGTTTGTTGCTACTGGGAATGTAATGGAAGTCTGTGTTTCAAGGGTGATACCGTCTCCGTATTCCTCTGTAATCTGTCAAAGAAATACTGCCTAATACCTATTGAAGGAAGCTCCCTTCTACACTTGTCATCTGACACCACTAGGTTCCGTTTTGCACATCAGAGGTCAGAAGTCCTTGAAAAATCCGTAATTCATTGCAACAGGGGTAATCTATGTTTTACTGGGATTCCCAAATACACTGATAGGAGTCCAGTCCAAGAAATCCAGAGTCACGATTGAAATCAGCCACCCAGAAGGACAATTTGGAGATATGAGCCCCTGCTTGAGAGATGCAAGATTATCACCAAGAATGTGATTCTCCTCCGAGTAGCAGCATCTATGAATGTATGGCATGTGGAATAAGCCTGTTCCAGTCAGGACTGGGTCTGAATCTTGGCTTGGGCAAATTCTTAATAGTAAAAGTTTACCAAGTAGACCAGCAGGTGTTGAGCTTTCTCGTAAACTGAGAATGAGGACTACATACTGAAGTTTTGAACAGTGGTGCCAAAAAATCTTTTAAACAGAAAGGGGCTCCTCAAGAAAAATTATTTACAAAAATATGCACAGAACGAAATAGAATTTGCAGGAGAAAGGATTCAAACATCTTCATCTACAGATGGACAGTTTAGGGGAATGGAAGGCCAGGGATGTACTTAGTATTTCGTATTCATTTTACATGAAATTCAAAAGATGAGCTACTACGAAAAAAGGTATCCAGCTTGAGGGCTCATGATCACACAACCAATCATATGAAAGTCTTTGAAATACATTTGAATTAATTCACTCGAATTCAAGTTTTCCTTCTAAGGAAACCATGGCAGTGTCAATGTATCTTTACAAGTCATTACCCCTTTAAACAGATAAAAAAAGATTGTTCCAATCTGCAGATAACACTATCAGATGACACCAACTCATTTCATTAAGCATTCCTCTACCAGACTGAAGGCATAACCAAAGAATCTAGAAATGGACATAGCCATATTAAAGAGCAACGAAAACTGTAATAAGCACTCTAGTTCTTTTCACCCACTAGGACATCAATGGGTGGGGGGGAAATGAAACAGTAACTATTTCTGAAATGCTAGCAGAAGCACTACAAGCATTTTGATAAACATTGCTTTTTATCTATATCAAAACTGCATCTTATCTTCTTAAATACGACCTCTTTGAAGAGTTTCTAACCTTACAGGAAATACAAAGCATCAATCTAAATTAAGGTTCCTCAATATCACTGCACAGTATAAAACAACTGCCTTCCAAAAAAGCCATCTGGCCACTACAGTGCACTTGATTGCTTGTTGAAATAAATTAAAAATAAACTACTCACTGCAAGCAAAGTTTACATTTTAGAATACAAAATGTTTTAATTTAGACAACCCAGCTAATTACTTGCTTTTGTTTGTTTGGGGTTTGAGGAAGGGCATAGGGGGTGGGTTCTTTTAAAGAATGTTTGTACCAATTACCAGAAAGGTCTAAACATAGACAAGACAGTATCATGAAGAACAGACACTGTACTTGTTATTATCTGGTCGCCAAACCAAGCAGAGCTGGACTGATACAATTAAAAGAATGTGCCAAAGATGAGCACTTCTGCCAGTTTGACAGGTACAGGCTCACAAAAGCAGCATGTTCCTAACTTAATTCCGAATACACAGGAAGTTTTCATTTGCATACCTCTTGTAATTGAAAAGACATATGTCCCAGTTGGTCCTGGCGCCTTTCTACAAGCTGTCTTTCAGCACGCATTTCTTCTTCTATCTCCTGAAGTCTTCTCTCTACCCGTTCTGATACCTTCAAAAGGAAAAAAAAACACCCTGCAGGAAATTAGTGTGTCTTTTACCACATATTAAGATAACAATGGCAGAAAAGGTAAATAGAGTATGGGGCAGAAAGAAGAAAGAACACAATTTTATTAAATAAGATTTAGAATGGTATAGAAAATAACTAGTTGTAGCACTAAGTACTTAAGCAGGGAACTGACCTACTATCTTGCTAACAATACCCTCCTTCAGGTAATGCATATTTTTCTCTACAGTGGTGGTTCTACTCAAATGCTAAATATCTCAATATCAAGCTTGGTGCAGCCTAACATGAAGCTGCAATACAAAAATCTTAGCTTCTCTGCCACAGGCCTGATTAACCTCTGGAGACTCATTTCTTTCACATCTCCAGCCTGTAAAACAGACCAACGTTTGCCTCATTCATACTCTGAAATCTGTGAGTGAAAAGTAGTAAACAAGAGCTAAGTACATGAGAATGACTGTAATAGCACAAAATTACACCACTTTAAGACCTTTTTCCCAATATTTTGTGAATCCATGTATGAACTAATACAAATAACACTAGTTATTTGTTAAAGCAATGTGGATTATAAACACAGTAATTCAACCTTAAACTACAATACCAAAACTACTCCATTTTTGCATTTCAAGCTGCTAGCAGACAGCACCCTCTAGTGGGCAGCAAATTAAATTTATACTGTGAAAGCTGAAGATTAGCAAGGAAAATATTTATGTGTCATTCCCTCCCTACCTTAAACCTAATTAATTTAAACAATCACTTAGAAAGCAATATATCTATTACCGAATGGTATTTAGATAAACAGAGAAAGACTTAAAACACGATTCAACTACTAGTTTCTGATGTATGTGGAGGGGAACAAGTTCTCATCTGTACTTTCACCGTTAAGCACACTTCTACTAGCACTAGGCATATGCACAGATAGAAAATTTTAACATGAGCAACACAGTTGTGTAGCAACAGAAACATAATTAAGGTTATTTTTATATTCTGGGCTTCACGAGGACATCAGGTTTAAAGAATTAAACAACCTTTTTCTTTACAACAGAATACATCAGTTCGAAAACAGTTCTTGTTGAGTAGTCAGATGAATAGTCGGCTTACAATTTGGAATTTTGTATTTTCTCTTAAAACCATCAGGAGATGCTCAAAAAAACTACTGTGTCAAACCTCGCTCTTTCATGTAAATTATGAAAGCTCTGCAATCATAATCCAGAATAATCACTTATTAAAAACTAATGTATAAAAAAAATAAAGACCACATTACAACATTTGTATTTGCTTCGACAACTACTACTTAGTGTTACTTATAATAATTCACAAAATACTACAGCTAGTAGAAACAATGATACTATGTAGCAGGAACAGAAAATAACACTTTGTCATTAAACTTGTTACATCTTTGCTGAAAACTGGGAAATAGCTGTCATACTTTTCTCCAGATATAGCTAAGGTACATAAATGAAACAAAGTCATGTTTTCACATTTTAAAAAAATCTTGGCTACAAGTTTCTGAAGGCAGAAGCTTTCTCAGGGCTCTCACACATCTTTTTCAAGTGAAGTTAAGCAAGAAAACACTAAAGCTATTAAGAAAGAAAATGTCTAATTTAGGCTTGACAAAAGACCCAAAAATAACATCACCCCCAAAGATGACATTTAAAAGGAGAGGTGAGACACTTCCTCACTCACACGGGTCTAGTTCACTGCATGCACAGCAGATGACATGACATGAGGCAGCACTAGGCAAGCTTCACATTCCTTCAAACTTCAGATTTCATTGCAAATTATCACTAATGCAGAAGGAGTAAGAAAGTAACTTTTTACTAACTACAAGATATCAAGTGCTTTGCCTTGCCTCTGACTTCTTTCAGCTCCCTCCAGAATAAAACTGTTATCTTATTTCTAATAAGGTACTGAAAAAGATGCATTCATTGTATTTGTCAGGTACACAGAAATTTCAGAGTTACAGACATAATCCTCTTTTAAAAACCAAACCACCAATCAAAACAAACCACCAAACATTTTGATGCTACTTATAACTCATTGGGAAAAAAACTTCTATCAATAAACTATAGTTCGTATATATTGTATATCATTAGCTCATATTCTCTGTGCACAAAGCACAGAAAGAGGAGGCTGGACGGGACTTCAAAGGCCAGCAAACTTACTGCCTGGCTAAACACATGACCTTTTATATCTGTATCATTTTTCTGCAAGTCTATCTAACCTGCTCAAAAACATTCACAGGAAACTTTCACAGCCTCCCTAGACAATTGACTCAATTGCCTCAATTGCCTCTAAAATGACCTCTTTTTCCTAAAGTACAATTTTAGTCTTCCTTGCTGAATGAATTTTACACCTATTAACTGTGTTCTGTCCTCTAAGCCACATCCAAGACCGGATACTGAATTTCAGCTCTGTTTTCCAACATACCTGAAGTCCCTCTGCAAACATAACCAAGCATCTCTATATTGCATCATCTAGACTATTAATAAAAACTTCAGAAAAAAACAGATCAAGAATACCAACACATAAAATTCACTTCACTAACAACTTTAATTTTAACAGTGAAGAGTTTGCTAACTACACAGGTATCTGGACAGTTGTGTGTTTATTCTAGACTATATTCTTAGACTATATTCAGTTTTACCATATTCTACTGAAAAGCTTATTAGAACAGTATATGAAATTCTATCTCAAAAAAAAAATCAAAAAAATTGCATGGGGCTATAGAAAACTACTGCTTCATCCTTGTAAATTCCTTCTATGACATAACTGTAATTTTTCATGACAAATCTGTGTTGACTTCTACTTAAGTTTCTTGTTTGCTCTTGGACATTTACAAATAAAGTTCTGGAAAAACAATCAGTCTATTTTCTCCTTTTTCAAGATTTGCCCTTTTTCAATATTCCAAGACCATTTTTTCTAACTCACCCCCACAGTTGTCCATGAATGCTCCAAAGTAGCCTTTAGTGGTTTTAAGATCACTTCAGACAATTATTTAAGTTTCTTAGCTAATCTGCACCAGGTTATTTCAAAATATTTTACATGCCTTCCTTTCACCCCCTGTATTTTAAGCTGAGGTCTTACACCCCCATTGTTGGTCACTAACTTGCAGCTTAACTTGTTGGTAAATATTAATGTTAAAAAGGTGTTAAACAGGAATCAACTTTCTTGGCACACTGTGTCAGTAGTTTCCCCTCTTCTGCAAGGAACAGGCCAAATGCTTTGGTCTCCCTGTGAAATGGTGATGTATTTTCAAGTGAATCATCATCGCTCTTGACGTCTCTTTGTTGGTGCACCCTATTATGTACCACCATGGCCTTTCCACTCTCATGTATTTGCACTATTTTTTATGATTGTTCTTAATAATCTAATTTAGTTTCCACTTTCTGCATTCTTTCTCTTTGTGTCTGAAGTAAATGCAGAGCTTCCAATTCAGCCAAATAGATACATTGCTATACTTCCTACACGTTGTTGTCAACTTTTCCTTTTTTAAGAGGATTTGCACAGAACATGTTTGAATATTTGCCCAGCTCTCATTTCCTCCAAAGACTGAAGCTTTTTCTGCATGTAATCAGTCATTTCATAAATAAAAAATTTGCAGCCTCACAAACTATTCCACATTTGTATGAAATAACAAAAGACATAGTAAACAAAGAACAAATCTTAGACTATGAGCAAACTGACTTGTTAAAGCAATCATTTTTTCCATCAAACTTTCGTTGATTATTTTTGGGAAGATAGAGCTTGGCATACAGAATGGTTGACAATTAGTTAAAGAAAGTTGGTTTAGGATAAGGGAATAGATACCACAGTGGTTAACATTTCTTCAGAAGGAAAAGTATTTTCTGGTAGACAATATGCTTACTATGAAACATTAAATTAGCATTAATCCTGAAAAAGAGGATTAAACAAAGACAGCCTCATAAACACTACTTTTAGCCTACTTTATAAAGAACAATACTTAGGAGATTATGGTCTTTCATTTGTGCGCCTCATTCCCTAGAGTCCTTAAAACTCAGCTGAAATTGGCCAATAGATTCAAACATTCAGTGGCACAGAGCTGTCAAATATATTTAGGCTTTGTGAAGGGTTTCAAGAAAATAAGATCCTAGACAGAGGTGATCTCATAAATACCCCATTTAGGGAAACATGGAGAACTCAGCCTTTATTCCTTTCTTTTGGCTGTCAGCAAAGTATATGCATTTAGTCTGAAATGAAGTACTAGCTTATTTAGCATTCTAAAAAAATATTATGTTGGAAGTAGAAGAAAATAAAGCCAGCGGCAAAGTCAGAATGATGCGTATCAGTGCATATAACTTTGCAACCTTTTTGTCAACTTTTTTTTAAACTTGCTTAACTGCATTTTTATCTTTAACTGCTGAAGTTTATCTAACCTTTCTACTTCTCTCATTTGGCTATAACTTTTGGAAGGACTTCTTCTCTTGTGTGGTTACATCAGCTATCTTTTGATCTCCTTCATGTCTTTTATTTGAAGTCATTACTGTAGTGTATTCAGATCGCTTCCACTTTGTCTGGAAATATTCTACCATCTTCACTCCCCAACACTTTTCTAAGAAGCTTCTTTATTTTTGTACAGCTCTCTTTTAGAAACCAAACATTATTCTAAGAGGTTTACCTTTTTTGCTCCAGTAGGGATGCCAAATGTAAGTATGTTTTGGTCATTGTTACAAGGTGAATATTTCACAGATTAAAAGCCATGCATATATATTTGCATATATATATTTGCATATATATATATTTGTTTATAACAAATAACTGGGTTTTTTTCTTCTGGAACACGTCTGCTTATTTGTTCCACAAAGCAGTTAATGAACCATCTAAAAACATAGTTCCTCCAACATTTACCCAGTCTACACTAGTGTAGACATTATCTCCCACAAGAATTATGTTCCCTGTTTTTACTCTAGAACTCACTTCTCTTCCTTTATTCCAAACAACCATGACTAAGGACAACATTTCTACCATAAAAGTATGTGTCTCCTCCTCTGGATCATATCAAAAGCCTTAGTGTAGACAAGTGATTCACTGAAGAATAGTACAATAGTTCTACATAACATGAAATGCTAGCACTAAATTATTGCATTCACAGCATATTAGAATGTGATTTCAAGGATGCATTTTTAGCAATACAGACTACCTGAATAATCATGACACCAAGAGCTGTGTCTCTGCATAAGGCTTTCAGGTAGCAGCAAAATCTACGAAAATGGATCAGGCTATCACAAAGTTCCTCCACCACCAATTAAACACAAAGAATACAATGTCCTGTTTAAAACCAGGGTGATATTTAAGTCATGCAGCTAAATATAATCTTGTGGAAGATGCTAGATGCTTAATCTACAAAAAGCAGCATCATACTTCTTGAATTTCTCCTGGTTTTCAGCTTTCCACTGTTATTTCTAGTGTACAAGTCCTGCTGACTGAAATCTATTTCAACAGATTTTTGTTGCCTTTCTTTTTATGACCTATTTTATCATCAATGCAGACTTGAAACAGAAGTACTGAAATCACAAAAGCATCAAACTTCTTTCACAGATGTCACTTTAAATATTGTTAAACTTTTCCCTTGTGGAAAATGATAATGTGCAATATACATTTTACAAGTCGCCTGTGCAGGCCAGAAATCCCTGTGTCAGATCTTCTAAAGGACAGTTCCTTATCTGACAATAATCCTGGCTCTCTGAGACATTGTAACCACATTAACTCCATGTAAGACCGTTTTCGCTTGACATTGCTGTCTTTTTCCACAGACACGGCCTACACTAACCTCCTAATGGCACCATTTCAATTAAGCATCTACTTAATTTGAACAAATCTGTGCTTCAGTGCAATTGCTTTTTAAGCATAAAGATCAGCTTCTTGTGCTATTCGGGATGTGCTTCTATACCAGGAGATTGCAACAAAATATCCAAGAGGGCTATCTTATATAACCATAAAGTAAGTAAACATTCTTTCAACTGTTTATAGGTCTGTATGGACATTCCTTTAGCAAATATCCAAACTCTTTTCAAGAAAAAAGGAACCTCACGAAATGTCTAGATAAGATAAAAGATTTTGATGTAGGGAGAGTTGTAGAACCTGCAGTCTTTATACAAAACTGCACATTGATTTTCAAGTACAAGGCCATGGAGAGTGCTTGATTTGAAACAGACATCCAACTATGCCTGTGTCACCATTTCAGATGTCCTCTGTTTTTTTATACTGGGGTGGAAAAGGCTCCCTTTAAAGGTAAAATTAATGTGCATTCATTGTGTTGTGTGCCTCTTAAAAAAGTATTCAGACTCAGCATCAAAAAGGCTCTAAGAATTATAACCTCTAATAAAAATAAATTCGGAACTAGTGACTCAGAACAACTGTATTGACTAGACCTTTATCACCACAATTCTATATACAGGCCATTTTCAAACAGCACTGAATACACTGAACAATGCAGCTGTAAAAATTTAGATATATGTCCCTACAGAAATGAAGACTTAAGGACACTGAACTGAAAAGAATGTTTCTACCATGAACTCATCCTGTCAAATTATCAAGATTTCAAGTTGACAATTTATCGCCAAGAATCATACAGTAGAATACAAATACAAGGACAGCAATGTTGGAGGTGATAAACAAACACTCCAAAGAGAAGTGATAAAGGCACTAAGGACAAAAGTTCCTGCACAACTTTGCATAAGGAAGTTGTGAGGAAAAAAGTATTTCCTCCTACCCAACTCACTTTCACCAATGAGAAATCAATTCTGAATTAAATCTTAGAAGAATTCCTAAACACAGACAGGTACTAAAGGATCTCAAAAATCTACAGTAACAGACCACAGTTTTTACACGCACTCTAATCTCATGCTCTTCTATGCTCACCATTAGAGCTATTTTTATTCTTAATATCCATACTAAATTCCTCTCTTTTGCATTTACCTCATCTCACCCGCTCTGCCAGCCTCATCAGTGTAACAGTAGATCATTAGGCTTTGAACAAGGGCAAAGGATCCACACCTAGTATGACAGCACAGGTAAAGAAGCAGCGTAGAATGCTGCTACTGCTAGGCTTTTTTAGCGGTGTGGAATTGCCTGGATACAATGAGTGATTAAGCATGTCAGAATTCTTCAGCCTGAAGAGAAAGGGAATCCTCTGAAAAGCCTCTGAAGAAACTGAACAACCTCCTCCAATGAAAATTAGGGATGAAAAAGCAGTTAGATTAAAAAAAACAAAACCTACAACAACAACAACAACAAAGCGAAGGAAAAAACAAACCAAACACACCAACCAAAACATACCGAACACACACACGCACAAAATAACCGATAAAAACAAACCATCACAAAGGTGGCAGCTCCTTTCACAATATGTAATCTACCTGGAGAACTCCTTGCTATAGGACACCTAAGATGATAAAGATATGGAAGTTATGGAAGTTATAACAGACTGGACAAATTCCAGAAAAGAAATCCACAAAGCGATTACAAAGTACAGAAAGTATAGAGATCAATTCCAGACCAAGCAGCTCCCAAGCCACAAGTGATTAGACTAGTATCGTGCAGAATTATCATTAGATGCCTTTCTATTCTAATAGTGCTCACTAAACATTCACTGCTTGACCATTCACCATACATGGCTTCATCTTTCCTAACTACATATTTCTTCTGCAAACTGAACCCCAGCAGTTGTTTTAATCTTTCAAGGAAGTCTTTGAATGAGTGGCCTTTTTTATTTTTACCCCCTTTTCTTTTCTTCCTCTCCTCTTTCTGGTCTTCTCTGCATTTGGCCAATGTTCTTCCTAAAGATAATAAGCAGCAATGAGCAGAATGTTCCAGCTGAAGTCTTACCAGTCCTACACAGGAAAACCATCTCACTGCAGCGTTTGTGTCTTCACTAAAAGAATGTCATTAAACACTTCAGCTTTCATAGCTTTATTGAATGATAATGTTCTCTCTCAACTAACTTATTCTCCTGGTATTCCCCTTACGATTAACAAACTACAGAAGGCTTCGTTGTTACACTTCACATCTCTGATTTTTTGCTTCTCTCAGGTCAAAAGTTGTAACATTCAATTTCAAATCTTGAAATCCTACTATAGGAGGTCACAAAGAGCTAGTTATTTCTTTCATTAATGAAAAGACAGTGGCTGCCAGCATTCCAGAGGATTAAGGAGGAAGGTTTCTCTCATTCAAAGGCATTGAACAGTTGTAGGGTAGCCAGCTGTAGCAGCTATTTTCTTGAGACGACCTTGGTTAAAACTTACTGAGTTTGCTCATTTCCTGGTACACGAAAGAGGAGAAGATTAAGTATACTGATAAGAAGGCCACAACAAGAAAAACACAGAGTTTTGCAAGTATCAAGAATTCTTTATCAGATAAACTTATTTTATTCTACCAGGCTATTAGAAGAAAGCGGAGCTAACGTCCTAACACAGACAGCCTGTTATATTTTTCTAGGAAGGCCAACAATGCAAGTCTTCCTCCACTGATAGATTCTATAATATCAAGCATATAACTGGTACTGATGGATCACAGTCTCTTGAATCCCTGTCCAACTTCATCTAGAGTCAGGAACTCAGACAAGCACAATTACTAAATCCGCTGGTGCCAACAAGTGGTCGGTGCCAACAATATTGTTATCAGTGACAAACACATCACTAGAGCTCTTGACAGAGCATTTAGTACAATTCATGCAATTTTAGGGCAAGGTGAATCACCTGTGGGAAAATAAGGACACGCAACACTTGCTCTGAAAAGTCAGCATTGCTACTGATACCACATCAATACTTACATAAAGCATACACTCAAGCCTTATGCGTCAAGAACTACCTACAGGATTTTCACCTCCTAACTACTGGGGAGATTCTCAGCTTCTCTTGTTGCTACAGCAATACACTGTTGGACTTCCACCTCCATAGCAGATCTCTTTCATATTTAAGAGATATAGACTACAGTTAGCCTGCTTCCAGCAGATACAGGAAGCAAAAAAGAAGAGACTATGATGGCTGTCCTGCCTCCTTTGTTACATTTGTCACAAAGCCTTCAGAGAAGAGTGCAGCCCAAAGAAACTCCTCCCATTATGCTGCACAGATGATAAGGACTGAAAAGGACAGGGAGGGAAGAAGGAAGAGGAAACAATATTATTCATCATCATAACATGGGAAAGCTTGCACATTTCAAAAGGTATCTTCAAGTATGATAGTGTTCAAACTGATGTTCAAAGTTAAAAAGCAGCTTTCTCCAAGACCGTGAATTTTGAAGCAGAAAAATTCACTACATACACACTTGTAGAACACTCATTTTTACTTTAAACGAGTACCTGAAATATAAAACTTGCCTTGCTGATTTCATTATAGAAGGGTAACATTATAACAACCTATAGTGGCCTAGATAAGATCATGTTCAGATACACATACTAATATGTGGTACCGATTACCAGCACACACATTAAACTAGAAGTCCACATCCTGCTTAGAATACTAAATATAAATCATCTTTCCATGTTAGTCACACTCACCGTTTCTTGTCTTTGGGACTCTGTGAGCTTTTCAGACAATTCTTCTAGAGTCTTTCTTAATTCAGCATCAGTCCTTCATAGAAAAATTATAGGTAAGACAATATTCTACAGTGCAAAAACTAAATATCAACTGTGATAATTCTAAGCAGCAATGATCTTCTGGATTTTTATGCTACTTCAATTTGTTCTACAGCCTTTAAATTCCTGGCATAATTAGAGACCAGCCTCAAGTGGAAAATTCATGATGAAAAGCATTTCCATGCCTCAAATGAAGGTAACAGAGCATCTAGTTTGAAAGGCTAGGTATCAGGTCAACGAGTACAAAATTACAAACACATCTACACAGTCCTTTTGAACAGTACTAGTTCCTATTAGGAATTAGCAGACTAATTAATTCCTGTTATTGCTATTAGACAAAGCACCATATGTTGAGACAGTATGTACTTTTAAAAAACATTATGGCCTGCATAAGAGCTTGCCCTCAAGAGACTCCAGTACCAAGAACAAATAAGGAGCAAAGCTGTAATAAAAGAAATTCCCAAGTCCTTGTCATTTTGTCCACATATTAAAAAGGCGGGGGGGAAGCCACATATACTACGCAAATCAGAACTGATGGGTGTTATTTACATTTATAAATACTGCACAAGACGATGTGGAATAAGCAGTTCGTAATACTGCTTTCATCCACATGTTGTGCAATCCCTCACTCACCCCAAAATTATTTTTTTTAAATACAAAAGAACAAAGGAGTTTAAGAATTATTTAAAAGCATAACAATTATTTTCCACACTATTCTTCATATGGAGTTATATTCTGTTTATACCGATTTCTTCTTGAAAGCTCCCGACTGATGTCATCTCCTAGGCGAACTTGTTCACTACTGAGATCTCGAAGAGACTGGTGGAAAGAATGCAGCTGTAAATTAAAGTGCACAAGTTAAGCCAAGGCTTAGGAACCCTTTTTTTCTGTGATATTCCAAAAATACATGTATACACACTTTTTAAAATAAAGCAGATAAAAGTAACCTACAAAACAACAAAATTCCATGAATTGCAGATGAGCCCAGATGAGTGGATGAGGCTTGCATGCTTCTGTTTCAATCAATCCTTCACAATACTTGCTGACTGAAGTTTAATTTTCAGTACACTGATTATTAAACCAAGTTTCCCAACTATGGGTTTTGTCTATGGTTCAGAGCTTGGTCATTTTGGTTACCTGACACTGCACCATCTTTTTAACCTAATGCAAACAAGTTGAAAGATCTGAACAGGTGAAGTCAGGAGAGACATTTCCTGCTAATAAATGCTAGTATAAGTGAAACAAAGTTCTGCCCAGCTATACATATTACTATAAAAAGATGGCATATGAAACTGGAAGTGACCAAGCAGAATACTATGATGTATTCAGGAACTACTAAAGCACTGAGGAAAGGTATTTTACCTTGCCCAAGACTTTACATACTCTACTAGAATGCTTTTTTCAGAGCTTGGGGGGAAAAAACAAAACAAAACAAAACAAAAAATCACACATCTATTTTCCTCTGTAAAACCTCCCATTTCCCCCATTCGGCAAGCCCTCAATTTATAGTCAAAGTTTTTAAGGAAGCAAATAAAAAAAAGTAATAGGTCATCCATCCTTCACAGGATAAAAAGTGACAGTTAATCCATCCTAATCCAACCTACTGCTGTCAACAGCTCAGTGGCCAGGAATGTCATTATGAAAAATCCTGGTTTATAATATTCCCTTGTTCTATGCCCAAGACTTAAACCTGGGTCTTCCACAGCCCAGCTGACTGCCCTCAACATTCAGACACAGGTACTACCATCTCCCCTGCGTGACTAACCAGAAATTTCAACCTGACCCAAGAGACTTTGAAAAACACAATATATTTTCAGAATGTATCAGCCTAAGAAGGAGAGAGACTCAAATGTGTTAAAAGCCCTTTCAGCTGGAAAATTACCTTAGCTAGAAGCAGTCAGAATGGGAATAAAGGGACTGTGGTTACAGAAAGAAGAAAAAGCCACAGCTTTAGTTAAACAGTACTGCTTTATCTCTGCCCTAATTTCTATCTATGGTCATGATCAATGACTACTTCTAGTTCATCATTCCTCAAAGCACTGTATTCTTCTTACAAAATAGTTAATGATTGAGTAAAGCCATATTCACTCACTAAAAAGCAAGAATAAGGAATAAACGAGCAGTTATCAAAAACAGGGAAAAAAGCAATTTGCTTACATAGTTACTTAATATAAACTAGGAATTTTGTATGCATTGCAGGAACTCTCTTGAATAAAATTTCTAAGATATTTACAGAGTATTTAGAAGTAGTCTAAAATAGTTCTAAGCTCTTTGGAAGCTTAGGAGGAAAGATTTCCTTCCAAGGATTACGTTCCACACTAACCTTGGGGGAGGAAAGAAGGCAGGGAGTAGACTGAAAGGACAATGAAACAGGGTTAAACAGAAATCTAGGAATTTCTGTAGCACTCCCCAAAAAGTCAATTGAGATAATGTATTGTGCTTAAGTTTAAAATTAATTATTTGGAAGTTGAGACTGATTTAATGAAGTCAGCATGAACACCGTAGCTGCTTTAATATCAGTCATAATACATTTCTCCTGGCCAAACTGGTCCACACAGAGGTATTCACTCAAGCAGGTCTAGCCACTCTGAAAGAGCAAAAACAGGTACTGAAATCTCCTCTCTATCTGTAGGATATAGAAAGCCTATAATCTTATCCATTAAAGTAATTAATTTATTTTTTCTGAAGAGTCTGCAAGTAGACACAAGTTGAGGGTAGGAAAATTACCGGTGCCATACACATCCTCTCCTCCTTGCATCATCTGCCTGAAGTACAGGGTCAAATTATCCCACTCACAGGTCAGACCTAGAATTAAGATGGAGAACTAGCTGGCTCAAGATCAGTCCAGGCTACACTGAAGTAAACAGCAAGAGCACTAAGATCCTGTGCCGTTAACTAAAGCAGAACAATCCCCCTTATAGCCACACTGGAATTCAGCCTGTAGGTGAATGTTAATCACATATTCAGAGACGATTTTTCTTTCTCATAAGTGGCCTAAATACAGAGATTATTTTCGTACATTCCTTTTGCTATCACTACCATCTGCGTTTTTTCTCTATAATGATAGATTTGCATGAAATTTCATGACACTGAAAAATACAAGAGTTGACTGCCTAATGAAGAACGGCACGTTAACATTGAAAGTACACTTCATAGCCAAAACATTCTTAGCTGCATCATCAGAGTAATCAATTTGATGTAAAAGCAAAGAGCCTGGTGACCGCATATCAGGGGAAATAACTCCCATTAGTGCTCTGTACCTGGTCCAAATTATCTGCCTCATTGACAAATCGAACACTTGCAGATCTAGACCTTCGATGTTTATTGCCCTGTGAGTCTCCATAATCCCTGAGAGGAGAAGTAGGCAGGAAGTGACGGTTCCCTTTATGAGATAAGAGATAAAAAAATAAGTAGGAAAACAAAATTTTGTATGGGAAATTTTTCATTTTGCTTCATGAAAAACGTGTGTTTCATCTTGCCAATATCCTTACAGGCCACATTACAGACAAAACAACTACTAAAGTTACATAAAATGCACAGGTATACTTCTTGTTTAGCTCTTGCCAGGATTCTTCTTCAATTTAAATATTTCTGGAATACATGTACGTGATGGGTAAGAAAGAGGTTTCCTTTGTTCTTCCAAGGAATAGGTAGTTTTCTCCTCAAGTTTTATTTGCCAAAGCAACAGCTTTTCCTCCACCTGGACCTATTATAGCTTCCAACTATGGTACTTCACAGCTTTCACATTAGAAAAATGAAAGTTTAGAGCTTTCTGCTAAAATACATTAAATGCTACTTCTGGGAGGAATACTACTCCCAAATACACCTTTTCCTAGAATAGAATGAATTTGCAGAGAGACATACAAGAAAAAACTACTTTTCTGTAGATTATACATTGGTTCAGTTTTTCCTTTTTCACTGAGTCTTACATAATTTCATCCACACATTCATAATCTTATGTATTTAAATTTTAACTTTCCTTTTTGCTGTGAAGCAAGCTTCAGAAGCTGCAATATCTTTTGGATTTAGCTTTAACTTGTATATACCTACAACTCACCCAGTGGACAAGGAATTTTCTCTACTGAAAGAATCAATGTTTCATTTAGATCTCTCAGGATATCAGCAGAACAGACTATGTAACAGAAAGCTGTAAGAATTTACCGAATAAACAACCATATAACTTAATGCAGGTCTCCCAGATTTCTAAACTGAATTTCTTTGAAGTAATCAATGATGACTTCACGCCACTATCTTTACATATTTTTCTTCTTAATTTCCTCTTTCCTTACAAAAGCTATATGACATAATTTAAGTATACTCAAGCACCTTAAGTATTTTACCTGACACTCCTCCTCCATCCAGATCACCAGGGTATAAGCTTGAGAGAGAAGCACTTCTCATTCCAGAATTTCGGGTTAATCTTTCGCTCCTTAACTGACCTATAGATTGTTCCAGTGTTTCTTTTAACTGCAGAGAAATGACAATTTACTGAAATACGAACACAGAGTGATTAAAAAAACCTACATGCATGTAAAATATTATTTTTCCAAAAAAGTCCTTACGAGAATCAAAACTATTTTTAAGCCAAGTAGAGCTATGAATTAGTAACAGCTTTTCTTCAATATGTCATATTCCCATAACTATAGCAAAACGCGTTTCCAACATTGGCAGCTTCAAATATCAAGTTTCTTAAAACACTGGTACAACACACCAGGAAAACTCAAAAGAAAAGTATGTCTCCTACAACCAAAATAAGACCTATTTTCCAGCAATGCTCAATAAGAGCCCTGCAAAATCCAGAAAACATCTTCAAAGAATGGGTTTTTTTAATTGGAATTTTTCTACCAGCCCTAACTGGAATTAATTTGACATATGGCTATCAAATTTGACTAAGCAGCTTTACATAAAGCCCTACTTTCAGTAGTTACACTTCCAGAAAAAAGCAGCCATTCCCAACTTAAAATTCAGAATTAACTATATTACTAAATAAGCTCCTCGTTTTTCAAACTTGCATCTTATTTTCTAAGATTGCATTTATTAACTTTGGTTTTTAGCCACTTGCTTTCGTCACACCTTTATTTGACAATCCACAAAATATCAATTTCTAAAGGTTCACCTTTCCTTTCACTAACAGAGGCTTGTACACAATGGTTAAATTGCTGCTTTATTCTTGCAGAATTATACACATTGTGTTGGATCTCTCTCTGGGCGGCACTTTTTTCCCCAAAGCATAAAACACTACATTAAATCTTTTCTGAACCTTTCAATGCTTGCTTAGGTTCTTTTTAAAGTACTATGTTTTCATTATATGGTATTATTAAAACAACTTCATTATCACTAAGAAAATCTCAAACCAAAAACCTGATGGATTTTCTAATGCTTTCTCAAAAAGACAGAGGCTACTTGAGGGAAAGAGATACAATAATGCATGTATGTAACAGAAGATCACTTTTGTATTCAGAAAGCTAAAACTTAAAAAAAAATAATGAAAATGCCAGAGGATCAAAGACAGAACAGCAATAACTCAGTTTTCAAATCTAACTTGTCTCTGTCAAAGAGTTATCTTGCATCTTTAAAATGGCAACAAAAATTCTGAATTAAGCTACAGGTGCTCAGTTTGCATGCTTTAGCTTTACAGCACTCATTTTCATCCTTTATACATGAAGCAGACAGCTGGATTTTTTTATTATTTTTATTTCTTTAAACAAAGATCCATGACAGTGTCCAGAATTAACAACCTTACTCTTCAGTCTATTTCTTTAGAACAGAACAATGGCCAAAAAATTGTTTAAAAATTTTGAGTTATAATTCACATTATCAACATCGTTATATATTAAGATATTTGTGTTCTCTTAAAAAATAACTTAATTGTTAAAAGAATTAAGAGACTAGTGACAATAGAAAAGATATTAAAATACGCAAATTTGAATAGAATACCCTTAATATTCACCAATCTGAATTCCATCCCATGACATCTCCTCTATAAGCTATTTAAATCCCATCAAAACAGTGCCTAACATTTTGGTTCTTTCCCTTTTCTTCTTTTTTTTGTTGTTTTATTTTTGGTTTGGCTTTTTTTTAGTTTATTTAGAGACAAACATCAGCACCACCAGAAAAAATAAAATTAAAAAACTCTCTCAAAGTCTAATTACTTTTAAACCTCTCCAAAGCCTCACATGAGCAAACCCCCCCACCTTTTCTCTACTACTTCTGTCCTCCACAGACATAACGAAATCACAGACCAACAGTGAAGTCAGCAGGAGAGTAACATTGCTCTGGAACAGAGCACATACAGAGAGTACAATGTTCCCACCACTAGAGAATCCACAATAGCAACAATGAAATAAAGTTCTGAGCAGCAAACCTTCCTGACCCTGTAAGTTACGTAGTAAGTTTTGCATTGTTTCACAGGCAGACAGCAGGCACTTCAAAGTGGGGTAGTGAGAGTAATTTATAAATTAGAATGGAAAATATCCTCAGCAGCCCAACAGTCACCAATTCATAAATGCAAATATGCTATACAATGGTCTGAAGAAAGTCTTTTTTAAGGAAAAGATCATCAAGAATTAGTCCGACATTATAATATTCGGCATAACTGACAGAAACTAAACAGATATCCCACTTGAAGCAAAATATTCTTAGATAAACAAGTTTGTCTAATATAGTAGAAATACTTGACTATCATTGTGAAAAAAAAAACCCAACACATCACCATCCAAATGAGAAATTTATTCAAGTTTTTCTTAAATATTTAGTATAGAAGGAAAACAGGTACACTGCTTCCTGATCCCAGCTGCTTCTTCCCACATACCAAACACATAACGCCTATTCTATGCAAGTGGAAACTTCGGCTTCAGAAAGGAAACAGGAACTCAAAGAAACATGCTTTTTTTACTAATAAGACTGATTTTACTCTGTTATTTAAAGCTTAAGCAAGAGATGGTTAGAGTCTCTAGATTTCTCCTCCAATTGAGCCATAATCAAAAGCCACCTAGTATGACTAAGAATGGACATTAAGTCAAAACTAAATTTGAGTGATGTCTCACTCACTCTGATGTTTCCTAATAGAAAATCTTTCCAGAATAACAATGTTGAACTACATTTAGTATCATCATTTGTTAAAAAGATAACCTTAAATGGTTCCAATGCCCCCCAGAAATTCCACAAATTCAGTACTGAAGTAGAGCTCATAAAGACACAAAGAGCATTCAAACAGAAGAAAAAAAAATTATGAGGCATATAATATCCCAAATTACTTCCACGCAGAGCTTGTGCATACTGATTTAGAAAGCAAGCTGTCTGAAGAAAACAAGCCTTCTTTTCTACATATTTGCTTTTTCTCTCTTTCTCTCTACCCTCACATGCAAAATATTCCTACATCTCATATGTATATTTCAAGGCAGCACCTGCCACAGTTTGTTTGTAACCAAGTTATAAACCTCTCTTGCCCTACTGGCACTAATTTACTTTCCCTGTCTAGACACCTGTTTTCAAACTTGTAGAAGCTTGATATTTATGAGTATTTCACCCTTTCTGCAATTTAGAGAAAGCTGGTCAGCAGATTCAGAAACTGTTGTAGAATGACAGGAAAAAAACCTACACCAGTACGATCACAATCTCATTCCCTGCTGTAATTCAGCTTTTATCTTATCACTTATTCACGCAAAAGAAACATGTTCTCTAATACTCTGTTTCAGCTATGCAACCTTGTACTTGGCACAGTATCATAACAACAATCTATTTGGTGATTATAAACTAGAAAAGTAATGAAGCTACAAAACCTGCCAGAGTTTCATTATATAACACATTACTATAGTTTGATTTAGACTGCTCAAATAAATATGAAAAGTTTCAGTTTATATCTACTTAACTCTTGATATATTCTGTCCATAACCACCAAGTTTCCAGCTATGAATGCTTAGGAGAAAAGATTTAAGAATTTAAGATAAACTGAAAGTTGCTCACAGTTGCTATTGCTTCGGTTTGCTCCTTGTTGTATTCTCTGTATTGTCCTAGCAAATGGTCAACATGTCTTAGATTTCTGTTGGTATCCTTAAAAAAAAAAGTTTGAGGAAGAAAAGTCAAAACAGAAACCTCCTCTAATCAAACATTACTGTTGTCTTTATTATTCTTGGTTTGTAAGAGTAAATTGATAACACAAGTGCTTTTTAAAGGGTCTAAGCATTCAAAATCCTATTCAAGTAACCAGAATCTGAAGCTGTACAGGGCAGTTAAAGGGAAGGAAAAAAAAAAACAACAAAAAACCCCACACTATCATTTACAGTACAACAGTAAGGCCTTGGCTTCAAATAAAAAGTTTTGTAAGTTTCAGCCACTCTGTAGAAAAACCTTGTAATCCAAAGATCTTAATGTTACCTGCTTGTAAAACAGCATTAATTTAACTGAGAAATAACAAATTTGTGAAGAACAACACAATAGGCAAGGTCTCTGCACAAGGTCTCTGCATGAGCACTCTCTGACCAGATGAAGAGCTGGATCAGATGGCAGATCTGCTGAAAAGCAGTCCACAAAAAGCAATTAGCTTAAAATCCAAATTTCAGAAAGGCAGCTAGAAAGAGGTTAGATGGAAGCAGGACAATACCAAAGTGTCTCTTTTAAAAAATAGTCAGATTACATTCTTATTAACTCATCTCTTTTCTAGCTTGATGATTATTTTCCAGCTAAGAAGTTTTGAAGTTTAAATTCAGCACTTTATATAGATTTTTCTCTACTCCTATATTAAAAAGAAAAAAAAATATTGCCAGCCAAATACTTCAGCACAAGTGATAATACATAAGCCCCACTCTGGGTATTCGGAACTATCAGCTAGAGAAGAATGGGAATGACTTCTCAAGCAATAAATGGAGTCAAGATAGCTAAATGTCTCCCCCCACTTGCAAAACAGATTCAGAGATTTCCTTTGCTGCCTCCACTGAAGAAGCAGGAATCAGATGAACACTTTTTTCTGCTCAGGTATGGATCTCTTACAAGTTTACAAATACTGCTTCCACTGTGCTGTTCCACATCTAGAAAACAGTTGAAGTGTAAGCTCTATCATGAGGGAATTGACTGCCTACATTTTTACTTCATCAGGAATTGGGAAATGTTACACAGTACAAGACAACAAAGATGGGGCTGGAACTTCTGCCTCAAAATTGTATGTCTCTTGTGAGAATCCAACAGAGTTTATTTGACATTATTCAGTTTGCTAACTTTATAAGCAGTATTACCAAACACTTCATTGTTTCTAATAACATTCTGTTACTGTCTGAAATAACAGCTGTATAAAAGTGTAACAAGCCACATACTTTCAGCTCAAAGGCAATATGATCAATTTCCCAAAACCTTTTTGGTTTACACAGAAAGCAATGTTTCCCATCAGTACAGTATTTTCCACAACTTCAGAAATGAAAATTTGACCCTATGTTACAGAAATACAGACTCTATAAATACTTTAAAACCATATTTTGTAAATAACCTGTAAAGTGCTTGCTAAAGTATGGATCTTCTCTGTAACTTCTTCAGCACCATAGTTCCAAGCTCTGTTGTGGGATGCTCTCAAAGGTGGCCGCCTTCCTATTCGACCCCTAAGAAAGTTGTCTGAATCACTGGATGAATCTGCCATTAGTATCTTGAAACCTAGGCAGGAAGACCAGAAAAAGTAATGAATGTTAAATCCTGATTGTGACTAAACAGTCTCTGATTTGCACAATATTCCCAAAGCAACTTCATAGACTCAGAGTACATTTACTTTAGCCTTCCTGGTTCAGGTCAGCAGGATGTACTTTTGAAGCAGATCTTCCAACTGCTCCTCAGTCATTATGGTTGTTCACACCATAAAGCTGTGCCAAGATGCAAGAGGCAGAGCCCATTAAGAGAGAACTAAATCAAAAGATGCACTCTCACTACTTCTAAGTGTTCAGTATCCAGGATAAGACCATAGCCCAAAGGAAATTCTCCTCCCAAAAGATACAGTGGAGACATCAGAGATTCATCAACTGTTCTGGTCTGCAGAACCATTCCCCTTTACCTCATGCTACTTGCTAAGCTATATTCAGATTGGTCAGGGCCAACTAAGACAAATAACACCGAGTAACTGACTGTCTGAAGCATATCTAAGAACCAGTATCTTAATGACTTAAGCAGAATTGGAGGTATTATGGAAAGCAGCAAATGTAGTGTCTTAAAAAGAACAGGAAGGAAAGAAAACTGTGGCCAAGAAGTTATAGACTAATCAATTTAAATACATGGAAAAAATTAAAATAGACTATTTTAAGTTTCCAACAAAAGATATGTTCTCACCAAAAAAAAAGGCAATGTATCCATTGATATCAAATCAATCAATCTGGTAATGAGTAACTAAATTTGTTAAACAGGGAAGAAGCAGTGGAGGTCACTGTTTTTTTTTTTAAATCTTGGATACACACGACATTCACAAAAGTAAGCTAAAGAAACATGAACTAAATTAAGCTTTCCTAAAATGGAAGCATAACAGGATGAGTATCAGAACTCATACAGCAGTTAACAGAAATTAAGCGTCAAATTGGAGAGAGGTATCAAGTGAGAGCCTAGAGTGAATCCACTATATATTTTCATTAAATGACCTGATAAAGTAATATAATCTGTTTATTAAGTTTGCAGCTGACACTATTTGTCCAACTGGACAAATACAGTAAGGAAAAGAGAAGCTGGTAGGAGAAAGAGGGGAAAAAAAAGGCTATTCAAGAGCTTTAATATTTCAAGTTGAATACGTATCAACAATGTCATGTTCTGGAAAGAAAAAGGTAACACCATACAAGATATAAAGATAAGGGTAACTTTGTAAATTGTGAAATATTATTTCTTTTATCCAATGCTAATCTGACATAACCCAGATTACTATGTTGATGCTGGGGCAATTCACTTGACTAGAATTCAAAAATTACTTGAGGCAGAAGAAATATGGCTTGTGAGGAAAGAATGGGGATTGCTGAGCCTTAAGAATGGCAAGGTAGAGGAAGCAAAATAGGATAACAATCATCAGACATGGGAAAAGAAATTATTAAAAGCTACAGACAGCTATGACTGTTATGGTAAAGTCACACAGTAACTGATTAAAATTACAACCCTCAAGAGGTAGATTAGATAGAAATTTTTTCTTAAACTATTACACACTACAGCAGTTTGCCTAAAGGTCACAGAATCACCATAGTAAGACCTGTGTTAACAGCATCTGTTGGGAGAGACAGTCTGAGTCTACTTTGCAGAAGAGGAAATAGACTGGGAAACTCTTGAACTCCCTTTGGACCTGTAGTCAACACAAAAAAAAGCCACAGTAAAGCTGTCATTCTTCTAGGCATTAGAGCTGAAGTTTCCCAAAGAAACCATGGATGAGACTAAATTCTTATATTGTATTTTATATAGAGACAACTTGATGTTTTTCCAGAGCCTTATATTTAATTTTATAACGCTGTAAATTTGTGTCTCCTAGATGTGGATAGAAACTTTTCAAACATGAAAGGAAAATAAATCAACGTACTCAGTCTGTGCTCAAGTACACCAATATTCCTTACATTTTCTGAAGTGATGAATTTATCTCATCTTCCCTCCCCTTATCTCACTCAAGCACATTTTTACTGCTAGTAACAGAATTCACTATTCCTGTGCCTCTCACTCTAGTCAGCTGAAATGAAGTCTAAATGAGGCTGAGAAAGCATAAACACTGAGCACCAAGAAACAGGAAATATGGGATATTTTCAAAGACAGAGGAAAATAAAAAAATAAAACACTGGCAGAAATAACAACATGGAGTAATATTCATTTTTACCATCATTAAGTACAAAAAAACCCCAAACTACTTACTCTGTCCTGCACATTACTACATCAAGCTGTATTTTCCTCTCAGTCTTTACTAGAACCTCATACAGCCATCAGCAAGATCCATATTCCAGCACACAGACCACAGGTATCACTGATAAGCATGAAATTAGACTCCTCTCAAACAACTTCGGCATCATCTATTCTAGAGTAATTTTGAATTCCTTCTATAACTGAAGTGTCAGTTCTCTGGGCTAAAACATCTCCTTCTGATCTTACCAAGCATGACAAGCAGCACAATCACTCAAAACCCAATAAGCAACTGATTCAGTGACTAGTTTCCTCCAAGCTTAACAGAAGTTTTCAGTTTCAAAGCATTCTGTGAAAATATCTTTAAGACACCAAGTAAAGGGGAGACTCTATTAATAGCTATACTAAGAATTAAGCACAAGATCAGCCTTATTAGAAACTCAGCCCTGAGACATTAATCCACAAGAATCTAGCCTTATCTGCTCATGGATCTATGTACCAGCACATTTTGCCTGACTGTTACCATTCTTACAGTTGCAACACATTTAATTTTAATGATCACAGCAAATGGTTGATGGTCTGTATCTGTCATGTATTACCTGAACTACAAAGTCATAGTAAACCTTGTTTTGGCAATTTAGATTCTTCAGAACTCCATTCACAGTTTCACAGAAAGAAAATTCTCTTTTCCTCCCAAACGGGGCAGAAAAGTATATGTTGGATTTAGTCTGTATGTAGGGTACTGCACAGAAGTATCCCATAAGAGACAGAAAACTAACCTTTCAGTATGCAATTCATATAGCTTGTCTGTGAATCAAACAGCTTCAAGTAAAAGACTAGGCTTAACTCTGAATTCCACCATGTCACACTTCTTTCTAGAAGCTGAGAGCCCCAAAATAACATCACTTACAACATTATTAATTTCACAATAGTGAAAGAGGGCTTTTTAAAGATATCTGAGTGGACAGAGAAATTAAGAACAATGAGACATGTAAGAACATTCAAATGATAGTGTTTTAACTCACTTCCTGATGAAATGGCATAAGCCAGCAGAATTCAAAAGGTTAGTTATTACATCTCAGTTGATGGGAACTAAATTCTTAAAAATTTCTCAGACTCTTTTGAGAGTGGGCCTCTGAACATGGCCCTACACGTAACTCTAGTTAGACAAGTATGGCAACTTGTAATGTCAGAAAAGATAGGTACTGATAGAAATTAATGAAAAACAGCAGTAGACTTATCTGCTGAAAACATCGTTCTGAGAATTGTCTCAACCATAAGAGCCCCAACTACTGAAAAGCTACGACACTGGAGAAAACAAAATGGAAATCAAGATTTACAGCAGAAAAGATTAATGGGTTTGTTTTCAGCTGTCCAAAAATAGGCTCATTAAGATACTTACTGGCCAAAGCACTGAAGAAAGGCTAGCAAACAAGGTAAACATAAAAGAAAACACTAGACACAGGACATTTTGTCTGAAGAAAACTTTCTATTTATGGTTAAGTAGCATTCCTGTTTGTTCTCATGAGCAACCTAAGAGGAACTGTAAGTACTTTTAAGTTGAATAAGTTTTGTTTCATACCAGGCAACATCCTCATTTTTAAAGGAATTACAGAAGTTTCATTTTAGATTAAAAAAAACAAACATAAAGAAGTAGAAATTTGTACAAATATTCTGTATGCACATTTGTCTATTAATTTAAACCAAAAAAAAGGCTATTATCACTTTTTCCAAAAACTTAAACTGATTTCAGCACATGATCATAGAACCTACTTGACAGTGAGAATCATTTGTCTTTACTGGTTTTTAGTCTACCCAAACAGATTATAACCTTCCTTGCACTGAGGAAAAACATCCATACTAAGTATTTTCCTTCTCTGTAAATAACAGGGTGTTTCAGTTTCACTGAGGACTCTCTTGTTAAGAGATCTGCAGGGTAAAGCAAACATGAAGTACAGCTGACAGTCCCAACAAGAAGTCCTCCAGCTCAAGTAAACAAGATGAACTCAGTATACACAAACTAATTACTTCTCAAGTGTCTTTATTTGTTTAGCTCCAAGCGGACTATTCTATCACTAGGTAACTAACTTTAGTGCTTGTCCTTGTTTTGGCTGGGATAGAGTTAACTGTCTTCCCAGTAGCTGGTATAGTACTATGTTTTGGGTTTAATATGAGAAGAACGCTGATAACACCCTGAGGTTTTCAGGTGTTGCTAAGTCGTGTTTATGCCAAGTCAAGGGCTTTTCAGCTTCTCATGCCCAGCCAGCAAGAAGGCTGGAAGGGCACAAGAAGCTGGGAGACAGCCGGAACAGCAGACCCAAATTAGCCAATGGGGTATTCCATACCATGGGATGTCATGCCCAATATATAAAACGGGGGAGCTGGCTTGGGGGGGGAAGGCAGATTGCTGCTTGGGGACTAACTGGGCATCGGTTGGCGAGCGGTGCATTGTGCATCACTTGTTTTGTATATTCCAATTATTGTATTATTATTGTCATTTTATTATTACCACTATTATTTTCTTCTTTTCTGTCCTATTAAACCACCTTTATCTCAACCCACAAATTTTACTTTTTTTTCCAATTCTCTCCCCTCATCCCACTGGGCAGGGGGAAGCGAGGGAGCAGCTGCCTGGTGCTTACTTGCTGGCTGGGGTTAAACCACGACAGTGCTAAAGGCATGTTTGAAGCCTTATAGTTAAGGCTGAGCATGACAAAAAAATTCAACAGCCGTCCCAAAAAGGGACATGACTCCTGAAAGGCCCTTTCCTTCAGTGCTTCTAATTGAGCCAGAAGTCTTCAAAAAGCTAGGAAGGTGATCCAACACGGTGACATTTCACCATCATGCCTTCAGGCACCCGTACTACATTTTATTGTCAACTTGCGACACCATGTTCCCACCACTCTTCAGCAGCACGACACAGAAAACGGTGCCTTCATACCGTTCACAACAAGTAAGCTCAAGCCATGCCCTCTGCAAATCCTCCTCAGCCCGCGCACCTATCGAACGTTACTGACGCCTGACCTGGTCTCTGAGGGCCTCTGGGCCTCCCGGATCTTTTGCCCCGGGCAAGATGGTGAAAGCCCCGGGGCACCCCAGAACGGCGACAGGCCCGCCGCCGGCCGAGCTTCCGCCAGGCCCCGCGGGCTGCGGCGGCTGCGGCCGCACCCCGTAAGTAACCCGGCGGCCGCCGCACCCCGCGCCGCCCGGCGCCGCTCACCTCAGCTCCCGCCCGCCCTCCCGCGGCGCTCCGCACCCCGCCAGCCCCGAGCGGCAGCGCAGCCCCTTCCCGTGCCCCCAGCCCACACCGCACAGCAGCTGCAGGCGGGCGGGCGCCCCGCCTCCCCGAGGCGGAGGCGACCCCTTCCCCGCGCACGCCCAACAACCCCGCACGTCTCCCCAACCCCCTCACCTCGCCGCTATGGCAACTTGAACTAACCGCCCTGCCGCCAGCTGCCAGAGCCGCCTTCCGGGCGCCAGCCCCCCGCAAGGCTCTGTGGGACAGGCAGTCCACGGGAAGCAGACCCGCCGAGAGAGAGGAAGCGTGGAGGACTTCAACTCCCAAGAGACTTTGCGGCGGAGACACCGACACGGCCGAGGCGCGCTCGCGCCCGCAGGCGCGGTAACGGAAGGCCGGGCCCCGCCCCTGCGGGGAAGCCGTTGGTCCTGCAGAGGCCGCGGCCGCGGGGCGTCGCCGACGGACATCGGTGTTTATAAAAGGTAAACCTTTACAGACTACATGTTGGCGTTTACAAACGCTGTAGCTCAATAAACGTAAAGAGCAGAAACAAGGTGTTGCCCTGGCAAAGCAGGTGTGTTATGTTCTGCTTATGAGGACAGTGAGCACCTGGCTGATCCGCTGGGAAAAGGAGCGCGTGAGCTACTTAGAACAGTTGTTCTTACAAGGGACACATCTCCATTCCTATCTCTTGACCTTTTCTTGTTGAATGATCACAGGAAACATCGCCTCTGAAACTTGGGCAGAATTTGCAATAGCCCTAAAATCACTGGAATATTTGGCTGCAGATCACATGTAGGTGAGCACTCAAGCCCAAGCTAAACGCAGTGGGTTGGTTTTTTTAGTACAGATACGTCTGTGTTGCCTCTGGGATCCATTCCAAGGAGCAACCATTGGCCTTTGAGCACAGTTACAAAGCATGGCCAACAATCCATACTGCCTGCCTTTGTTCCTTTTCCACAGGACTGTTTCATAGAATCATAGAATGGCTTGGGTTGGAAGGCACCGTCAAAGGTCATCAAGTCCAACCCCCCTGCGGTGAGCAGGGACACCTTCAACTAGATCAGGTTGCTCAGAGCCCCGTCCAGCCTGGCCTTGGATGTTCCCAGGGGGGTGGCTTCTACCACAAGTAGTACCACGTGTACTCACCCACAAGTCTCTAATGCAGCAGGCATGCTTGCATGCCATATGAATACAACACACTTCAGGAGTGAGCCAGGCCTCCCCGACTGGCAGCAGCCAGCAACAGCCTGGGCAATGGCTGCTGGCTCCTGCTGCTGTGTCTTTGGGTTGTGGTTGTGCTCAAGAGGCATTATCCTCATCTGAGCTGAAGGCAGGTGAGACACAGAACAGGAATGTAATGATATAATTTACCTCACTGTGACACAGAACAGGAATGTAATGATATAATTTACCTCACTGTGAGCTGAAGCATTAGTGAACAATTAGCAACAAGCCTTCCCTGGCTTCCAATGCATGACCGTTGCTCTGGCCTTTCCTCTGCAAACTACAGCATGGTCAAGTTGTGCTGGCAGGTCTAAATGCAGGGTAAGAGTTGGGGCTTCTGCTCAGTCTCATCTCATACAGCTGCTCATGGTGGTCTCTGGAAGACAGGCCCAGAATCTTCCTGAGCTCTCTTGAGGGATTTCCTGTCCTCCCAGTTCTGCATCTGGCAGTGGGCTCGTTCCTCCATAGACTCCCAGAATTCATCCATGGGCAGATTTCTTTTCCTGCCCTAGTAGCTTCTCTCAGGCCATGACAGAGGGGATGAAGGGGTACGGAGTGTGTCCTGGATGTGGCTGGTGCATATATGAGAAGTGTATTTGCATCTATGCTGAGTGTGAGCACATCTGGCTTGCTATCAACACAACATTCCAGTGGAAGCTGATGCCAACACCTGAGACTGCCAAACCAGGCACAACCACTGGTCCTAAAGACCATGCTAACCATGCATACATAACTGTGAAAGCAGCTAAACAGCAAACAGCACTTGCTATCTACATATATATTGGTCTAATGTTGTAACAGAAGGAAGCAGATGCTTCCAGTGCTTCAGACAGCTATTTTTGCACACAGCTACATTGTCAGCTGCAGCATTGCCACAAACATTGTAACTCTTTTGCATATGCGTGTGAAATAGGGCTTATGCCACTGACTAATACGTAGTTTTGCCATCCTCATCAAGCTGAGGCTTGCTTGGTATAAAAAGCAAAATACTAAAGACTGTCACAGAAAACATGTAAGCAGGTGTGTATGCCAAGACTCCTGGACTGTGTATATCTTTGCTGAAAAAAATCCAAACCATCAAGATCCCACCACTCCCAACAGAGAAGAAAGCAGCAGGTGAGTGATATTTTCAGTCAGTTGATTCAGCGAATGCCAGTATAAGGTAACAAAGCTTGAAGCTCACTGTGTTTTTTGCACACATAATATATTTAGTGCAAACTTCTGGTGTCCTCTGTTCCCTTCAGGATTAAAGGAATGAGAGAAGGAACAGGTAAGTGTGATAGGGTTGTTGATGAGGTTTGCTAATTTACCAGTGTGATGAACTGTCAGCTCAGTAAAGTCTGTTCCTGGTACCTGTGCATGTAGATTTCCAGACTAGATGGATTCATTAGGGTTATTTTGCTGCACCTTTCTTTAGAGTAGGAAGAGGGCTAAGATTTGCATGCATGTATTTGTCACCATGTCCAGATAGGAACATAAAAAAATGCCCTGGTGGTCCATTTTGCCCAGCATACTGTATTCAACAGTGACAGCAGGAGATGCTATTTAGGGAGAGCACATGAACCTGGTTACTTTCTGTGATTTAACCCTCTCTGTAGTTTCCCTCAGCATCCACACTTGTCATGTCATAGGACATTTGTAAGAGGACTATTTCCTTTGGTGTCTGTTTTCAGGCCTTTCGCCCCTAAATTTGTGTAATCCTGTCTGCCTCCCCAACCTTCTGGCAATGATTTCTGGAAGTTTACTTCTGGACATATTAAAAAGTGCTTTCTTTCTACTCTACAGCTGCATGATTTAAGGGCCTTTGCTGAAGGCTGTGCTAAAGGCTAATTGAAAATCTAAGTAAATTGTACCTAAAGTTCTGTTGACAGCTTCAGAAGACTTCCAAAATATATGAGGAACATCTGTCTTTCAAAAAAGCTGTTTTGATTCTTCCTCCAAAGATCTTATTTATACATGCATCCATTAATTTTATTCCTTATTATAGTTTCTAGTAATGTACCCACTACAGTTGTCAGAGCTGAAACTATTCTTTGATTCTGGATTCTGTCATTCTGTGTTCTGGATTCTGTAATCTGTATTCTCTGAATCTGAAATTCCTTTATTTTCCTTAGAATCTCTGTTAAATATTAGAATCATAGAATAATAGAATCACAGAATCATAGAATGGCTTGGGTTGGAAGGGACCATCAAAGGCCATCTAGTCCAACCCCCCTGCAGTGAGCAGGGACA
>JAVKLA010000031.1:260604-296348 GCA_034782735.1 Sagittarius serpentarius | reverse complement strand
CGGCGCTGCCCCGGTGAGCGCCGGGGGACAGGCTCGGGGCGCCCCGCGGGAGGGGTGCCGAGGAGGTGGGCGGGGGGGCCAGGGGGGCCAGGTCGGTGTGGGGCGGGGAGCGGCAGGGAGGGATGGCCGGCGGGGTGGGCGCGGGGGCCGGGGCGAGGCGACGGAGCCTGCCCGAGGGAGAGGGCGCGCAGGGTTTGCCGAGACCGTTCCTGTCGGCGCTTAGGGAGGAGGCGGCGTTGTCCGGCAAAGGTGCCGCCTTTCCCGAGCAGCTTCTCCCGGCGGGGCAGCGCCGTCTGCCCCTGCAGCTCCGGTGTCTCCTCCCTTTCTCTCGGGGGAGCGAGGGGCAGCGCGGGAGCGGGCGCGCGGAAGATGCCGTGCCTCCCGGTAGCCTTCCAGCTGCTGCTGGTGCTGGTGCTGTGCAGCCAGGGCACTGAGAGGTGTCCTTCAGCCTTCTGCGAGTGTTCCGACTGGGATGACTACAAAATCACTTGCAGGGACATCCACTTCATTCCCAGCCTTCCGGAGGACACCCAGACCCTGTGAGTACATTGGGATGGCTGAGGGGAGACACGAGCCGGTTGTGAGTATTCAATATTTTGCAAGCAGGAGACGCTCTGAGCTAATGCCCTGTGAGATGAGGGAGGGAAGTGGTGAAGGGGGCGAGTGCTGTAATTTACCTGGGCAGTACAGCGTAGCGGGAACGGCGGCGTGCGGACCCTGCGTGTGTCAGGGAGACGTAGGAAAAGCGACTCTCAAACCTTACAGAGATGTGAAGAGATGATGTCCGTTGGGCCTTAAAAGTTCTGGGTAGGGTACGGGAGATTTAGTCACTGGGCTGTTTGTAGGCAAACTGAGCGGAAGGCTGGATTCTGTGTGGCGCTTGCCTAGGGGGTGAGGGAAGGAAGGATAGATCAAACACGGTTTTGCAATTAAGACAAGAATAGGAACTGGATGTGTCACCTTCGCAAACAGTTACACGAAAGCTTCTGTGCGCTTTCAGCTTCTTTGCCAAAGCCCGACAAAAGAAATCCATGGGAACCGGGAATCCCAGTACACTGTCTGGGAGGCAAAGTACTTCCACAAAAGTGTGGACTACAGGATAGAGCAGCAAATTTGGAGCTTGCCAAAAAGTGATAGAGCTGTTCAAGTACCTAAACCTAACTGTTCAGTACCATTACAGGCACAGTAGAATATCTTGTCTGAGTTCTTGCTGCCAGTCCAGAAGAGTGTCCTGTGTCGTATCTGTCAGCCCCATAGAGGTATATCAGATAAATACTCTAGCGAAACTGAAATGGTACCACTTAGCTATAACTAAGCAGCTGTATCACTCCTGGCTTTTACTTTGTCTCATAAGGCACTTCCAAGGGAAGGTTTGTTTATAAGTAGACTGCTTACTGATAAACTAAACTCAGCTGATTTAATTGCAAGATAAAATGGTAACAGCTTGACTGGTTTATGTCTTAATAATGGTTCTCGGGACTTTACCTGAAAATACGAGCCTGAAAGTTATTTGAACTTACTTGAATGGACTTCTCAAGATTTTTTAACAACTGAAAGTAAAGGCTTAGCAAATTGATCACTTACCCAAAAAGACAGAGAAAAAAATTGTGTTATTTCCATTATTTATGCATGCCTTTAATTTTTTGGATGATTAGACTTCAGTATTTCAGTTGGTAAGATTTTAAATTATACACGTATTGGTTTGGTTATTATACTTTTGTATATGCGGTTTATTTAGTTTGAAACTGCAGTAATGTTACTGTGTGTAACATGTAGTACGTTCTTTGAAATCTACCATGACAAGCTAGAAAATAAAGCAGTTTCAGTTTATAGGAGAAATATGCCTTTGTACAGGCATTTAAAATAGTTAATAGAAACAATGAGATCACATAATGGAGTTGGATACTTCCCTTGAAAAATGCTGGTATGATGGCTGAGAAGTACCTCTCCACATACAGCTTCACAAATAAAGCAGTTTGGCTGCTGGAGTTCTAGTGTTTTAAATACGTCTTGTAATGGGGGCTCTAAGATCATAAGCAACTGTTTTTAAAAGACAAAAACACCCAGTGAAAATCTTATTTCCATGGAAAAAGTAATTAACAAAAACAATTGAGAAGTATTTTTCTGTTTACTTTGGGTGTATTTTAACCATCTGTACCAACTGGGGTGACCACTGAAAACTTCTCAAGAAGTCTACTCCCTACCATAGTCATTATAAGACAAAAAAAAGTCCAGGTAGTGACAACTGTAATTTTATAGAGTAGAAAAGGTAGAACATGTGCTGTATACTCTGTTTGATTTGGAAATAACTGGGAAAATTCTCTAAGGAAATAAGGAAAGTAGAGCTCTTTCCACCAAAAAAAAGCATTTTTTTACTTCAGTGTGCAGTTTTCTCTCCGGATAAGGTGTGTTTATTTTCTTTCTGTGTTGTTATTTGAATTGCTAAAGTCTGGTGGGCCGTATCTAATTCTGTAGCCCCTTACTCTCAGCAAGTGACTTAATCGTTCTTTCCCTCTATATGTTAAATGGGAGTCATAACAGTTGCTCGTGTTTGGTTTTCGTTCGGAGTGCTTTCAGATGCTTCAGTTTGACTTACTTGGACATGAAGGATAAAATAACACAAAGAATTTTTCTGAGAGATTGTGAGGTGTGTGCCCCTGCTTCCGTCATGTTTTGCATCCTTCAGGCTTACAACTGGCAACAGTTCTGAATTATAGACAAAAGATTCCAAAATAATTGAAGTTTCTGTTAACCTTAAGAACAAATGAACACTTCTTTGAAGTGAAGTATGTAGCTGTGTGTATCTGCACATTATATGTTGAAACCCTCTACAATATTCCCCAAATCCAACAACTTTGTTCCTTTAGGTAAAGTAACTTTGCTTCTTGGTGGTTATGCGTGAACCTCAAGACTGCCGATTTTAAAACTTTCTTATGTGGCTATTCAGTTTTGTAGGGTTTGTAAAGCTAAGAGACTGGTGAGTCTAGGAACACTTTGCCAGCTTTTGGAGATGATGAACTCTTTTCAGTGCACAGGATCTTGAAACTCCAATTAAAGTTTCATTCCGATTATTCAGTCGGGACTGTTCTCATTTCTCTACCCTACTTTAAGAGAGTGGTGTAAGCCTTTTTTTAACAAGCCATGTTTATAAGAAATCACAAAAAATGTTTATTTCCAAACTCTTTTAGTGGAAAAGTGTCATGAACTGCAGCCAGGAAAGTGTGTTTGTTTTAAACCGGTTTTAATGTATTTGTCCAAATATAGTTAATGCAGGTGCTTATCCAGAATGCTTGAGTGCACAGATATTGTCCTTAGACATGCTTTTTTTTTCAGTACAAGATTTTTCTTTTTTTTCCTTTTCTGTGGAGTAAACAAAGTAAGTAGAAAAAAAAAGGGGTTTTGTATTACAAGCAAATCTTGTCTTGTTGCCTGAAGTTAAGGATTATATACTCATACTATACTATGGTAGGAAAGCAGCACTAAGTGGTAGTGAAATACAGTACTAAAAAATATTAAATTAGGTATCAATAATTTTGTCACATCTGTAATATTTTTCATGCCTCTCCCTGCATAGCTGACACCCTGCACTGGTCTGCCGCCATTTCACCCCTGCCTGGCCCTCCTTTGCTTCTGCCTCTGCCTGTCCTTGACTCCACTCCTCCTTCATGCTGTGGCAGCGGCAATACCTGCGCGTTACTGAGGGGATCCCTGTCCCACCCCCTCGGCTGGCAGTGCTCTTCTCTTTCACCAGCACAGTGCTGGAGCAGAGCAGTGGTTGGTGCTATAACCTCCTCTGTGTTTGGTGGAATATGCCAGGGGAGATCCTGGCTTTTCAGTGCAAGCAGATCCACTGGGAAGTGGGAGTTAATGACTGAGAAGAATTACTTATACTTACAGATCACCAAAACCCCACTGAACCTTTGTCCAAAGATATGATTGCATCGTAATACTTGAATTATTGTAATACCTTTCTTGGCATCATTATGATGAAATATTCAGATGGCATCACTATCCCAGCATCATCTCAACGCAGTTCCCAATGCTTTTCATTTTATGAATCTATTATTAGTTGCTTTTAGTTATTTTTCCTTTGGCAATAAAACTAATAAGATTTTTCTTCTTATTTATTTGTGCTCTACATCACCTGCATTCGCTTACTAAAAGAACTTCAGCTCCCGTTCCCATCCTGAATACCCTCGCTTAAGTTTTCCACCACTTAAGAACAGCCATAGCAAATCAGTGTCCTGTCTCCAGGATTTCCCTTCTCTTAATTTTCCTTAGATATCTGCATGTAGAAGTCATATGTGGTACTTTCCATGAATAGTGTCTCAGCTTTCAATTATTTTTACCTGCAGGAAGTTTCTAAACTCAGTGTGGTTTTGCCATTGTAGTAACCCTAAAAGGATTGCTTTTCTCTGTCTCGAGTTTTCGTGTTTGTGCCTCATTCAGTTGTCTCTTGAGCCCATTTCAACAACCATAATATCGTTTGGCGATGAGTTCCACAAGTTGCAAGAACTTGTTTTTGTTGTAGAAAATGCCACATTGTCCACCCATCAGCAGCTGCATACACAACATTTTCAGGTCCATGTTACGTCCCTTAAGCCTGCTGACAATATTCTCATCTCCTCCCTGCACCTTCTGTAGGCAGCCAACAGTAGTGTCCTGTGTTCCCTCCCATAAATGTTACTCAAAGCAGTCTCATCAGCTGCCTAAAACCTGTATGTATATATGACTGGACAGAAGGCAGCATCTGCTGGGTTCAGAGCTGTGTGAGTGCTGAATGATTATTCCCCACAGAATGGATAAGGGCTGAGCCCTCCCTGCTTGCTTTTTTTTTTTTTTTCCCCCTTCTGAAGGGATGCTAATAAGGTTTCTATCCTGTACCCATGTGCTCTTTCCACATCACCATAATCAAATTTGGTTGAAATTGGACAAGAGAGAGTTGAGGGGGACAGCAGAAGTGGCAGATAATAGGCACAAAACCAATAAGGTCTTTAAGAATATGCTCTTTACATGAGGTATTAAGCTACGAAACTGCATCTGCTCCAGGATATTGGCTGTAGGTAGGATACTGCTTTTCGATAAATGCAAGGTAGCTCACCCTTCAGGGGCAAGAAGCCCTGACATATGTCATGTTTACTATGTAGGTAAGGGTGAGCATGTGGATACCAGGATAACAAGACTTTTGATAAAAGAGGTATAGAAACTGTGTAGCCTTATTTTACACATTTACAATGGGATATTTAGAACTAGCAATCGTATTTTGAATATTCATAAATACTTATTGATAAAAACGTTTTTTTGAACTGGAGAACAAAATATGTAGGGACTTAACAGTTTTACCTGTAATAACCGCATCACTGGCATCCACATTTTTAATTTGCTTAATGAGTACTTTAGAGCATTTTGAGTTCCCGGAAGCTACGCGTAAAACTGAAGGACATGATGTTTCTACTTTATATTGAAAATAAATTAAACTGATTTGAAGTATTTTCCCCCAAATCTTAGTCTTAGGAATGATCTGAAATTCAGAGATATTTTGACTTCAGGTAATTCTATCATGATCTTCTTATAGACTTCATTACTTCAGAATTAAGTATGGAGACTCCTAAATACATCTTCATAAATAACCTTGCAACATAAGCACATACTTACTATCCCTAATTTAATGATGAAGTACTGAGAGTCTAAAAGAACAGGAAAAACACTGACATGGTTAAAGAGACAACTGAAGGAAGCTATTAGGGCATCCTTCAGAAAATGAAGTCATGTCCAAATAAGGAAATCTTTGGAAACTTGAAGTAATACAGTACAAAAATATTTTTAAGATAAACTTGTAATGTCATAAAAACTCAGTATATAGTCTTTAAAAGACAAAGGAGGGTAAGTCTGCAAGAATTCTGTCAAACTGAAGTGTCAGTATGAAACTTGTTAGAAACAAATTGAAAAATTGAATAGAATTAAATTCCCTGAATCAGATAATACTTGTGTAAATGTTCCAAAGACATTAAAATATGAAATTACTGCATCGCCTACTGTAGTATGTAACTTACCATTTAAATAAGCCATGGTGACAGAGGAAGGGAAGGTTACAAGTAGAGCATAATTCTTTTTAAAAAGTGCTTTAGGGAATACCTTGGGAACAAAATGCTGATAGGTCTGTCTTCTTTGGAAGACTCTGAAAAATAGGAAGGAATCAATCTGGTTTTCATAAAGGGAAAGCTTGCCTCACAAATATATATGCTAGTTCTTCGAGGGAATCAGAAACATTGATTTTTGAACTCACATTTTCAAAAAAATCTGCAAGGACCTTAGGAAAGACTTGAGACAAATTAGCAGTTAGACATAGGAAAGAAAGCTGTTTTATGGATTGACAGCAGGTTTAAACAAGGAAAAAAAAGGTAGTAACAAACTCTTAATTTTCAGAATACAGGGAATTCATCAAAGCACCTTTACTTGGAACTATGACAGCGAACAGTCTGGGTGTAGGCTGCTCCTTGTTTAGGCTGTTCCTAGGTTTTTTTAATCTTTCTTTGGTCTTTTTTTATCTTAAGCTGCACATAGATATGCTGTGATCTTGATGAGTGAGCTGCCATCAATACATGACATTTCTATATGCTGCTGTTTCTCCTCAATAGCCTGCCACCAGCTATTATCAGTAGCTGAAAAGACAAAAATCTTACTTTTCCCTTTGAGTAAGCATGATTGCCCTTAGAGTGAGCAGAAATTACACAGCTCCATTGCAGGGAGCCTAAAACCTATAGTCTTGCTTCATAAAGGTTGATAATGCAGCTTCTTGCCTGCATCTTTGAGAAACTGGCCTCAAGATTTCAATAAGATGTAATCTTAATTACATTGTAAAAAAATACTTGGGTTGTGAATGGCTTACAATCTACTGCCATTTAACTGCAGCAAAAAGTGCGTTTGCTTGCTAGCAACTGTTTAAGTAAAACGCACCGTCTGTGAACAGTCACATGGTAAAAGATATGTTATAATAAAATGCTAGGTGCTTGTTTGCGAACTCAGTTTGTTTTCTCTTCTTAGTAAGTTGTAGAGGCGTAGATTTTAAGGCCAAGGGGGCTCATGGGAACATCTAGATGACAAAAAGCATAAAACTTCCCTATAGGTATGGTTAGTTAGAGCTCCTTCTCCTTTTTTATTTTTTTGGGGTAGAAAAATCATATATTGTTAGTTTAAAAATAGTATTAAAAAGAATCATATTTAAAAGAATTCCATACAACTGTTAACAATTTGTTCAAATGCTCAGTCATCCTTGCTGTTTGTCTACTTTTGTGGCTACTGCTACACGGTACAAAGTAGGGAAGTGTATTTAGGCATTGAATTTACTCACTTTGAATTGCCACTCTGGAGTGAGTTGCCACTGTCTGCATTGACGCCAAGAAATTCAGGCTTCTAATTTTGATCTGAACTGACATAAGAAAAGTGCTGGAACCACCCTGGAGCAAATGGTTGGGATAAATCCTTTCTGTCCCAAGATGAAATCTGGGCCACTGTAGGTTTATGCCACAAGATTTTGTGCAGTCTTTACCTGTCAGATGAAAGAGCCCCGCATTCTCACAGTTAACATGAACAAATTGCTCCTTTCTGTTTTGATAAATTGAACAAGTTATGATCCTGGTGTCTTCCACTGTGAGGCGTATTTTTCAGTACTTTATTTAAACCTGTGACTCCTTTCTGAACTTGTCTCCAGCATTTCTACCTCTTTCTTAAACCATAAGCATTAGAATTGAACTGCCCATATGCTTTATTAAACATTTTTGGGCATAGAGCTCCAGTTATCCACTGAGCATAACACTTAAGTAATTTTCAAAGTCTTTGTTTTTGAGAATAGTGTCTGCCCAACCTGTAAGAAAAATTTGTAGTTTACTGTCCTTACAAACATTTTTTTTCTGCTCATCTATTTCAATGCACATTGTCTGCTTTACTCAATTTACCAAATGTTCCAGCTCTGTTTATCAATGACTTGTCTTCATTATTTACAGTTCTCACAAAATTTGTTCTCTGAATTACGTAATTCAGCACCTTTATCAGTCTCCTCATCAGAAAGTCTGCTTTCCTTTTTTGTTGAATTTGACAATATTTGTTGTTTGTATAGGGATCATAAGCAATTTATTCTCCTCGCCTTCTTTCTATCTCAGACTGTTGTAGTGCAAACAAGTCCTCAGCTAAAAGATTTCTTTTATCAGCTTGATAAAAACAAGATGGTGCCATTATTTAAGAACCATTTCAGGACTTAAACATCGGAGTATAAATCTGAATATTCCTTTTAAAATAGAAACTTTCACATAAAAATCTAATAATCAATGGAGGACCAAGTTTGCTGAAACTTTCAAACCTTCCTATCTTTGGAGTACTTTTTTTATCTTGCAAAGGTAACTATTTCCGTCATTGCAAAACCAGAAGATCAGTATAGTGACACTGTCACTGAAAGGTATTTTTATGTAAGAGCTGATCACAGTATAGCAATTTTCCTTTTTCTTTCTCCCCAGATTTTCTCGTTTCCTGGTCCACCTTCCTTTCGTAACTGAATTATTTTAAAAGTAGCCTATGACATCATTAATCCATGGAAAAATATTACCAAGAAGTACCTCAAAAGGAAATCATGTTAAGAGCAGAGGAATGGTTGTACTTGGTCCGAGCAAAGGCCCGCCTAGTCCACTAGCCTGTTTCTGGTAGAGTCCATGAGCAGATGCTGAGAGAAGAGTTAGAGAAAAAGAGAAGTGAGTATTATACTTTCCCCTAATATTCTCCTAACCTTTAACAATATGGGGATTCAGGAGCTAGGTGTTCTTCTTGTCACTGTGCAGAATCAACTATTTCCATGTTGTTTCTGAAAGATGTTTTGTTTTTAAAAGCTTTCAGAGATGAAGTCTTCACATGCTCCCCTTAGCAGTCTTTTCCACTTCTTCACTCTCTTCCTGATGCTTTTCTTTGTATTCTTTCCAACTAATCCACAATTTTCCTGCGATGTGCTGTTCCAAAATGCATCAGTATCAGTGCTGATTAGGTACTAGAAGTAGAATTGGTGTTCCTAGATGTAAAATGACACATGTGGGGAGGTCAGGAAGGGTTTTTTTTTCTGAAAAAATATTAAACTATTTCTACCTGCTGAAGAACGGAATTCACAAAAATTAGATTTAATTGAGGTATAGAAGTGAAGTGAGTTTTCATCTAAATAAGAAACAATGATTTTATTAGGCTACAGCAGTGACATTCAGAACTAAGAGTAGCCGTGCTGATTGACGTGAAGGACCCATTTTGCCAAGTTCTCTGTGTCTGAGAGGGACCACAGACAAACCGGAAGGGTAAGAACAGGCCAAGCACGTGTGATACTCTCTTGATTCTCAGCTTCTCACCTTTTCCAGTTGAAGGAATTTCCTGAACCTGTTCATTAATACATTTTTTTGCCTAATTTTTAATTCTCAGTGGGTCTCTCTTTCAACTGCACATCCAATTTTGCCTTGAGCCTGTATCAGCTTCTTGTATCCACCGTGTCTTTTGACAAGGAATTTCACAGGTCTGCTTCCTGTTGCATGAAGAAACATTTCCCTTTTGGTTTTGGTGGGTTTGTGGGTTGGGTTTTTTTTTAGCTTCCTGAACTTGTCTCCCTCTAGCTTCATATATATGGCATTTTATTCTTGTTTTTGAAGAAGGAGTAAACAGTCAATCCCATCTTCTCCCTGTCCTTCCTGATGTGTAGACCCCTATTATGTCTCCATTCGGCCATTCCTTAGCCAGAGTGAAGGGTCCGAGGCTACCCAGTATCTTCTGTGGAAACCATTCCATTACGTTTGATCATCCTTCTTGCTTTCTTTGTATTTCTTCCATTTCTAAGTAAATATTCTACTCCAAGTGGCTACCAGTGTTCTACATGGTATTCAAGGTACAGACAAACCCTAAATATTTGATTTGGAGGGTTTTTTTGACTGTTCCTAAGCACTGAATGCATGTTTTCATGGAACTAATGCCAAGATCTAACATAATGCCAAGATGCGCTTCTGAGTGAAAATGATGAGCTCAGAACCTGTAATTTTTAATATATGTATCTATGTGTGGTTTTTCCCATGGGTATTATTTGCATCTATTGACACCAAATTTCATTTACCATTTTATTTTCCAGCCACTCAGTTCTATAAGATTCTTCTGAAATTCTTCATAGTCAGCTCTTAGCATTACTACCTTTATAACTTACCAGCATGAGTAAACATGTTACCTTACTGTTCACCCCCTTTTTCAAGGTCTTTTATGAATGTATATTAAACAGACTAAGTTCTTACCCAGATCCCTGTGGAACTTCATTTACTCTTCTTCTTTGTTTCATATTTTTCATCAATAATTTATTTGGAGTGTATTTATCCAAACTGTCACAATCTTGGAAATGAACTAGACTTTTTTTTTTTCCCCCTAAGGAAGAATTAAATTTTCCTTGTATATTGAAGTGTCTCCCTCGAGGAGATAATTGCATAAACTTAGTTTTAATATGTAAAATCCTTACATAAACATCTATACATGCTGGAAAATAACAGTGAAAACTATTTGTTAAGGAAGATCTAAGCAAAGATACAAATAAACATATTACTTTAGAAACTGCTGAATGTGCTTTCTTTGATCAACCTCAAAACTTAGATCTACTTACTTGTATATTATCAGCCTTATCACAGTATTGCAGTACCATGTTTGCTGTCTTTGGCAGTTTCTCTAAGATTCTGCACCTGATACGTTGTGCAGTCTGAAATACCAGCTAGTACACCACTGCTTTTGTTGCTTTTAATAAAAATGTTATGGATGCTGACCAGGTTTCCATATCAGCATTTTTTAGTTTCCCTTGTCCTTCACTGAGGATTTTAGAAAATCTGACAGGCAGAAAAAAAGTCTTTGAAAGGCTGCCACTGGATTTTTAGTACTTCTGGATCCCCTTTTAAAAGAGGTTACATTTTGAACGTCAATTTGAGTACCAGTTACCCTTCTTATACTTAGGTGTATTTAACTTGCATTGTCATCACCACAAGTCAACTCCAGATTATTCCTTACATTCCTCAAATAGGAAAAATCAAGCAAATTACATTCGTTATTTCATTCATTGTCTATGGTCATTTGTCGACCATAACCCTTTAACTGTGGGCATTGTACAAGGACAGGACATATATGGTTCTTGCCTCCAAAAGTAATGTAGGACTGCAGATAAACATAAACATGGGCATCTGTAAGGCAGTAGAAAGCTGTACATATCCACATATAATATATGCGTATTTTTGGAATAGGGTTGTGGGTTTTTCCCTATGGTAAAGCTCTGCCACTATTGTAATTTATAAATAAAAGACGTTTAAGCTAAGCAAATATAAAACCAAAATTACTGTTTGTGTGTGTTTTCAGCAGAAATTCAAGCAGTTTTGAAGTAACTTCCTGTGTAGTTTTATTTCTAAAAGTCCTTTGGTGAATCTTAACAGTATTATGATGAATGTTCCTTTACCTTTCCCTATGTGCTTTTAATGTTTGTCATGTGTACAAAAAAATTAGGTTTCAGAGATCCTTCTGAATTTTGAAGTACCTCTGACTGTTTATAGAGGCTTCTGAAGTTTCTAAAGCCTGTTTCCTTTCTGTCAAATATGATCTCAGACTTCCCTTGTCTCACAAAACCAGATGTTGCTTTTTTGTTCAAATGGAATAGCAGGAAATTTCTTAATATACATTTGAAATGTAAATCAAATTATTAACTAAAGCATGCTGTTCTATAATCCCTGCTCAGCTAGTCAGATTCCAATCAAATTCCCTCCTTATTCCCAAATAAACATACAAAGATTTCTTTAAAGGGACATGGTTCAAGTGATCTGTAGTGCAAATAGGACCTATTGAAACATTTTCACAGTCTGGGAGAATGGCTTCTGTACTGCAACAACTTTTTAATCCGCATGTCTGACTCATACAGAAATCAAGAAAATTAACCAAAAAAAAGTTGAAAAAATGCTGTAATCATATGCAAATGGCAAGAAAGAAAGGCTAGGTAGAAAGAGAGACATCATTTTGTTGGAAAGGGTGAAGATTCTCCTCTTGTAGATCTATGGCACCAATTTTTCTTTTTAAGCACTAGAAAAAAGGTAATGCTGTTGCCCAGTGTTGTGATTTTGCAATCAGTAGAGATACACGTGTTCAGAATTGTATCAGGAGCAAACTTTTTCTTCTGGGCTACGTCAGCTTCAGAATTGCTATCAGGACTGTCTCAGCCTCAGTTGAATGCATGTGGTTGTGTTCAGGTATGATGAAACATTGTAATAGAGATAGCTTCTGAAGAAGTCTTTGAATAATTTTTTTTCTTTGTAACTGAACTTACCCACCAAGAAGGAATAGAATTATTTTTCTAATAGCTATGTTAAGCTCTAGACTTTAATTTTTTTAACCTTTGTTCACTCTCTTCTTGTGACAGACTTCCCCTTTTCCCAACTTGCATCAGTTCTTGTGGAGGAAGGGAGAGGAATTTCACCACTCAGAGAAGTTCTGCAGGAAAATTATATTTCATGTAGTCCTAGTTTATTTTACCATTTGTGGAAACTCCCTAATTAAATGGGTAAGGAGAAAACTGCATTTTTCAACATGGAGTCTTTGAAACTATTTTGGTGGGCATTTCCTTTCTGACTAATGGGTCTGAGTTGACAGCAGCTTACTTCATTAGTTCCTGCAGGACAAGTGTTTGTACTAACTCTTTGGAGTGTCCTGGAGCATAAAAACTTAACAATTATTGTACTAGGTCATGAAGAAAGCTCCATCTCACCCGAGATCCTGTCCTGAACATTGACCAAAAGCAGATACCCAGGGCACAGGGTATGAATTGTCTTATAGACAGGGATCAAATTAGGAGAGCCAAAACTCTGTTGGAGCTGAAACTAGCAAGGGATGTGAAGGGTAACAAGAGGGACTTCTGTAGGTACGTGGTCAGCAAAAGGAAAACCAAGGAAACTGTGGGCGCACTGCTCAGGGGGGCAGGAACCTAGTGACAGAGGACATGGAAAAGGCCTCAGTGCCTTCTTTGCACTAGGTTTTTTTTTTGTCTGCTCTCAGGCCTCGTAGGTCCCTTCGCCTAGTAGCATAGCTTGAGAAAATGGAGCATTACCTGCGTAGATGACAGACTAAAGAAACACTGAAGTGTACTGGACACCCAGAGACCTACGGGACCAGATGGGATGCACCTAAGGGTGATGAGGGAGCTGGTCAGTGTCATTGTGAGGCCACTCTGTCATCTTTGAAGGGTCATGCTGATCAAGGGAGGTTGATGGCTGAAAAAGGCAAACATCATGCACATCTTCCAGTAAGGCAAAAAGGAGGATCTGGGGAAACACAGGCTGGTGGCTGCTATGTAGTTATTGTATGCAAGTCATTTTATACCTTTGAACATCCTTTTGTAGGTGCTATATACATGACCAGTGGCAAAACAATTTTCTTTATTTTGTTCTGTATTTCTGTCTTAATAATTCCTAACATTCACTTTGCCTTTTTGACCTCTGCTGAGCAGGTGGCAGCAATTATAGGCACTTAGTTGTCCTCTGATTAGAAACAACTACAGCCTGTTCATACTCTCTTTGCCTGTAGGAAACGAACCTCTTCTGCCGGCTGTTTTCTGAAAATTCACGGTCCCGTTTGAACTTTCTTTGTAGCCATTTATAGACTTTTAGCTTGGTATTTGAGAAACACAGCTTTTCTCTGTCGTATTCGGAGTACGCGCTCCTCGGGTGCAGGTGGAGCAAGGCAGTGGGCTGTTTGGAGAGGTGGCTGCAGAGGGGCCGCATACAGCCAGGTAGGTCTGCCCGTTTAGTTAACCAAAAGAAATGATTGTGATCTTTAAAGGACATTTAGGTGTGAGCTGAGGCTGATAAGACCCTTAGAATCAATCATACTGAAAGTATGCCGGTGTTTTTAGGAAAGTATTTTTATGAGTAGTTGTCAGAAAAAAATGTAGGCACGAAATATTCTTTCACCCATGGAACTCTCTCTTAGATACCAGGGCTAAGAGGCAAAACCAGAAGAGCAATCTGCACTATTTCTACAGAAAAACAGAAGACTGCAATGCTAAAGTCATTAAGCAGAGAAATCTAGGGATACAGTGAAAGGTATAGAAGAAAGAAAAAATAGGAGTAAGAGGATAAGAGGTCAGAGCAGAGACAATCTTTTTACGGTCTGTCTTACTAACTGTGGCTGAAAGATAGCCTTAAAAGACTTTTCATATTGTGCCACCAAGGTAGTTTAACTTTTTCCTGAATTATACATAATTACACAGTTAACATGCTAGGTTATAGTGTTAGATTTCATTTTAATTAGCTTTACTGGCTCTTCAATCTCTGTATTTAACTGTCTCCTTACATGTGAGAGAAAATAGCTCGAACTTCCTGTGTTGTGTGACTCAACCTTTCTTCTTAAAGACTGCCATTTATAACGCTGGTTTTCATTGAACGGGGATATACTACAGGTAATTGCTGTATACTTTGGTACCTTGGTTTTTATTTCAAAACGAGTTGAAAATATTTCTGTAAAATTACTCTGATGCTTCCTTTAGATCCAGACAGATCACACTCACTTTCTTGAGATCAAGAGAGAATTAGTCTTATTTTAGCATGTGTCAGCAGCTCATTATCTATGATGAGGTTTAAATTGTAATGAATTTACTTTAGGTGCTATCATTGCTTCTACTTGAGTCAGTAGCACTGGATTTTGCAAAATCCTGGCTATCATTGTTTCCCACTGACTTGGGTAAGGTTTTGGGGCACTGTCTGTATTGCAGAATCTTGAATAGAATAGAAGCTGTTGACATAAAATGGGCTTTTTGCCGATGGGACCATTTTTAATTCTTGAGTAAAACAAGATACTTTTTCTACTCTCTCAAATTTTGGCTACTGTTTAAGAGATACCTAAGTGTGGCTAACAAGCTGCTATACCATTTGCAGTTTCACAACTAAATTTGTTAGGTTTTTTCGAGGCTCTTTAATGTGTTTCCTTAAACACGAGGATGTGTAAGGGCTAAGCCCAGCAGAATAAAAAAGCACATTTGAAGTTTTTGAGGAATTGAGATTGTACTGCATACCACCCATCCCCATTTTGACAGATCAGCATTTGACAGCAGTCTGTCTGTACTGCATGTGAAATTGTTCCATCACAGTTGGTGATGAAAGCAGATTACTTAGATTTTTTTTAAACCACTTCCTGAAATGGTCCAGTTTTCTAAATATAATTACCTTTTTTAGACTGTTTTGAGGTTCTGTAAACCCATCTTACGGAAAATATCAAACATTTATTGATTTTGCAAATATATATAAAGCCTGTATGAGTCAGATTTATAAGAAGTTGCCTTCTTAACTGATACCAACAGAAAACATACTATTACTAGCTTTTTTCAAAATACTCTGTAAACAATTGCTTAGTAGTTACAGTATTTTGTAATATTTAAGCTTTTTCTTTCCTTTTAGAGTTAAATCAGTAAGCTTTGTTTCTTAATTCAGGAGAAGGCTGTTGTGTGCTTCTGAAGTGTAATGGGTTGGAAATTTAATGTCAAAAGAAAACAATGTAATGAAAACTGACTGCAGTAACGATTCAAGATTCAGTGGACTGTAACACTTACAGAATCAGTCTGTTAAACAACTGTCGAAATCCTCTCCTAAAATAGAGTTTTTTAACTCTGGTGTAAAACACTTGCTATTAAGTTGGTCAAAACTAGTCATCTTCACAGACAAGGAAAAGATAAAAATTAGTTTCTACTGCCGTATCACCATTGTCTTCTGTGACAATGTGCGGTATTCTTATTTACGTGAACCTCTTCTTAGCATCTGCAAAAGAATTATTTGCAGTCCCTCTGCTTTTCTGTTAAGCAAGCTATGTAGTTAAAGCATACTGAAGTAATGCTTGCTTCTACTGGGAATGGGAATGGCTTTTTGTTTTGTGCTTGTACAGTTCCCAGCACTGGCTGGGTGTCTGTTCCATGACACAGGAATTTTAACCGTTACAAACGTACAAGAAATGCTACTGATACAATGACTGATAAGCAATGAAAAAAAATTGTATTTGATGTTCAGAAATTACTATTTTGATCTTCAGTAGTCTCTCTGGTCCTCTACTGTCACTTATTCCTGTTCTTCATCTGGTCACTTCATTGGGTTGTTTTGTGTGTGTACAGTAAAGCAGTGCATAGTTTGTAAATAACTTCAAGAACCCTTAGAACAGTTTTTCTATGACTCACCATTGTGGTTATGAACAAATCATTTCACTCTAACATTTCACTTTAACTGAGAGGATAATACATACTGATTTTTGGTCCTATTATATGTCAACATGCAGGATTTTTTATGTCAACAGCAGGATTACAGAAGTAATATGCCTTTTCAAGCAAAATATGCAGGTAAACATAGTAACATGCATCAGATTGGAAAAAAAAATTTAAAAGTACAGATTTTTGTAAAATGCAGTAGTTTGGAAGCATTTTATGTTGTGGCATGTGCATAAAATTATTTCAATGATTACCTGAAAGACAATTGGTAAGATATTTTAATGGATTTGGTAAGTTTAATGGTGTTTGGTAGAAAAGTAATTAATTATTTTACGAAAGCTCCAGTATGGTTTTGGCTTCAGAAATAGTTAAATACTTTTACAAATGAAAACAACTCAGTGTTGTTTGGAAAATAAACTAACTGCAACTAAAACTTTTTTTTAAAAAAATGCAGCTGTTTCTTAGGATAACCTACAGAATATCCAGGTATTGCCAAAGGTCAAGGAAAAATCTTCCAGTTGTGAGAAGCGTGGCCAATGAATAGGCTGCATGTCTGTGTTTGATATTTACATGTGATGTCTCATCATGTACTTAACTTGACTTCTGCTTTCTTTATTCCATGCAGAAACAGCAGTTATACACTGGGTTTACAGGTACCCTGTGTACCATGACGTATATTATCAATTTCCTGTCAGGAATGTGAGCAATATCTTAAACTGATATGAACTGAAAATTTCAAAGGTAGCTCCCAGTTTTGTTCAGAACTCATTTTATGGATATGTTTGTAGGTCTTGGAAACCTATTTCCCTGAAACAAAGCAGTTACTTAGCTTATTTTTAGAGGTGTATTTTTTTTTTTTTAGTTCAATGATTCTCTTAGTAATTTATTGTCTTTTCAACTTCATTGTCTATTCAACTTTGCCTTGAATAAGGAGAAAATATTTAAAACAGTTGACTAATAGTCTTAGTGTTCATACATAAAGGCAAACATCAGTGGAGAAAATAATTTGTATCCTTCAAATGTTAAACACAAAGGCTTTACAAAGACCTTACCACTATGCAAAGCAGCTGTGTGATTTTTAGAAAAAACAGTTTTAATTTGGCGTAAGTTGAAGTGTGACTTGTCACCGTTTTAAATCCCAGTATTTTCCTTTAGATTCTTTAAATTGTGTTGGCCTTTGCTGATTTTTCTGAGAAAACATTTTGTATTTGGAAAACAGAGGGCAAGTGATTTAATAATATATCCAGTTCAGGATTTTGCTGAGTCACATATTTAAAGTGCAGCTTTAAAATTAGCAGTTACCTCTTGCCATTTCTGGGGATATACAACTGTGTCATTGCAAGGTTTAATTAAATCTTCCGCAGAAATTTACTAATGCATATTGAAGTGTTATCTTCACTGTGATCGTCTTACTATGACACCCTAGAAATACTTCTGTTGTTTGCATTTTGTATGGCCACCTTTCTTTAACATTAAAATGTATGCTAAGCAAAACATTAAGCCACTATCTAGTTTCCTGTTTGGTTTTTCTTCATATTTTAGTGGTACTGATTCTGTTTTCACCTGCTCAGCCAGCGTCTTTCAGCAGTTCTCTGTATTAGTGCGGTTCCTCACAGGATTCTTCCTTACCACGTTTTTTGCAGTTCTCAGTATCTCAGCTGCTTAGGATTAAATACCTCTGCCTTGTAGGCACTTAAATGGCATGCTTTCTTCAGCACTGACAGTTCTGAAATCTATTAAATGATGTTAGCGACCTACTATTTTGCTGGTAAATGGAAGGTAACATTCAGTAGAGCCAGTGTCTCCTGTAAAGTCTTCATTTTTTACTCAAATCCAGCAAGAAGCAGTGGGTGATCACAAAATGAGCGAGAATAAGCTCTGACATTATGGATCGGTGTTTTCTGTTTGCTATATATTAGCAAATAACCAACCTGAATTCTTGCCTGTCAGTCTGACAGTGTCCATATCCACCTCAGTACGTAGGAAGAGGATATGTTAGTGCCAAGAACTTACTTTCAACACAGGATTGTCCCAAATGCTGACCTGCCCACTTTCATTTTGAAATGCTCTAGTTGTTCTTTTGGGCTGCTAGTTAATTGTGGGAAAGTACCCATGTAGTCTTCTAGCAAACTCAGAAGTGATTGCTTACTTTTAGAGTTGTTTTGCTGTGCGAGTCTTTCCCTCGCTCCTACCACGTTGGTCATACCAGCATTAGGCACTAGGTGGTAACCGTCTTCTGGTAAGCTCAGCATGCGTGTCACTGTCTGAGATGCCTTCTTACAGCTATTTTTGCACCGCTGAAAGACTACTACGATGCATTTATTTCAGAGTAAGAATTTTTTAAAAAGTAATATTTTTAAGTTTGTTTAATTTGTGTTGGGTTTAGTTGAGCATGAAAAACTAGAAGTTAATGTGTCAATAATTGCTTACCTAGACATTATCTTAGCTGTCATAGTTATTTCTTATATATGAAAGCTAGAAGTTCACTGCTTTTTATAATTTTCTCAGAAAGAAGAAATTATTGTGTAAAATTTCTTACTTTGTTTCACATATGGTCAATTTTTTTCCCTTTGTGGAGAATAGTTAATTAAAATAATTGTAGCTATTGTTGCCATGATTCAAATTATAAATCATGTCATTTTAATCTGAAATTCTTTGGATGGTCCCTGTTTATGTTTTGTAGACAGACATTTAAATTTTTTTTAAAATGAAGAGACTAAGTATGTAAAATATATATTTATTTCCCTAATATATCTTACTGAAGTAGTATCACAGATACTGCTGAGGGTGTTGTTAAAATCATGTATATGTGGTTAGCCATATATTCATATATTTCTTAACTAGAAAATATGAAACCATTTATATTTGAGGAGAATGTTGGTTTTGCTTGGATTTTTCACTGACTATTTGCCTTCAGCTCCTTCTAAAAGATAGTGTCCTCTCAGCGCTGGCATGGCCAACTAGATGCTTTTTGCTTCCTTATTTACGGCTTCAAAGTAGCTGCAGGGATTGCTGCAGAGAGGCTGCAACTGAGTGAGAAGGGTTTCCTTCTCTGTCATTTACTAGAGCATGAGGTCAGGTCCCTTGTTGCAGACAATTTCTGTGAGTCTGGGTGCAGCAGCGGTCCATGAGAAGGGATGGTGCCACCATCGAGATCCATGGAGTAGATTCAAAGCCCAAGAGATAGTAAAGGGGAAGAAAGAACCATCAAGTTATCCAAGAGAAGAGACTTGTTTTCTGAATTTGTGTGTAAGGCGGAGTTCTTTGGTAGGCTGTTGTGCACTGAAATGAACAAGTGTAAAGAAAATTATGAGACTCTGGGGTAAAATCTAGTGTACATAATAAGTGGTACTTTAAGTGCTGCATACTTTGTACAGCTTTTTTCCCAGAGCAGATTTGGGAAATCTAATGCAGCAAGAATGCTGCATTAATCTAATAGACATTGGAATAAATAGTTTAAGTGAAGAGTTTAATATTTGTAGTTAGGCAAATGTTTCCATTTGCATTACAGTATGTATTTTCTCATGGGTGGTGGTAGTGGTGTCACTGCTTGATTAAATGAAGGAGGCTGAAAACCAGGGGTTGTTTTTTGTTTGAGGGATTCAGACATGCAAAGTTTAAAAGTATTTAAAAATCATTCTGTGTTGTTATATTATGCAAAACAATCACACAAGTTACCTGTAAGGGTATGTGGAAAGAGTGTCTGCTTCCCTAACATTATATGATAAAGGACCTTGTCAAATGGGATGCTAAGGAAAAGGGAGGCAATAAACAAAACATACAGAGACCTCACAGAGAAACAATAACAAGAATGACAAGAATGACAAAATAACAAGAAACCAGCCTGGTCAGTCACACTAATTGATGGGCTATCAAGAAACTGCAGGCATCACTTCCAAGAGGGGCCAACCTGGACTTCGCAACTGATAAGGATGCAGACCTGGGGGTCCTGGATATTGGGACTTGGGGTGGAGGATTGGTGGAATTATGCAAACTGATGAGGCAATGGGCAGGGCAAGGGAATCACAGCGAACAAAAGAAGAATGAACAGAAAGGGGTATAAAAGGGGTCAGTTACACGTGAAACGGGGCTGGTCAGTACGTTCGACCGAGCCCTGTGCCTGATCACCACAGTCTTCCCCATCTTCTTACTAAATCCTCATAACATTGTCTATCAGGTGTAGTCACAGTTGAAATTATATTAGATTTTGCTGAAACATAACATTTACATATAATATGAAGGTCGTACTTATATACAGGATGAACCTTAATGAAAAGAAAGTATAGATGAAATCAGAGGAGGGGAAGGAAGACAGCAAATAAAAGGCTCACTTTACTGGAATTGTTGTCAAAACTGCTCAAAACTGCTGCTGTTAAGATGGTGGAAAGCCAAAAAGGGAAAAAAAGGAAAACTCCCACAAGTAATCATTACAGTGTGTCTGTTCTGAAATGTTTAACACCTACCACCTGTACATTTCGTAGGATTGATTAAGAATGTGCTGGGATAAGGGTTCTTTAACACTGAACCTTGCCAGGCTTATAGAGCTCCCTGGGGCCAGTTGCTTGCGTGTGTAAGTACAGAGGAGTGGCTGTGCAGGATCATGCCAAAGCTCCATCTCTCCCAGTCTCCTGCCTGCAGCTGTGACCAGTAGAGTATGCCCTGTGAAGAGTATATGAATAAGACAAACATGTAGTGACACTGTCCTGGAATATTCTCCCAGTAACAGTTTGTGGTTCATGCACTTTCTGAACATGAGAATTTGTATTTTATATGCCCAGATGTGGTTTTAGTCCATGAATCTGTCCAGTCACTTCAGAATCCAGTATTTTTACCGTTTCCTCTGGTACTATCCCACCTCAGAAAAGGCTGAAAGGAATGTTTCTCATCTGTCTATCACCCAGGACCCTGGCCAGTTCACCAATATAAGTCACTGTTGATTTCATTTCATATTAATATGCTAGGCTGTACATGAAAGAGAGCTAAGAACTGAACACCCAAACTGTCCAGCCACTTCTGCCAACATCTAGCAAAGGAACAAGGTTTGACTATCCCAGTTAAATCTACTGTCAGAGTTCTCATGCAACTGCTCCCATTTCTTAACTCTGCAGCTAAGTGTTTAGCTTCTTCATTTACAACTCTGTTCTGTAGGGTTTTTTCTGCTCTGTGAACTCAGGTGACAGACATGGCTGTTTAGCCTGATCTGGGCTTGGTATTGGGTACCAGAGAATGATGAGGAGAAGTAGTCTTGGTCAGTGTTGTTCAAAGAAGGAATGCTCCCTCCCACCAATCTCTCACAGGTGGCAGATAGGAAGGACACCCTTCTTCTGCTGCCCTATCTTGATGAAGAGAGTCTTATGCTTGGGAAACAAACCAACCCCTTCAAACCCCACAACAAACCCCAGATTCTTGAGAGGCTTGTAGCTAAATGCAGTTGTAAAAATCTTTTTAAAAGACCAGTGCTTTTTACAACTATGTTTAGTGTAAGTTACTAGATAATATATTATGTATGCCTTCAAGCTATTGTAAGAACATCAGCACTGAGGCAGGATTCATCAGCAATGAGAAATAAAGCTTTCAAATGATTTACTAAGTAAGCCAGAGAGCAAGAGAAATGTTTTATCTTTAGATTTTCGTGTATTCTATCACATCTACATCTGTCAGTTCCACTCTAATAGTATTTTAGCTACATAGTGCACGCTGTTAATGCTAGTTATCAGATGAATAGGTGTGATTGAAGTGGATGTCTACCTGTCCTACATTTTCCCCTGGATTTTTTTTTGCTCTAACATAAGACAGTAATAGAAATGAAATAGTCAAATGTAACTAGGCAGAGTCTGTGGAAGTTACATGTACACACAGATTACCTGTACCTCTCAAATGGAAAATCCCATGATGTTTCTCGGGTCCTTGTTGCTAGTTACTTCTGCTATTCACCAATTTCAAATGTTTGAAAATGTTCACCTGTAAGAAATTAAATATCTATTAAAGGTTTCAGTTTCACCTCCTTATATGCTGAACACTGACTTTTTTAAGTCATAGGCCAGATTCTGTTCTTGCACTTATGTGCAGTCAAAAGAAAACTGGCATTATAAACAGTTTCATTTGGATTTTGCTGTAACTCCTTGGTACTAGTCTTTCTCTAACTGTATTTAGCATTCAATGAAAAAAAATCAGCGGTGCTGTAATTCTGACTTAAATGCACTTGTGGAAGTGAGGAACTCCTGGCTTCTGAGATGTAGTTATGGCTTTGCTTAACATTAACATAGAGGACAATTAAATGGATAGTCAAGAACTATAGTCTGTATGAAGAGTCACTAGTGTTTCATAAAAGAGCAAAGCATTTCTCCTATTTTTCTAATCTTGATTTATTAGTGGCATATTTTTGTGAAATTGTTTTTTAATTCTATTATTATTAGTTTTACCTTATGTCATGGTTTAACCCCAGCTGGCAACTAAGCACCACACAGCCGCTCACTTACTCCCCTCCGCTGGGATGGGGGAAAGAATTAGAACGATAAAGTGAGAAAACTCGTGGGTTGAGATACAGAGAGTTCAATTAGGGAAAGCAAAAGCCCCACATGCAAGCAAAGCAAAATCAGGAACTGACCACTTCCCATGGGCAGGCAGGCGTTCAGCCATCTCCAGGACAGCAGGGCTCCGCCACGTGTAATGGTGACTTGGGAAAACAAACACCATAACTCCAACCGTCCCCCCTTCCTTCTTCTTCCCCCAGCTTTATACGCTAAGCATGACGCCATATGGTCTGGGACATCCCTTTGGTCAGCTGGGGTCCGCTGTACCGGCTGTGTCCCCTCCCAACTTCTTGTGCCCCCTCAGCCTCCTCGCTGGTGGGGTGGGGTGAGGAGCAGAAGAGGCCTTGATCCTTTATTCTGAAAAAGCTTACTTTTTTCATGAACATACTGTGGCTGTCTGGATACTGGTCTCACTTGCTAAATTTCAGATTGAAACATGCAGGTTTAAAGAAAATTTCTAATGCATGCAAGACAGGAAGAATCATAGTCCATTAATACAATTAATTCTCAATTATTCATCATATGTTCACACTGTACGTTATGGTTGGCAGGCTGGAAGTCCTGACCTGTCTTGCCTTTCTTGTTTCTGGCTTTGGGCTTTAAATTCCAAAACTTGCTGCTTTCCCAGCCTGAAGAGCATATCAACACAGTTGGTAAACTTGTGATCTTTATATGCAGTTTGACTGGGCTAAACTAAAGTTAGTCTATTTAAATTACTCTCATTTTTGATCCACCATAGACTGTTCTGGTCAAAAATTTTCTCAGCCTGTCTTCTTCCCACTCCAAAGAATTGCTGTCCAGCCCACAGCCTTCTACCCACCACTGGTGCCTGGTGGTCCCCAACCAATAATTACCCACAGACTCACACTTGGCAAACAGGGACTGAAGCACTGATTTTTGTCTGCAAAGTTTTAAATTGCTTTAGGAGGTGGCTTAAAATTAGCAGTAATGTATCAGCCCACAGGTTTTTAAAACTTGGAGAGAACTGGAGCTTTGCAGGTGGTTGTACGCAAAGGCTGGCTTAAAAGTTTGGCCTGGCCCCAGGCCTGTTGCATTGACTCCAGTCTGCATAATCATTGACTCTTCGAACTCAGTCAGCAGTCTGTTAAGACAGCAAGTAGTTGAAGAATGGCAGCCAACAAACACCAATTATTTTGTCAGTATATGCTACATGCTATTATTTAGCGGGTTGTTTATGTAGTAGGTGTATTCCATGAACTTGGAGTCTTTTAGCTTTGCTGACAATCTCATACTGTTTCACCTCACAACCAAGTTTTTGTCATGAAATGGGCTATTTCTTCTCTTCTTCTGCGTAAGATTTCTTCTATTTATACTTTACTGTCTCTCTTTTCTTTATGAGTCTGTTTATAAACACATTCTGTAACACAGATGGGTTTTTGTCATATTTACAGAATGTTGGTATATCTTTAAACTCTAGCAGATAGATAGGAAGAAATATGATACTCCCACTTCCAAACCATGTAATAAATTTATTAGCCATTCAGTCAAAATATAGCCTTTAAGGCTACCATTGTATCTATTCTTGAGATATTAGGAGCCTTGTCTAGAAATTTATAAATGCAAAGTAATGTTGATATAATTGATTCATAAATATTATCCAGGATTTCCAGGCTTTTCTCGTCGGATGTGTAAAATTCAGGCATGTCAATGAAAGATTAATGAGAGGTCACTTAGCCCATGAATGATGGGTGTGACTCTGTTCATTATCTGACAAAAATAGAGAGGGATGAATGTCTGACATAAGAGCAGGAGGTCAAGAAGAGACTTAGGATGGTGTTCAAATTCTTGCTTTTCTGGAAGATGGAATTATGCGTAAGTGATAGGTTAAGTACTAGTTTCTGTAATGATTGGTGATGGGAAGTAACTATCATGTGAGTCAGCATTTTGTAGGTGAACAGAGGACCAGAGGGATATAAGAGAGGTTAAAAGTGAGCTTGGATACTCAAAGTGGCTTCAACTGTGTTTTTCTTGGCTTCTGAGTTCTAACAGTCTCAGGGAGAAGCCTTAGGACTGCTTTCTCCTCCTAATGCAGCCCAAGATACCGTTAGCCTTCTTTGCAGCAAGGGCACATTGCTAGCCCATGTTCAACTTGGTGTCCACCAGGACACCCAGGTCCTTTTCTACAAAGCTTTCCAGCCAGTTGGCCCCCAGCATGTACTGGTGCCTGGGGTTGTTCCTCCACAGGTGCAGGACTTGGCACTTTCTCCTTGTTGAACTGTGTAAGGTTCCTGTTGGCCCATTTCTCCAGCCTGTCAACGTCCCTCGTTCACTCTGTTCTACTTTAAGACTTGTTAGGATCCGTCTGAAACCAGATCTTCCTCAGTCATCACTGCCAGCTTCCTAAAAGGCCTGGAAATACAGACAGATGTTGAAACACAACAGCAAGATCAGCAGGCTGTGCTGGAGTAAGCAGCTGTTTTTTACAAATATTTTTGTCTAGGACTGTGATAATAGAAGGAAGCAGTAGTACAAAGTGGAGGAGGGAGAAGGATGGGAGAGCACTGGTATGGGTGTCAGGGTGCTATGGGTGCAGGGGAATAGGCAAGTATACCTCTGGACCAACTGACAGTCCCCTGGTCGGGGGCTCAGTGGGAGCTGGGTGGATTGAGGTCAAGAGAAACGTTGGCCCAGTGTTGGAAAAATAGAAATCTTTAGGTTCTCCTTGCTCATGCTTGTAACAAGTATATGGAGTAGGGGAGGTATACTTTGGAATAAGACAGAGCCTTCCCCTGGGATCACAGGAGTGTACATTCTCTTAATTTATATTTTTACTTAAGATGGAAGTTTTAAGAATTTCCACATTTATTTTTATTTCTTGTTTGCAAGTTCCAGAAGCTTGATAAATCTTAAGATGATAATATTATTGTCTGTGTAAATCAAACATAATTATTATAATCAGATATTTCACATTATGAAACAGAAAACAGAATTAGGAAATCATCCTAATTTGTTTAATTCTTTTCTACTGAACTGTTCTTAAACAGCAGCCATGTTCTTGATTATTCTTCAGACTACTGATTGACTATAAATTATGTAAGTGTATTCCCAGATGTACTGGAAAACCAAAGACTACCTCATCCAGCAATGACAAGTTGTAACTGTAAGTTTAACAGATATTATAGGCTAATTTTCCAAAGCATTTCCTCCTTTTTTGGAGGAGTCAGTCTGCTAGAAATTCATTCTGTTAAGAACTTGGCTGTTGGTAAGTATCTCCCTTAAATATTGCCTGTTTTTCTGAAGCCTCCTGCAGATGGGCAAGATACATAATTCTATTCTGTCCTGAAGGGCATCTTTAACTGGGCTTAAGTCAAAAAATAACAGTGTACATGCCATCCCCACATCAGAGGTGTAGGGAGGAAGAATGTTGTATTTATTAGCAAGTATATGGAGAATTCTGTGGAGGTAGTATGCAATCACTCTAAATCAATTTTGACTGGTATACCTTAATTTCTTGCTCAGAATTAGAGATGGCATATCTTTGTGAAGCCCAAAATGTTTAAAAGAATGCTTATACTCTTAATACTTCATTTAATTCAATGGGCAAATATGTTTACAGGTCATGCTTTGGAGTTTTGGAAGGTCCATCATTACCACTGAATGCTGAGTTCCTAGAAGAGACGATGCAGAAGGTTGTAATTTAGACTGAGGGAGCACACCACACAAACAAAGCCACATAGTGAAACAGGAATAGAAATGAGGCAAAGATAGAAACATTGAGAAAAGGGAAGACAAGAATATAAGTACTGGAGCAGAGCTGGAGTTGTGTAGGACTTTCTAATGTTAAATTGTACTTACCAAAGGATATTAACTGCCAAACTTTTATTTCTATAGGAGGTTTATGGAGACTCATCTAAGAACAATTCCAAGTGACGCTTTTTCCAATCTCCCCAACATCTCTAGGATGTAAGTTCTGTTTCTGATATTATTCTTCTAGCTCTTTTATTAAAAATCACTTTCCTTCAAAATTCTGTCTTTGTGTATAAAATCTTGTGAAATGAAAATATTCTTGCCTCACCTCACCACTTACATTTTAGAACTGCCAGTAATCATCCCATTGTTTATAACCTGAAAGAGCTACAGGAAGGCATACTAGGCATTTTTGGCTAAGAGCACACCTTTACTGTAGTAGATGTGATAAATAAGGCTATAAAACATTTTTTTTTTTTTTTGCAATTTGCAAAATATGAGAAATGCTTTCATTCATAACAAATGAACGTATTCTATTGCTGGTCCTGGCTAAAAATTTGTTTCCAGTTCCCAGCAGGATTTGTAACTCATTTCATTGGAGACCCTGTGGCATTTCTAGACTAGGGATGGGCTTTGACCAAAACATTAGTATTTGTGTGATATGCAAGGGACTTCCATTGTGTCACTTCTTTTGTATGTAAACACATGCATGGACACAATCTGTATATGCACAACCAGCAGCCTCTACCTATTTGCTTCACGTCAACATTTGTTCCATTGAAGGAGGCTACCCTTGCACTGCACTGCTCATTGATGTCGGCAGTCTTGAGACGAAGTTTCCCCACCTTTGTTTCCTCTTCTTGGTGGCTGGCCCATGACCTGTCAACCTGCGCATGGCTGTTTGATGGAGGGAACTTCTCTGCCGTCTCCCAATTCACTCCCTAGAATCAGTGAGTCATATAATTTAGAAGGGACTTAGGAGGCCTCTAGTCCACCACCTGCCCAAAGTTGGACCAACTGTAAGGTCCAACCAGATTGCTCAGGGCTTTGTCCAGTCTGGTGCTCAGCTTTATCTGTGTTCACTGCTAACTAAATAAACCACCTCATTCAGCAAGAGGCCCATATCTTTCTTCTTCAGCCTTTTATTACAAATGTAACAATAGCAGCTCTTCTCGTTGACCTTGCAAGTCTCAACTCCAGCTGAGCTTTGGCTGAATGGCTGAGATGGACTACTATTTAAGAATTCATGAAACAGGGCTTTGGGGGGACACAGGGGTCTGCCTAATTATATTTTATAGTTTCATCCAGGTGTATTGAAGCGGTGACTTTCTAAAATCCTTATAAGTAATTGTTCTTGAATATCTGCAGCCTCATGTACCATCTCAGTTTAATCACATAGATAGTGTATTGTTTTGGTTGGGGTTTTCTTGCGGGGCGGGGGGGAGAAGGGGGAATGTCTCTCATATGATGTATAGTATCATATATCATAAACCTGATAAACTTTGTTCAAAAGTGAGTTTTATTAAATGTAGAAAGATGTCAGCTCTTCTTTGGCTTTCAGTGACACATAATCCATTGCTTAGACGCTTTTCAGGTTTTAAAAATTCTCAAGTTGTAACATTTATGAATTTTAAAAGCACAGATGTTCATCTGAAAGATTCAGTGAACCCTTCTCTAAAGATGCCTAGCCTCCAAAAACTTCCAGTCACCAAAAGACTGTTACACCAAATCTTCCTACCCTTCATGGCACTGGAGGTGAAGAAGGGGTATTCACACTGTCTCTAGATCACTTAGTGACCTCGTAGGCTAAGGACCCTTGGCCACCTGGTCTCTCTCTCCATGGGCGTTTTGAGGCAATGCCAATCTTTTCCCCATACTGTTTGGTAGTAACATGGTTAACAGAGAACCACTCTGTTGCATGCTTTGATCACGTTTCAGTTGAAGAAGAAAGTCAAAATTACAGACCTTATGGCCTTGAATGAGATGAACAGGTGCTTTTTACACATCTACAGATAATATGTTGCCACCCGTGTCAGTTTATTTGGTTTGTGATTTCAAGGCTATCTGGGAAAACAAATGTCAATATCTTCCCCAAATTATTCTTTAAAGAGAGTATCTGAATACAGAGTTTTACCTTCCCCCTACTCCACATTTATGTGTAGGAAAATAGCATGGATACAGTTGAATAGAGCAATAACCTACCTAAAGTCATGACCTGATGTGGTAGTGTTACACTCTCTCGCCTGCTGTGCAATGCCTTCTGGATTACCACATTTCTCTTCCTTTTGTTAATTTCAAAAAGCCTAAGAAGAACAGACAGCAGTTTAAATTTTAATAGTGTCAGAGCTATTCTGGATTTTTCTTATAGCATTACTACTGCTACAAATCATGAACTCCCACCTTCTTGATATAAACTTTGGGTTAAGGAACCAGTACCTGTATTTTAACTACAGCTCTTGGCTGTATGTCTTGGCCTCTAATTTACCGCGTCTCATTTGCCTCTCCTAGCCCATAATTTCCATCAGCAATGAAAATTACCAGATCATTCCTTGCTTTGTAAACTCATCTAGAAAATGTTCTGAAGTTTCAATAGGGCGATAGAGACTGTGTTTACTGTCCCAAATATAGCACTTCATTTTGCTGTATGGTTTCTACTATATAATTTCCACAAATAAACCTTTTTTTCCTCTGTACTGAACGGAAAATTAAGTTGTCCTCTTTATGAACCTTGTTTAAATAAAAATTTTAGAGCTACTATTTCTCTTAAATGAATGCATATCTGTGTGCTTTTGATAGCCAGAAGTAGAGATTGTTCCCCTGTGCTACTTTGCCACAGGAATGAAACCAAAGGCATTTCAATGAAATGCTCAAGTGCAAAGCTAATACCCGTCAGAAATGCGTCAGTGCACTGAAAAAAATAGGTTTTATAAGGTATTCAGATGCAAGAGAAATTTCTGGTTTACATCCTTAAAGGTGCAGATACATTAAATCTTGGTAGAAGGGCTTCATCTGGTATTTCCTACCGACTTAGGAGAGGTTGAACATTCAGAATTTTTAAGGTCAAGGATAAGGGACCTTTTTCCTGGGCTCAGGATGGTCCTTTGGCGTCACATTCACGAGTACCTCACAGACACCTGACCTGTAGCTCCCTGAGCAGTTCTCTCCGCAGCTTCTCCACGCGAGGTAGCATCCCCGCATCGCACAGTGCTCTCTGCCAGCCCGCCCCACGCAGAGCACATCATTTCCCCTGCGCGCTGTTCTCCTCTGTGCAACACAGTGCCTTTTCACCCCCCCGCGCACACTGCTGTCCCACAGCCACTGCCACCACACGGCTCCCCCCGCCTAGCGGTCCTCCCACACCTCCCCTGCTCCCCGGTGCCAGCCCCGGCCCAGGGCTTCGGGTTGCCTTAGCTGCTCCTGGTTGTCCTCTCGTGAAGTACCCCACGCGTCACCGAGCTGCTCTGCGTCAGCAGCAGAGGAGAGCAGGGGCAGCCGGTGGGCAGCAACACAGGGCGTGCGGAGGCTGGAAAAAAGCGGAGAGGGAGAAAGAAGAAAGTAAGGGCAGGGAGAGGGCCTTGCGGCTACTGCCACGTGCCAGCCTGCTTTAAATCCTGCGTCCCCACGCGCCTTCTGAAGGGGCAATGGTGACTAAAGTGTTACCTGCAAACGGACTTTCTCCGAAGCTGTGCATTCGGTGTTTAAGCTACGACTGTGTTCATGAAGGGTGTTGAAGGCATTTTGAAATCCTGCAAATTAAACACAGCTGATAGGGAGAGCAGGTGCTGAATTGTAACATGCCTTCAAAATGGGAATTTAAACGTTCTTTCCTCCTTCTTCTGATGCAACTCCTTCCAGTTCTGATTGCTATGATTTTTATTTCTTACATTTAATGTGCTGTATTAGGTGTTCATTAGCCAGACTCCAAAGGTTTCTTAGAGGCACTCTGAACATTTGGAAGTAAATGTTTATGCACCATTAATACATGTTTCTGTTTGACATACCTATCTCAAAGGAGATTTGGAATGTGTTTGTGTGGGTTTTGGGTGTTTATCTAGATAACACTAAAGCAAATAAAACTACTCATTTCCCTGTCATCAATGATGATGTGGTTTAATTAATGTACACAAATACATCTGCTTATGAAGCAGAAGAGTGGAGGTCAATAGGCAAAGAAAATAAGCCATTTCCTTCCCACTTTTGACCCACAGCTGAACGATACAAAACTGTAACTCAGTCAGCTCCAAGCCACGCAGTATAGTAAAAATGTGACACGCAGCATGGTGGGAAGGGACGTGGTGGCTGTAGGGGTGAGGCGAGGGAGGAGGAATCCCCGTTGCAGCTCTTCTGCCCCTTCTCATACGTGAGAGAAAAGCACTTGCCTGCCTGATGTAAGGTGACCCATTTTGATCACAGGGCACACAAAAAGTACTAATTCCTAGCCCCAGCATGAGGATGCAATGTTTGTTCATTATCCGTTTTTAATTTCGTTTTCTGTCAGCTGATTTATATATAGCTGTTTGCTACATAGAACAACTTTATTTTTTTTAATGTGTCATTGATATAACCTGTCTTTTTATATGTTAAAATGTAGGCTCTGTTAAAATGGAATAATTAATTTTCTTCTAAGGCTGAAACTCCAGTTTCCTGGGCAATAGACATTTATTGCTTACAGGAAAACAAAATTCAAGCATCTCAAACATCTAACCCTGCAATACTTAATCACAGAGGTACAGACTGGATATACTTTCTTTACTGTATTCCTCTTTCATTATATTCTTTTTTGAAGAGGCAAATAGCTTTGTAAAAGTAGTATTACTGTAGAAAAAGAATCTGTTGATCATAAAATCTCTACTAGTTACTTTTCTGATGTCTTTTCAAACACTGTTGAATACATCTCCAAAGTGACCAATAAAAAGTAAATCTCATGTTAGAAGAGTTAAAATTAGTTCACGTAATATGCTTTTAGCTCCAGTCTGGAGAGGACATAAAGTCCCTTGGAACACTTAGTGGTAGTAGTCATCTGCTGGTTGTTAGAGCATGCGCTGGTCACAAGGTGTTCTTTACAATTTTTTGAAACATCTTAAATGTTTTTTAATATCCACTGAAAGAAATAAAGATTTATCTTCTTTAAAATTTCCACAAAATTAAAAATCTGATCCACAAATGATTGTATTAAAAAGGGTTAAATGATCATATTTTAATTTGCTATTTCCTATTATTACTCTTAATACTGTCATTGGCAAAAATGGAAAGAATGTTAAAAATCTTCTCAGTTTTGTTTAAGGAACACAACCCAGTTAAAACTGATGTAACATACCTGTTGGATATTTTTTTAAGTTAGGTATGATTCTAGATCTTTGCAGGTCTACTGATTAAAAAGGAAGCAAGGCATATGATACAGTCTCTTTTTTATTACATTTTATTTGATTTTGACAGCAAAAATTGACATCTAAGACTCTTCTAGTCAATTTAATTTTGTGCGTTTAAAATAATGATCAAGTTGCTCAGGGTATGTGTATTATTATGTTAATTACAAAAAATATTAAAAACTGAGTCAGTAACTTTGATCAGGATTATCAAAAGATAGTACTTAAATATTTTAATAATAATAAATATAAAGAATATACAGAACATTCCAATTATTTTATAAAATCTATGGATTAGAAATATGGTATAAAATATGATTAGAAAAGTAAATAACATACAGGAATACATCTTTTAAATGCTATTCCAGCATTAATAAATTTTAAAACTAAGATTTTTTGAAACACAGAATCAGATAATTTAACCCAAATAGTAATGTCATTTACTCTGAAAATCAGCACTAGTTAGTTGTATTGCAACTTTAGTCACACTTCAAAGCCTTTGACAGTAATTCCAGTATTATAATCCTCCTAATGATGGTGGAGAAAGTCTGTAGAGCTATTTTCTTATCGCGTTCAGTAGATCACTAGCAGTACAAATGCTACTCAGTCTAAACTGTGTGCAAATAAATATTTCTTAAGCTTGCTGTCTGGTGTTGCTTCTGAGCCACATTACTCCTTACATCCTTTACGACATTCACTGTATGGCTAGAGTTTCGCTCTAAATTCATGTTAGAGCACATTTTTTTCCTCAGCAATATCAAAGCTTCAGTTGCCCTGATGATCTGTTTCTCTCTAGAGAAATTGCGACAGTTGTTGCAGTGATGGCCCAAGAACCATCTTTGTTTCTTTCCTTCCTTTTTAATGCTTCGATATAGAGAAATATGCTGATTTACCTGAGCGCTAGATCCCCTTAGAAAACTCCAAGGTCATCTTAGGCAGGGAAAAGGGAAGAAATATGATTCTGAAATGTAAAATATAGATAAGGCGAGGTTGGATGAGGCCCTGGGCAGCCTGATCTAGTGGGTGGCAGCCCTGCCCACGGCAGGGGCATTGGACTAGATGATCTTTAAGGTCCTTTCCAACCCAAGCCATTCTATGATTCTGTGATTCTGTGTTTGCTTTTGCTGCTTAATAGCAGCGTGGGGTTTTTTTATTTAACTGTATTGTGCAGTATAGCGTGCATCTAAGGCATCAGTCAAAATCAAAATCCTGTTAAAAGTTCCTCCCTTGGACACTGTCCGTCTGTCTGGTGGTGTCATGGCGGTTGGATGCGAAAAAGAAAGAGAGGCAAAATAAAGTGGCATGATGGGCACTAGCCATGGCTCGCCAAGGTCTGAGACTTGTTTCTTTTTCTGTTTGCTGGTGTTTAGCTACATCTCCATAGATGAAACACTTCAGAGTCTGGAGGCCCATTCCTTCAACAGTTTAAGTAAAGTCACTCATATGTAAGTACTGTAATTAAATCAATGAATACAGTGGTAAAATAAATTTGGGGATGTGTGGAAATAACGTACATGTTGATGTTTGAGTTGTCATTGTCTCCTTTGTATTTAAATATTCCTTTTCTCATTTCCTTTCTCTGTAATGTGGAGTCAGTCTCTTTGACTTGTGCTTTCTTTCCCTACATCTTTTCGGTTCCCTTGCTCTTCTGTATCCTCCCATAGAAGTGTAAGAAAATCTAGTGAAAAATATGCGAGACTACATTATGAGCTTGATGGCAAGTTGAAATAAACTGGCAACTAAGAATTACTTCTGTCAAATTACTGAAGGTAAGTGTAAAACAGTAATACCGGCACCAGAAATAAAATGAGAAGGGCCAATGCACAGAGCAAAATGGCACCAGCTGAAGACATGAAGAATAATAAGTAATCATTCTGGAAGTGCACTAGTAAAACGAAGAGTGTTTATCTGGTTATTAAATGGAGTAGGAATATTATGGACAAAGGCTTCTGGGAAGTGTTTTTATACCTTTTTGTTCTGCCCAGTCCTCACCAAATGATGCACTAGGGCAGTTACGAAAGCGGCAGGATACCTGCATCCAGGGAGTTCCTGTCATTCAGCAGTACCCTGTCAAAATCAGAAGGTAACGTATTGAACAGGGCTTCATAGGAGCTATCCTGCGTCTGGTACTCTTCCATGTTTCCGTTACTGATTCAGATGAGGGAATGGAAAGTGTGCCAGCGTTGTAAAGCTCAAATGAGTTGCAGTTTGGCGTATTTCAGAGAAGATTTGTGTTTGCAGAGGTTCCATGGGAGAGCACTGTCAGTTATCACAGATCCAGAAAACACTGTCAGGGAGGAAAGACTTTTGTGTCCAGAAAGAAAACATGCCAGAGGCAGATATATCTTTTAACGTTGCTGCTAGGAGTGAAAGCTACAACCGTTTTCCACAGTGATGTTTGACAAAGTAAAAGTAATACTAACCTTAAATTAGATTAGGCAAGATTTATGTTAGACTCTAGGAAATGTTTTCATACGGCTGGCATAAGTAAACACTAGAATTGTTTTCCTGGGGAGGTTGTCCCTGTCAATGGAGACCTTTAGGGCTGTGTAATCAGAAACTCCGTAGGTCTATTTAATCTTCACTCGGAGAAAGAGATTGAACTAGATGATCTCTTAACACTGCTCTATTTTCTGTAATTTTTTTTCCTTTTACTTTACACAGGTGAAACAAAGTTTAATAAAAATAAAGGAGATAGATAGATAATATCATTACTGTTACTGTAGATAGAGAGCAACTAATGCCGGGAAGTGGAAGTGCCTCCCCTAAGAGTACCTGACAGGCAGAGACAGGAGTCCAGGATCCTGAGACCTAGTTCAGTCCAATAACATGCTCCTCTAATATTCCTGAAAGAGTTTCACAGGAAGGCTTTGGTGTGATAAGAGTACTTATCTTTGGTTATAATGCCATTCCCTCTTCTGTAGATGGTTTTTCCAGGCCTGTTGTCTTCATGGTCTCTCTTTATCTTTCACAGTTCTTGTCTTTAGGATTTTTTGTTTAACACAAATGAACATTTAATAAAACATTTACTGGCAGAACATTTTGTAAGCCATGAATAAAGCATGTGGCACTATGCACTACAAATTCCTCATGTGGTACTTGTTTTGTGGTTCACCTTATTAGAAGTTAAAGATAAAATGCTCTTGGGCCACTGCATTTCATTGCAAGACATGCAGTATGCAGTGTAGTACCTTGTCTGTTTTGAATTATATGGATATAAAGGCTTCTTGAGGACAGCTTGAGGAAAAAGGAGCTAGCTGGCTAGTTAGCTGTTTTCTATTGTTTCTGTATTAGATTCAAAGTGGAGAATGGCCTAGAAAAATCTCCCTCGGGATCTCAATTCATAACACAAAACTGATCGCCTTCAAAGAGTAATGTAATGTAAGGCTTTGAACTCTTCCACAAAATGCGCACTTTTAAACATGTGACTAGTTTGAGGGAGTGGTGGATGGAGCTCTGGTGTTGCCAGCGCCTCCCAAGGCACTCATTCTTGTGATGTGCTCTGTAGCACTGCCTAATTTGCATTACTTTCTGCTACCTAAAGAGTTGGTGAGGAATGTGAGTGGAAGTCTTTTCTCTCGTCCTCTTCCAGTCTTTAACCACCCCCAAAGCACATTTGTATTTGTCCTGGTTTCAGCTGGGATAGAATTAATTGTCATCTTAGTAGCTGGTACAGTACTACGTTTTGGGTTTAGTATGAGAAGAATGTGATAACACCCTGATGTTTTCAGTTGTTGCTAAGTCACGTTTAGACTAATTCAAGAACTTTTCAGCTTCTCATGCCCAGCCAGCCAGAAGGCTGGAGGGGCACAGGAAATTTGGGAGGGGACACAGCCGGGACAGCTGACCCAAACTGGCCAGAGGGGTATTCCA
>JAVKLA010000031.1:246664-260504 GCA_034782735.1 Sagittarius serpentarius | reverse complement strand
CCCCATCCCACTGGGCGGGGGGGAAGTGAGTGAGCGGCTGCCTGGTGCTGAGTTGCTGGCTGGGGTTAAACCACGACAATATTGCTGCCTGGGAGAACAGCCAGTGCCCCTTGCTATAAACATGCCCCTGTCGCGGCTCCCCTGAAGTCAGGCCAGAGCACACCAGCAAGGCCCGGAATCGCCGCGTTATCACACCCGTGCCAGAGCCCAGGCCTAGATGTGCTGTCCGTGACCAGGAATCTGCAGGCCTGGGCAGGAGTCAGCAGAGCTCACGGGCACCTACACTCCCGTCACCTACAGCACAGGCTGCGGGGAGGGCACGGTGGGGAGGAGGTTTCCTGAGCTGCTACGCAAGGGTTATGGTAATGTGGGACCCCTTATTTTCTCACAAGGCACTACCAAAAAAGCAACTGTATACAGACATACAAGATAAACACTTTTTTTTCTGCGCAACAGCCAAAAATACTACTCAGGACACGACACCAGAACTCTACTCAGAGAAGCTATAGGCAAATCCCAAACCTTTGCAGGTAGCCCATGAAGAAAGGCTACCTCTACCACTCCAAAACGCTTACCAGGTTTTTAAAAATCTGTTTGGAAGCAAGGCACACATATTATTTAACCAGGGAATATCCAGGCATCTGGCAAATTAGGCAGTTGCATCTAAGATGTAAAAGCAAGCAATTTATAATTTTGACTGCTTTTCTGAATGTATTCCATAATTCCTCTGATTTGCTAACACTTATTGTTGTTGGATTTGACTGACTTTCCAAAAAACAAGATTATTCAGGGATAAATGTATATGTTGTGTTATGCATTTGTTTAATGTTCTCTACTTGCATAGTATTTTCAAAATATTTTTGCTAAAATAATACTGGGTAAAGATTATCATAGGGTATTTTAAAGGAGGTTGAAGTTATTCTAACAGTTTTGAAAAGAAGTCATTTCACAGAATTTCATGGGGGGGGTTTTCATGTTTCATGTTTCAGTTTTATGTAAATAATCTTTTTACCCTAATTTAAACATATACACACAGTTTAATTTTAAAAACATTTTTTTTTAAACATAAGAACTTAAGAGAAAATTTGGTGTTTGTGGAAGGGAGGAACTAATTGCTTTGGCTTGAGTCAAGTGTCATGTGAATAGGCACCCTGTGTTCATCATCATCCCTGTCTGCCAAGCCTGTTAGTGTGCCTCAGCTTTGATCTTCAGCGCTCCATTTTCTTGGTCCTTATTCAGTTCATGTGCCTCTGTCCTGATCTTGTGTTCTTTCTAGACCTCAGCTCTCTTGAAGCATAGGTCGTACTTTTATAAACTTACGCCTGTAAGCACCGAGCAACTTCTGCAAATTAAGGATACTGATCACTTGCTGTATTTTAATGGGCCAGATCTCATTTTGGTTGTAATTAATGGCAAAATTCCCACTCTATGAAGACAAAAATCAGGGCCAAGACTTTGTGGTTGTTTCCCCCACCCCCCCCCACCCCCCCGCTGTGTTAAATTGGTCTCTCAATGGTTTCCTGTTCTTTTTGTCTACCTTTTATAAATATGTCTGTAAGACAAACTTAACATGTTTACAAATTCAGAACTGTCTCTCCCATACAGTGGTATAAGTATTTATTTTTTCTAGATATAATTGTGGAAGTGTCTGATTAGCAGTCACTGTCTCCGTGTAGTTGTCTTACTAGTAGAGCTGCAGCTTGGTAGCATTACACTAAATAAAGAGCTTTTGCAATTAGGTCATTGTTTCTCAGGAAAACATACCAGTGGAAAGAACCCTCCTCTGATCTCTCCCTACTCCCTTCTCCTCCTCACTCCAAAAGTTCTCTCCTTTTACACAACCACATGAAAAGCCCTCTCAGCATTTGGGAACAGGGCCAAAGGTCATGGTTCAAGTGGCTTGCCCTCATATATGCAACATCATTTGGAGAGGTGGGGGGGGACCGCTCTCCATCTCTGCAGTGAGCTGCAGCGAGCTGGAGCCAAGGGCTCCGCCAGCCTCCCGGCCAGGGCTGCAATTCCGTTCTTGGGCAGCTCACGGAGCCGGCTCGTGGCATACGGCGCTGCAGCAAGGAGAGGTGATTTGATAGAAATATCTAAGCAGCAACTGGAGAGGGAGACTGAAGAGATTTGGGGGGACTGCTGTATACGTGTGATGAATCTCAAGTGCTGTGCAGAAAAATCTTGTTAAAAGCTGCAGTCTGGAGGTAGGGAACAGACTGCTGGGAACCTGAGCCAGTTTTCTGGTGCTAGCATTGCAAAGGCTTGACAGGTGCATGCAGATGAAATAACATGGCTAGTTTGGCTGTAGGGGGAAAATAAAACATGGAAGTATACATACAAGTGAGACAAGCCAAGGAAGCTATAAGCAAAGTAAGCCTAAGAAGGTAGAGAGGGGTCCCAGGTTATTACAAGGAAAAAAAAAAAAAAAAAAAGGGCTGATTTAAGACATTGCAGAACTGCTGACCTGGATATCCTTAATCTTCATAGGTATCTCAGCATAATGTGATTATATTGAGACCCTATGGCCAGATTTTCAGTTTCTAGATTCTGGTCTTGAACAAACTCAAGGATGTGTCAGTATTGCACAGCAGGTATGAAAGACACGTCTAGTAAATGAAATTTAGAAGCCAGTTAAATATGTAAGTGTTTGTGCTTTTTTTAATGTTACTAAATTCATATAGGATGTGAAGTAGCTTATTAACCTTTCTAGAAGTTATCTGGCGAACTTGATGTCTCATAATTAATTCATTAGACTAATATTTGAATAGTTATTAGTTTCATTTTTAGATTCATTTGGATTTGGAACTAAATATTTGTATCTTTGTAAGTGAACATAAGTACATAGTTATTTGTAAGTCTTGGCACATGACTTTATCATCAAGTGACTTTCTCTGCACATCTGTTCTTGACATGTTAAAAGTTTTAAAGTATTTTCTTTAAAAAGCAAAACTGAATTGCTGTTCATGGACAGTCAGGTGGTGGTTTGATTGTGAACCTAGTACATTTTTAATTACTAGTCTGAGTGCCAGAAATAAAATTTAAAACATTGATTGTCTTTAAAGCACAAATAAGCCAATTCTTAATTGTTTTACATACTTTCAAAAGTAAAGCAGAAGCCGTATAGTTTGTAAAGTAACTTTGAATAATTTTGTAAATAGTCCACAGATAGTTCTGTTATCTTGTGGGTAGGTAGCAGCATCCTTCTTTCTTATGAGCATCTCCAAGTATTTAGTTAAGGCTGCAAAGTGAAATGTTTGTTCAGGGCACCTTTTGCCTCTCTGCATCAATGGTCAAAAAAGATGCCTACTATCTGTCTTAGGTTTTTTTGTATCTTTAAAGCACTTCATTCCCAGAAAGACCCAGAATTGTTACATTGCTGTTGGATGCAGAATTTAAGTACTGTATGCTAAGATTAAGTTGTATTTATAGAGTGTGTCAAAGTTCCATTTCAAAAGTCACTTAAAATCAGCTCTCATAGACACTTAGATACCTGGGAATTAGCCTACTAGACATTTGTAAGCATACTCTTTGGCTTTATCTGCATTTTAGGCAGCTAAAACTACTAACAGTTTTCCTAGAGCTGCTTTTCAAAGGAACCTTAACTTTCTTAATCAGTAGATTTCAATCGTTTCAATTCACCAATTCAGAAAAGCTTACTTATAAAAGTGCAAACCCTGTCTAATGAATCTATCACTAATCAACGTGCTTTTCTTAATTTTTCGAATCCTTTGGAAGCCATCCTTACACCACAGCAGTCTTTTCATTACAATTTGAAAATTACTATCATAGAACAATTAGGCACCTTTGAGTATATTACTCATGACAGATTATGTAAAAGAAATTGTGAAATCCAGTTTGTGTATCACTGTCCTGTTAACTGATGAGATCAGAACTATTCAAATATCTTTCCTCCATATGGGCCTAACTTCATAGGCTCCAATATTGATGGAGCTGTAGGTATCCTTTGAAACTGATTTTAGGGCAGGATTCCTTCCAGTACTCTCAGATTAGTGATGTTTGAGAGTGCAAAACAAGGACAGCAGCACAGTTCATGAATGGAATTGAATTTAAGATCTTTCTCTTTCTCATGCATATGAAATGAGAGGCCACATATTCAGCCAGTCAAGTGCAAAAGGCACATTCAGCTGGACTAGAAGTAGGGAAATTTGGATTTTTCTCCTGATTTTTTTCTTAAGCATAGCGTTCACTTTGGTCAAATTACCTTTTACCTTTTTATACCTCTCTCATCCTCTTTCTCATCTATTTTGACTACAGACTTCGAAGCAACTGGCTGTCTGCTGTCGATTTCTGTAGTGCCTACCACAATGGGCCCTTTTCTTCCTTTTGGGCTTTAAGAAACCCCTGTAATACAAAACATAGGATGAAGTGTAAATATAAATACAACATATATTAAAGCATACGTCTTTCCTAATCCCAGCATTACCAATTCAAGGAAATCGAACAGCAGGGACATAAACCTTTCTCCAACATTCAGTTGAATCATACTGATTTCCTCACTCACATTATTTAACTTTTTCCCTGATTACTGTGCCAACTGTCTCATCTGGCAGTTTTAAATCTTTTTTTCCCAGATTAATTAGTTTTTCATTTGCCTTTGTTAAACAGTACATGCCCTCTCATGGCCCAGTTACTTAATAACTCAAAATCTGATAGAATCTCATTGCATTATTTTGTGCTTTCAATCTTAGTACCATCTGCAGATTTCAAATTCTTACTTTCAGTACCCTCATCCAAATAATTTATGCAGAATACTATGAATAGCAACAAGCCAAAACCTGATGACTCTATGGTACTCCAATGCACTATCCATTTCCAGGCTGAAGACTGATCTGAAGACTGTCTTTCCCTGGAATATGTTTGGTCCACAACAAAGAAGTATCTGGCCAGGAAGCTCATGAGTCCAGCATTTTAAATGCAGTCAGTGATGGAAAAAACAAGTCAGTTAAAGTTTATGAAGCAAATTCCACTGTTGGGAGTGTGATAACTACGTAACTAATAAAATAATTTGAAAGAAGCAAGAGACTGACACTGAGAAGACTTCTTTTAAATACAGAAACAGTACTGTTCAGAGAAGCTAACAGACATGAAGAATATTTGAATACAGCACTGTAATACCAGTAGTATAGCTATTAATTACATCAGTTTAACACACAAGGAAAAGGTAAATCCCTGTCTCCCTGCAATGCCGGAGTAAACAGAGTAAAAACTGAAGACTTGAAAGGTGGAGCAGAACTGTTTTATCAGTACAACAGTATATAGAGAGGCTGAAGTCTTTGTACGTGTATCTACATACTGATTTATCTACTGTCTTATGTCTCTTTTCCCACTTTTATTTCTCAGACAACTTGGCTGCATTGATTTTACCCTGTAAAAATTATTCCAGTGGCAGAGGTATCCTTAAAACCCAACTTTCTGATACCTGTGTTATGCAGGTTACTTGGCACTGTCAGGTCATGGTAAATTAACTACTACTGGTTTCTGCCCATTGAGTCTCTGCCCAGTAGCACCACTCCTTGGACTAACTTAAGACCAAAACATCACCCACACAACCTGCACCACCATGCCACCTATAGCTGTCTTGTTCATCAAATTTCTCTATGTAAGTAGCAAGAAGTGCTTCCCTCAGCCCACTGCTCCACAGCTAGTCTCAGGAGGAAGACTGGCACTGTTCTTTCTGTATGGTTTCTGTGTTAAGAAAGGCTGAGAGTAGTTCCAGCAGAGTTACTAGACCAGTGTCCAGAGCTGGTTTACTCTAAAGAGAGATGTTTCTGCAACTTTGCAGACACAAAACTCTCACCATGGTCAAAGTAATAGCCGTTACTACAGGCTATTGCTTTGATTTTAAGACCATGCAGACAACAGATCTGTAATCCTATCTCAGGTGCTTCTTCCCCCCCTTGCTTAAACTAGCCAGTCTGCAGGACCGCATCTATCCAGATGATAATTCATCATTGTAAGATTGCTCAGAATGCATAGTGGTGTTGAACTAGTGCTGGCCAATACAAAAGCTCATTGCAGGAATTAGGTCCCTGAAATTTCATTTTAACAATGCCGATTTCTGTTATGATAAATAATTAAATATTAATGATCAATGTGGTAATGTTTCTCCCTTTTTTACAGTGAAATTCGAAACCTCAGAAACTTGGATTACATAGATCCAGATGCCTTTAAGAACCTCCCACTTTTGAAATATCTGTAAGTATTTAACACCTGTAACAAGTTGGCACTTAAGCCTCACACTATAGCAATTTTGTTTCTTTGCATTTCATTCTGGAACTGTCTGCAATATTTTTCCCCTGTTGCTTTATTTTAATAACCGAAAGCCAGCTAGGGTAGGGGTTGGAACTTTTACTACTTTAGCAAGAAAGGAAAATATGTTCACAAATTCATCAGTAATTTTGCCATTCTTCTGATCCATTAAATGTCTGGAATACACAAATCTTTCCTTAGCAAAATTCCACAGCTAGCTTTCTTCTATGGTAAGTGCTGTCTTTCTATATTTTTGTAGGAAATAGTGAGAAGAAAGGACACAGAAATGTACACACCTTTTATATTTACTAGATATTTACACAGGGCTTTAAAGCATACCTGTCAGCTAAATGTGACAAGTCCATCTACAGACAGCTGATTTCATATGAACTCTACGGCAGAAAAAGATCCTGAAGAATTCCCTACATTGCCATGAAGTTTCTAAAGAACAGCACAGAGTAACCAGACCATGAAATTCTAAAATTACAGCACAAGAAAGAGAAATGAGAAAGAGAATAACTTCTGTGACTTTGAGTAATGTTTGGAAGACTCTAGAAAGGGCTCTGTGTGTGTGTGGTGAAGGTAGTGGCAAGGAGGAAAGATTTTTCCAGATTTTTCCTATAGATCTGAAAGCAATAAAAAGAAAGTAGTCAAAACAATCTCATTTCAGGAGAATAGCTTTAAAAATTAAGAAATACATTTTGTTATTTCCACTCTACACGAGTTCAGAAATAAGGGGCATTAACTGTATTCACATTTGAAGACAGTTCCCTTTTTAGAGCTATTTGAACAGCTCTTAGCCTCAATGAAAGACACAGAGGGTCCAGACTATTGTATGAAGCAGCCTTAATCTCTCAAGTGAATCCAGAGGTGTAATTTTTCTTCTGCCTATCCACCTCACAGCCTACTTCCCGCTGCAGATATCCTTAGCCATCTTATTATTCAGTGTTCCCATTTTTTTAGATTCTATAATTTATCATGTCTGGTATTTTGATTTTTTTTTTAAATTATTTTTGCATCCTTGTATTTTGGACAGTTGATTATAAATGAATTGACTGACAATAGAGAAGATGAAATAACCATCCTCCACTGTTGAATGCTTTAAATACACAGCTTGTTGTTGTTCAGTGATCCAGTACATGTAACTTCTTCTCTCTTTCAGTGGTATTTTTAATACTGGACTCAAAGCATTTCCAGACCTCACCAAAATCTACTCATCTGATGTGAACTTTTTACTGTAAGTATGTGTCCTCACAGCTGGTTAGAATACTGCCATCCTCAGATCTCAAGAAAACATATAGTGAAGGTTTCCATTTTGGAGAAAAATATCGTAAGTCTGACAAAGCACTTTTCCTCAAGCTATATTTCAATCAATCATCATTAGTACCAAATCTGGGAAATGCCAGGTCACCCAGCACTGTACATTTGACCTGGATGAGAGACAAGTGCATTTCTCTTGAATTAGCCAAAGCACATGATGCACAATTTCTACAGGCCTTTTGCTTTTATTTTGTTTTTGTAACGGCTGTGCAATACCTGAATTAGTCTGAAGTCAGACTAGAGTGACACACAGGACCTGATCTGACATACAGCCTGCTAACATGAAGTCACACTTTCCACAATCTTCTAACAAATCTGTGCTGGCATGGTGAAGTCATATTGCACATTTTCTCATACTACTCTTCATTGAGCTCCTATATTCTTGAATCATAACCTCCATTGGCTATCTGCCTTTTTTTTCTGACCCCACCCTGAGCATAGAAGACTTAAGAGGCAGGAGAACTGGACAGTCTTGAGAGGAATTGTTAATCATTAGACCTTTAAAAAGAACATTTTGGTGAAGACTTACTTTATCCAAAATATATTGCTTCACACAATGTTTTAATAAAGAAAACAGAAAAGGAGCTTAAAAAGCAAATTGTCAAAGCTGAGAAATAAAGTAGAGCTTTTAAGTTGCTAGACCAGGAGCACGTTGGTTTCATCATAGCCTTAGTAGTGAGGTCAGTTCAGGCTGGCATAGCATGTCTTTAAGACAGAGGACTACCCATCTCCTTTCTGTCACTCACCCTTTTTTCAGAGTAGTTGAATGAGATGCATACTCTTCAAGACCAACAGCATAAGCTTCTATGAACAGACACTTTGCTTAAATGCCCTTGCCCAACCTTACTTGTAAAGCCACATTTCAAATACAAGTCTCCAATCCCACTGAAGGACCAAAGCACCAGGACTGACAATTGTCTACTTTTAAGCTACACTTCCTAGGTGGAGCCATCTTTCATTAACTAAAGTCCTCAGCTGGAAAGAATTTTCCTATTAGCAAGCTTTGCTAACTTAGTTAGGTTTGCTCACATGAGGCACTCCTACGTAACACCAAGACCTTCTTCCTTTCTCATGCCTTAAAACCCATTTACTTTACTTGATTTAAAGACACCCTCTCCCCCCCTTTTTTTTTAATATGGCTTGAAGCAAATTGCAGAACAGTTTCTTGGAGAAAGAGAACGGGAACACAAATGGGGGCAGGATGGTCTTCCACTATTATCCCTAAAGGCATTTCAGAAACAGTTCTGCTGTAAAAAAAGTAGGTGTTTCTTGGAATTCAGAAAGCAAAGATGACATCCATCTTTGTGCCCTAATCTGCAATTTAAGTTCAAATTCTGGGTTGTAATCAAGCCAAGGAGGAAGAGCAGCTCAGATGAAGACTTGGAGGATGACACAAGGTAAAAGTATCTTGGTCACTACTTAGTCCTAGAGAGGAGTTAACAATCTTATATTGTAGCAGTGTTCCGTTAGAAGAGGCTTGAGCGCTGGATGGGCTAGGTAAAAGGCTATTAAAAATGAGAAGTGTTATGCTAGAAGGTGACTTGCAAAGACGTGATTGATGGTCTACCCCAGGCATTGTTTCAGTGCTGCTAAGGTGCATTCTTAGTCAAGAATGGTCAGTCCCCACTGCATTCATGGTCTGCCATTGGCAAGACAAACCTCAGAGCAATGTAGAAATGCTGGTTGTTTTGCTAAAGAGCCTAGACCTGTAGCGAGCAATGAGATCTTCCCTCCCAAGGGTCTTCTGAGGCTAGAAGTAAGCCTTGTGCTAACTCATGCCCCAAAACCCGGAGCTGCTATGTTTGCCTTGGCTGCAGGCCTCCGAGATTGAAACCTGAGTCACCCAGAGCTCTGAGTGGGATACACCTACATCTTAAGAGCTATTAGGGAGCTCCTCAAAGACCAGAAGGGCTTTAACTTAGATTAAGCTCTACTAGACTGTAAATTAAACACTACCCTTACTAAGTAAACAGAACCAAGAATTAAAGATTAGATGAAACAGAAGCAGTTTATACAACCATCTGTATCCTTGCTTCCAACCAACTCAGTGACTTTCTAAGTGGCAGACAGCAAAACATTATTTTACTTCTACCTTGAAAATTTTTTACAAATATCACTAACAAAAAATAAACATGGGTTTTATTTGCTAAAGACTTCTTAAAGTGCAGGCCTGCACTTTCAAGGGAGGTATTTCTAAACATTGCTATTCAATGAAAGATAGCTTTTTTGTTTCTTTCATCAAGAAAAAAAATCTGCTCTTGAAGAATAATAGGTTTCTAAATGATGAATAAGGTATAGCTGGGGAAAAAGCATTCATTTTATCACTATTGGTCTTTGAGGTCAAGCAACTTACAAGTAAACATTTGTTTAGAAAAGTGAACCAATCTGAAAAATGTAAAACCAGAATAACTTGTGGTGGAAACAGCCTACTGGTGAAAAATACTTGGAATGAAAATGGTTGTAGTACAGTTCAGTGTTAGCACATATATATGCACATATATAGCACAGAAAAGGAATGAAATTGTTCCTGTCACATGGGCAGCTGTTAGGACTTCTTGGCCCATGGATGTTATGGTCTGGCCTTACTAGACCACATCTAATCCACAAGCTGAAGAAAAGAAAAATTTGCAGAAAATTTTTGTTTCCAGACTGTAATATGATTCAGGAAAAAGCAGAAAAAGGACAATCAGACACTTTGCTCTGCCCTTTGTTTCTACCAGCTTTTTCCTCCCTCCAGTTTAGTCATAGTAAATCTCTTTAGTTTTACTTTGTGCCTTTTTCACTACCCGCGTTTCTGTTTGAAGATACACAGTATTTATTAAGACTGCAGAGTGGGACTTAAAAAAAAATTTAAGAAATGACAGACAGTGAAAGATTTATTTGGACAAGACTTCAGAATAATCATTACGTTAGATCACATAATAAGTTATTTCACTTGTGCTAGATGCAGTTCTGTAAAGTGAAATGCCTCCATCCTGAATAACGTATTATCTGATGTCTTATCTGAGCTTAGCTAGAGAGCAGGATCTCAGCTCTAAAGTCACTTGGGCTGGCTCAGTTGACACTGCAGCATTATTTATCTTGCTAATTCTCTGGCTTATGAGACAAGGGACCTATCTGTGCTGTTAACCACTATAACCACACAGGCTGGCACACCTCACCAGGACTATAAAACTCATCTGCTTCACAAGCTCACTTCTGGATGCTGGAACATGCTGGATTCTTAATCCTCCCACGTGTATCTTCTGGCCTTAGTTATAACTAAACAAGTTATTCTACACTTTTATTTATTATCAAGGCAGAGAACAACTAATAATAAAACTGTTCTGGAGAAGCTCTGTTGGGCAGATGTTTGATTGTGGTGTTTTGTGTCCTTTTTCAGTGAAATTGCAGATAATCCTTTCATGACTTCAGTGCCCGCAAATGCTTTCCATGGACTTTGTAATGAATCTCTAACTCTGTAAGTTCTTCTAGTTTAAGTCACAAGGCAATTGCCTCTCTCAAACATATGGTAAAATGTTAAAAAAAAAAAAAAAATCACTGTCCTACTCTAGTCGTTTGTAACAGACAAACACCATAGACAGGTAGTATCCATAATCTAGTTTGCATAAATCCTTTTCTTTGACAGAGATTTGAATCAGGCCTGCTGCTTTTCTTTAAACTGGCTTGACCAAAGTGGCTTTGCTTTTGTATGACCCTAATGCCAGTGAATGGTTATACTGGAGAAAATCAAAGGGAAAAGTTCACAGAGTTCTCCTTCTGTAAAGCTACAGCATAGTTAGAACTATGTCTAACTTTTTTGCAACCTAAGTGGCACATACCATGAAAACTAATGAGTGGCAAATGTCAGAAGCATTATATTTGAAGGAAAATTGTTAAATAAAGTTCAGTTTTGCAAGTCATACACAACGTGAGCCACAAGAAAGGGCTGAGGGGAGTGAAAATGACTGTAATGAGTTATGACCTGAACTAGGGGGAAGAGCACCAGAAGGCAAAAGAAAGAATTCTAAAGAAATTCTAAAAAAAAAAATCCTTTTGCTCTAAGTGAGCAAAAGAATGAATTCTAAAAACTCAGGCGGCCCTGACAGTAAAATCATACCTATTTTGCTACATATTAGTTCCTTTAGCCTTCCTTAATCAGTCCTAGCAGAATTTTGCTTCCTTGTTTTTAGTTTGAGGGTGGTAAAGTTATAGCAAAGTGTTATAGTGTAGTTCTGTCTTTGCTGTAAAAAGAAGTAAAAGATGGCACACTCGCTACATGGCATTCTTGATTCAGCTACACCCAAGAATGCTGCTGGACATTCATTTGACCTTGCACTATAATAGCTGCTTCTTCAAGAGATTAAAATTAACCCATCCATAAGTGTGCTGTTGCCAAGAAAAATGATACATAAGATGTTAGGTATTCAGGTATTGAAGCAACCCAAAATGCGCTGATTTTTTTTTTTATTTTTTTTTTTACTTGCAGCAAACTCTACAATAATGGTTTTACCAGCATCCAAGGCCATGCTTTTAATGGGACAAATCTGGATGCTATGTAAGTAGCAGATCATTATCTTCTTTCAGAAAAAAAATTATATAATAAATACTCTATGCTTGTTGAAGGCTCTCAAATACGTATCTTATTCTAATTGTTTTTAAGGAGCAAAGAGAGGATATTAATTTCAGCTAGCAATAGAAATATAGGCGCTTAATGTCTTTTGCAGTGTGCTTTCATTTGGTATGTATATTTATAGCTCAGAAATAAAATCACGGCAGGTAATTCCAGTGTGAATTTTGTTCTGGTTTGAAGCTACAATAAAATTTCTTTTGATCAGTAACATTTCTAAGACAATTTGGAAGATAATTATGCTGTTTTACTTACAAGACAGTTTATTTTAGTAAGTGTAGCACCGATAACGGTAGCAGCCCTTTCACAGAAAACTCTAATCTGCAAAAAAGGGAGTGGGGTAGGGTGCTGGAAGCAATTCAGAGGAACCAGTCACTTGCACTAGAAGTGAGAGATGGGCTTCTCAAAAGCATGAAGCAACCATTTCAGCTTTGCCTTCACCTTCTTATTGTAGTTTCTGGAAAACTAATACTTAGAATATCCTTTTTACACCATACCCAAAATCATCTGCCTCAATCATTAACACAGAACAAATCTCAATTCCAGAGGCTCCACTCACTCTGGCAGAGCTTACTCTGGTCCTACAGAGGCTTGACTGAAGAGTCTGGCTGGTAATCTCATGAGTAAAGAAATTACTTCATTGTGAGCTCTCAAGTTAACCAGAGAGGCATGAGGATAGATATGATTATTTTCATCACTTTATTCTAAATTGGTCTTGAATTCTATAAGAATTCTGTAAGAGCATCTTCACATGGTCTTAATCTTTCCAAACTGCCTTTTTTTCCTTAACAGCTAGCTAGACTTCTTAGATTTTGAAAGTTTTGAGTTAAGCTAAAGATCTGGCATAGGTCTTATTTTACTCACATTAGTTCAGTAACTTTGAACTTTCATGTGAGAAAGGAAGTTTTTCATGATGACATAGTGTTTGTACTAGTGCCCATAGAAACTGCAATATGTAAAATATGGCAAAATTAATCCAGTGTCTTGACTGAATTCCTCTAAGCTGTATATGCAATACTTAAAACCTTTCTAAGCCTTAGCCAATATGTGAACTGTTGGCTCTTCCATTTCTTACGTTTTGATGAAACACAGGTTAGAGATTATTTTGTAGAAATTTTTCTTTTTGCTTCTCTGATAGTGTGCAAGTGCTATTGCTTCTGGCCTCTTTGGAATTTTCCTTATTATTAAAGAATCAAGTGAAAATGTAGTTTTAGAAGATCTGCAGTCCTAAACATCTGCTTTATTGGGTGGAAGTAGAGAAGCAGAAAACACATACTAGGTTCTGCAGATACTGCTTGCTTACTTTCAGAAAAAGTTTGTAATTAGTATTCTTTAAGCGTTATTTCAGTATTCTTTAAGGCGTCAAGGGTAGAGGGCCTTACAGAGAGATCTAGATAGACTTGAGAGCTGGGCAATCACCAACCATATGAAATTTTACAAAAGCAAGTGCCGGATTCTCCACCTGGGGTGGGGTAATCATGGTTATACATAAAAACTGGGGGACGAGAGGCTGGAAGCCGCCCTGTGGAAAGAGATCTGGGGGTTTGGGTTGATGGCAAGCTGAATACAAGTCAACAGTGTGCCCTGTCAGCCAAAAGGGCCGCCCGTGTCCCGGGGTGCATCAAGGACAGCACAGCT
>JAVKLA010000031.1:234787-246266 GCA_034782735.1 Sagittarius serpentarius | reverse complement strand
TGGTCACGGCACCGAGCCTGTCAGAGTTCAAGGAGCGTCTGGACAACCCTCTTAGTCATATGGTTTAGTTTTAGGTAGTCCTGTGAGGACCAGGGAGTTAGACTTGATGATCCTTATGGGTCCCTTCTAACCTGAGATGCTCTGTGATTCTAAGTGAAACTTTCCAGACACTGGCTATGATGCACTAGTTAAGCAAAATAAAAAAAAACAACCCCAAAAGAACTAAAACCAGGCTTACTTTCAGGGCTTTATCTACCAGCAGTAAAAATGGTTTATTACAACAAACAGTTTTCTCTTAATTAAATCGTATGACATTTACTTGAAGCAAAGCACTGTTCCAGATTTACAAGACAAACTAGTGAGCTGAACATCAGTGGTAAAGCCTTTATCTGTTTGATAAACTACACTGAAATTTCTAAACTAATTTTCTGAAGTAGTTTGGTTACCCTATGCCAAGATAAGGTATAATTTTGCTAAGTGCAAGCTTGGAGATTTTTTTGTTTCTAACAGCAGCATTAAGTTAATGCAAAAGGTAAATATTACATTTTCTATATTCTGACGTTTCTAATTTGAACTCCTGTTTATCTACCACTGTACAGCAAAGAAAGTACCTGCTTTCCTCTGGGTCTGATCCAAGGTCCTTTGGGCTTGATGAAACTAGGAGCAAAAAGAAACTGAGAGAAAGAGAGAGAGGGAAAGAAATTTTAATGGGTTCCTCGAGGAGGAAAACAAGTAAAAAAGGAAAATGGTAATTAATTTTTGACAAATCATTCAAAGATTCCATGTGCCATCCATAAATCAGAAGACACTTTGGGAATCTTGGAGGCTATCTTCTACCATGCAGTGTGCCTTTCTACTGCTCTTGCAGTATCAAAAGACCTATGTAATTCAAGGAGGTCAAAACAATCAATGCAGATATAAATGTGGAACCATGCATAAATGGTTTCCATTATCATACTGAGTAATGGCACTACCTAATAAATCTTCTCATCCAACAAGGATCTGTGTTTTATAGGAAACCACAGAATTGCTGTGTATGTTTTATAAAGGCAGGGAAATAAAGAACCAGGAATGGAGGGCCGAATGACAATTTCACTGAACAGCATTCATCTGAAACTTGAATCCCTCGTTCTAACACATCATTAAGGTCCATGAACTGCATCACTCTTGCAGGCTTCTGCAAAGTGGTGCTCCTGCACCAGTGGTTATTTATGTAAGGAAATTGGTGAGGAAAGAAGATTTTTTTTAAAAGATATTTCCAGTGAATGGCAAATATATTTGTGATGAGCTTTTACAGAGCTGCCTAAATTACTGAAATGGAAAGTGTGTAATCTCAAAATCTAGTTTCAAAAATAAACTCCAAAAGTATATATTTACTTTGGTATACACTCCCAGGGATCACTTACAATGCTTGGCTTAGCTCAGAGTCAAGATAAACAATGGTGTAGAAAAAACATACGATGAGTCCTTAATACTGATCATTTACCAATGCATCTCTTTTGCCTGTTCACCCTTTCTTTAACTTGCATTTCATAATCCAACAGGATGCATAGATACATCAACATGTTACATGTCCAGAGCCCATTTAATACTATAGCGGTGATACTTCAGTGTGTGGCCAATGTTATTATTTTTCTCCTTGTTTGTTAAGCTCTGCTGCCTTACTTTAAAATCAGAAGCTGAAAGCAAGCAAGCAGATACTATCAAATAATACATAATTCCATAAACCAGTGAGAATTCCAACTAGGAACTTTGGTAATTTTACTTGGTTTTTAACTTTGGAAGATCCTTTGGATGAAAGTTTTGCAAAACCTCCTTTTCCCCTAATCTGGCTGTTCATTCTTATTCCATCACTCCTTGTGCTGATAAAATTGGTTGTGGGACTGCAGTAAAATCTTATCAGTGAAATAATCCATTTTAAAGAAACACCGAGAAAGGTGTGTCCAGCTACAGTATAGGGAATGGCATGAATGACCTTGAACTATGGAAGAATAGAAATAGAAGTCTTTTACACTGAAAAAAGAAAGGTATGTGGAACTATACGTTAGTCAGTTGAAGTAGCTGGTCACCATTTTTCATTCATATTCTTCACCCCCAGAAGAAAATACACTTTTGGTAAAAATAAAATATTTGGTAACAATATCTTCAGACTTCCAGCATTTTTCAGTTTTTCATCTCAGTTGAAGATTTTGAAGATTTTGAACATTCAGGATTTTGTTTTAATTTTGCCATCTCATGCTTTTCACGTTTGCTTGTATCTCCAAAACAGCGTCCCTAAAGAGCTCTCAGAATGCCCTCAATAATTTAACTTTCATACTTTTATTTTTACGGAAGTTTTCTCATATATATGTGTTTCTCCTTTTTTGGATACTATTAACTGTGGTACACCCTTCAGCTTTTTTGGTCCTACAGAGTTGCTGAGTATCGTACCTGGTGGTTGCTCTTATAAACCAGACTTTAGACTGTAACATTTTCAAACAGAGCGTGGGTGCCACTTTTAAGCTGAAATCAAAAATTGCTTTTCCTCATGCGGACTCTGTAACCTGTTGCTTTATGAAGCACGCATTGATAATGTCTGAAGACTCAGTATCTCTGTCATGCCCTGACATGACATTGTCCTGTTTTACACGGCAGTTGAAATGCCCCATTACTGTTTCATGTCTTCAGAAGATCCTGCTCAGCATACTGCAGTCATGTTGTTTTCTGGTAGGGCTGAGACTTAATGCAGTATTTTTCCCACTTGCCCCTAGATCTTGAGTCCATAGAGACTATGTATTAGTCACTGGCATAGTTAGCTTACTGATCTGATTTGATTAACAAAAGAAGAAAAGAAGCCTTCTTTTACTTACAGCACTATCAAACTATCAGCGTATCCTCCAGATTCAGCATTTACTACTCCAGATTCCCTGCATGCTTTGCACTGTGGTATTTATGTCTATCTGATTGCCTTCCACCAACTTTCCTATTATTCTAGTGTCCCCACTGAGGATAGATATTCCATGTCACCCGTGTGATTTCCAAGACTCCCTACATTTGTTTAGATGCGTGGGTACCACTGTTGAAGTTTTCTTTTCTGCAGTGTATTTAAATGACCTTCTATACCATTTAGCTATCAGTAACAACAGGATTAAAGCCACTCTCAGAAGGAGCTATACTGGCTATACATAAACTTTCTTTGTCAAAGTAATATTTACCAAAGTTTTATTCTTTCCGTTTAACAGGGGTACCTGTCAAAATAAAAGGGCTTAAACAACTGAAATCAATTAGCATCAGGAAATCGTACGTTCTGATGGGCCTGACTCATCTATGTGAAAACTGGCAGCTAACACTGCAGCCCCTCCTTGGTAACACATGAACTTCCCAAAAGTCTCTAGCTAGCTGTTTCTATTTGTAAGTTTGAAGATTTTTATCGCGTACGTAAGCTATTATATTTCAGGTTTATCACTCGCTATGGTGTTCACATATCAGGGGAAATTATTTCAAAATTGGACAAGCAATTATCTGGTTGTATAATAATGCCTCGTTACTAAAGCAGATAGGTTTTATTAGGTCACGCACATTTCTGTGTCCTTCAGAACTACAACCTAGATGTTGACATCTTGGATCAATTCTTAGCTCTTGCTCTGGTTTTAATTTTTGTATTAAATTTGCAGACAAAATCATGAGGAAATTTGCAAACTGAAGCAAAAGCTCACAACAAAAGTGACTAGGTTGTCATTTACAGAATATGAAAGTCAGTTCTTAGGAAACACAAATGTCAGGTGATACTAGAATGCCTTATATTTCTAAAGAATGAAAGCTTATTTCAAACAACAATAGCTGAGAAGATGAAGTACGCTATTTTCCTCTGTAAGAAACAAGGCTTTATGCATGGGTAATGTCCAATGAATAACATGCCAGAAGTGTTACTCTGGCTTGGCTCCCTAAGGCTTTCTGTTGTGTAACCTAGCCGAAGTGCATTTACTTCTCATTTCTCACTATGGTGACCAATATAAGCTTATATCCAGTGAACGCTATGGAAAATTTGCCAAAGACTTCAACCGGGACAGGATTAGAATCTTTCTTTACTTGATTTTTCCATACCAGGAAACAATTGCTCTGACTTCCATTATTTTTAGAGCTAAACCCCAGTTCAGCTATCTGAATTTGAAAGACTCTTCTGGCACAAAGGTAAAATAGTGGTCTTCTGCACTTTTCTGTGTCAATTCAATTATCTCAACAGCCACCATCTCAAATGGTGTTTTTGTTACAGAACTCACAATTAGGAAAGATTTGACTTTGTATCTTTGCCACTAACTGGCCAAACGGGCACAGCTCACAGCAACTTCACAGACACCCTCTGAAATCTGTTATGACAACGTTTCTCTTATGGTTTTTGCCTTCCTAGCTACATCACAAGCTAGCTTTAAAATGTTTATAGTAGTATCAAATTTTTTCTCCTTTTGTTTCATTTAATTTCTTTAATAGGTCTGGTCTGGGCATCTTATCATTTCTCTGCCAACTGCACTCTGAAATTTTATGAAATTCCTCTTTTTAAGATAATTATGTTTAAATTCTGAGCAATGTCACCTGGCTTCACTTGGGCAATAATGTTGGTTTTCTCCTATTCCTCTTTTTTTGCTGCTGATCTCATCATTCGGAATTTCTCTGCTTTTATCTGTCCTGTGAAACATGACCTCCATAAGGCTGTCTGCAGTTTCTGTCCTTTAGTTGGACTGAGGACCGCATCGTCTTCTCTTGAGCAATGCTTTACTGTCATCATCTGCAATCATCTTCTTTTTCTTCATTCTTGCTTTACAAGGCCTCCACCAGCCCTGGACCCTTGTTGGTGAAATGTCAAGCAATCCTGATGCTTGTAGTTGTTGGGCCTGGGTCACCCACTGTTGTCATACTTACGTCACTATTAGTTTCTCTTCCTGCTTCTGCTGGACCTGAGCTACCTATAATATTGCGTTCTGTGGACCCTGTTGTTGCTCCTAGAGTACAGCCTCGTGCTTTAATCTGTGGTTTGCTACTGAGGCCATTAGACTTTACCTTTTCCGCTATACAGAAAATAATTGATAAAATTTATAAATGGGACCATCACAGGTGCTACAAGTCTCTTCTGCCTAGGCACCATGGTCCTTCAGGGCCTTTATAGCATTGATCATTTTGCCATCATTTGATCAAGGGGAACATACACTCCCCTTGACAACTTTCCTTGGCAATTTTCTGTGTTCTCCTCCTTAATGGGTTGCATTGCATTTCTGCCCTGAAGCGCAGTCCTGCAGCTGTACCACCCCCTTTGCTGCCTTGTTTCAAACTTCTCTCAGAGGTCCTTTCTCATCATGCATCAACAAAATGCTCGGACTGTTTTGTCTCCTTGCTTAGGTAGTGCCCCTGAGCCAAGAGAGCTAGATGCTCCTCCATCCTCCTCCAGGGACTGCTATATTTGGTAAATGATTCTTAGTCTTATCACAAGATTTCAATTTCCATCTAAATTAAGTTAAAAAGCATGACTAGGTTTGATGCCTGCAGGCTGTTTCTCTTGTAAACATCATGACAGAAGTTGATTGAACTAAGTAAAAACACCACCTAGGGTTTAATTGCTGGCTTAGGGAAGAATTATCACAGTAGTATCCACGTGTATGTATATACACACACATGTGTATATATATTTAAGTATGTATATATTGCAACCTAATCTTCAGTCTCTTTTCATTGCTCAGCTAACTCAGCATATTCCTGTCTGTGTGCTTAGGAGCTCCAGCTGCCTATAACTGCAATTGCCCCTGCTCCGGGCTCACCGGGAGGAACCCCCTGGCCAAGGAAATTAACTGCCTGTTGTGTTTTGTGTAGTAGTTTTTAGCTAGACAATTGTTCCAAACCCACATTTTTAATCTAACTTTATGTGAAATACACTCAACTAATACACACAAGCTGGCACCGTATGCATAAAAGTAACGCTTATTTTTCCATTTCATTACATCGTATGTACAGCTGCTCTTCACAGAATGTCATAAAATGTGCTCAGTGCTGTATGTCCACTGTGACTGGCAGAAAAGTAGGATGCCTGTGCTCCTACTGCTCCTGCGGGTTTTTTATTTATGCTGTCTCTTTGTACCCCTGCAATTGTGGAACTACTGAAGCCAATTATTTCTCCCAAGTCTTTCCACAAAACCCATAAACTCTATTAGGCCATTGTGAACAAAAGTCTTAGACAGAAATGCATAGCCTCGCTAAAGCAATTTGGAACTTCACTGTGGAACTTGACTGAACTATCTGTAATAATAATCCATGTGTTTATAAGTTTCTCAAACGACAGTTTCAGACCATGGTAAACAGGAATCCAGCTTAAAAAAAAAATATCAGGATTCATTCTAGATCAGTCACTTTTAAGCCTAAAAACACAGAACTGAATTTAACATTGACTGTTCCACTTGAGTTATGTTAATTTTTTGAGTGTTCAGTAGCCTTGCATTGCCTGTCTTTAATCATGTACCTTTAACTCAACTCTGGAAATGCCCTACTTTCCTGAATCCCCATTTTCTTATATGTCAGTTTCTAGAGTGATGGGAATTCATTTTGGTCCTTGATTACATCAGTCATGTAATGATAGGAGAAATTTGCAGCATTCCATATTACAGGATGGTGTTGGCTGCTCAGGAAATTGTTCATGGTTTTCCCGTCTTTAGAATTTATTTATTTTTTTACGTAAGTTTTGTATTATTTTTTTCCTTCAGAGTTATATTCCTTCTCACTCCCTCTTTCGCTCGTCTTATAAAAAAACTTCATTCTTAACTGTTGACCTGTATATGGGAGCCTCCACTTGGCTATGGAGATCTTAAAGCATTTGAAACTTTTATTATCGAACTCAAAACAAGAAGGGAATTATTTTCATGTATGTTCATGATGTGTTCCTGTGTAAGTATCACGTAATTCCCCATACCTCATTCTGATGAAAGCAAACCAATTTATTTCACCTGGTCCTCACACATTTACCTGAATACAGTCTGTATGCATGTGTCTCTATGTGTACGACAGAGAGGCAAAAAGAATTTGGAGCAAAGAGAATTTATTTTGCTTATTTATTTATTATTTGTTGAGGAATTTAATTTCTTTTCAAAATGGCAAACCTGTATTTTGTTCCTTGGGTACACAGAAAATGAAGTAACTAATTATGCTTCAATATGTTGTTGGGGATAGGATGGCCCTTACTACTTTTGTAAATCTGTTTAGGCAAGTAAACTGAAGATCTTCTTCTTCTTTAGCCTATGGATAACTATTTCCAAATCACTGTGTTTTGTTTCTTTCTGCAGCTATCTGCACAAGAACAAATACCTGGAAGTTATCAACGATGATGCATTTCTGGGAGTGCAGAGTGGACCAACTCTACTGTAAGTAGGAGAAAATGAAGTAGAGAAAGCTTTAAAAATGATACTATTTTAGGTTGCAGTTTCTTTCCAACCATTATTACCAGCAGAGCAGCAGGGATGGGAATGGCACGTTTACAAAAAGAGTATCAGCAACAAAAGCTGTGCTTTAGGGAACTGGTTTAAGAAATGCTTGCATCTTACATTAGAAATACTGTTCCTACCAATTTTCTTCTGAAAGATTCTGTGCTACAACATGTCTTATGACTGTACAATTGTAGTACAATACAAACTAAGGACATGTAAAGGAAATTGAAACAGAGATGAAAAAATAATTTTAGACAGACTAAAGTTACCTCTGGTGCTGTCTTTTCTTCTTTCTCATGTAATTTGGGTTCCAGTCTGATTTTATAGTCCTCCAGAGAACTCTTCACTAAAATTAGGAATCGCAATACAGAATGAAACAAAAAACTTTAAGAACTTTAAGAAGAATCATATTCCCTGACTCAAATCATCTAGCATGTAACATAGTGCATAGGACTTATCATGAGGAGAACTGAAGTGCTGAAGGTGGGATTCCTTCCTCCACTGCAAAACCAGATGCTGCCAGCAGTGCTCACTCCATGTAAGAATCAATTTTACTTTCCACTCTTCAGGAAAACAGTGTATTTGTATAAGAATAATGGTGTATTGTTCACCGTAGAAATCCTAGTAGCTAGCTATAATAACGAAAGGGAAAGGAGTCATGTTGGTTTTGGATTTTTATGTGCAGAGCTTTGATACACACTTTGTTGATGGCCGCTTGGAGGCCTACAGGCTTGAGATAGTAGGTGTTGGGTGGTTATCTGCTAGGGGAGATTGTTTTCTCTTTTAAAGGAGCTGTACCTCCTTTAAATTACTCTTTATTGACTACATGGTGGTTAGATTGGGTGTCTGTGGAGGGGAATTAAGGGAGAACTTAGATTCATTTCACAGGCAGCCAGCTTTCACCCAGCTCGGTTGGCTTTTCACCTGTACTAGCAAGTCCTCCCAGTCTTTTGCAACACAGTTTTGCTCAAGAGTAGCTGCTTGCAAGTAGCTCACTTGGGTTTCGGGGTGGCAATCTTAAATTCACTTTGCTTGGTTGTTCTTGCTAAATCATGATGCAAGAGGTAAAAGGGTTTATCTTTGCTGTGCGTTACTTGATTTTTCATTATTATTTAATCTTTCCCGTGTGGTATGAAATCTCTATGGTGTCATAGGTTGATGACTTTTCTATTGCCTATACTAAGTTAAAAGAATAATTTAGTTTAGTGGTGAAGTGGGCTTTGGCTGCTTCAGTTGTGATGTGGCTGGGCTAGAGTTGGGCTTCAAGGTGATCTCATGAGTTATAATGAAGGTGCAGAAGACATTTTTCTCCCAGAATCTTTCCAACTCCAGAAAATCAGGCTGGCTACAAGTGACATAGCAATCTACAGTAGAAGATGTATTGGTCATAACCACTTTATGCAAAGAAGAGTTGCGTCCCTGCTGTAGAAAGCTGCAATGGACCTTTGATGGCAAGGTCATGTCTGGTTCTCTCTGTCACCTGCATCTCAAGGCAGATGCATTGCAAGGCCTGTGTGCGAACAGCAGCCTGTTTTCTGCTTCAGTCATCTAACTCCTTTGTCTTGTGGGGTGAAGAGGAATATCTGGCTGAAGGCCCACATCATTCCTCCACATCACTCTCTACCACAAGGTACACTGAGTTATTAGCAGAGTCCTTGCAAACAGGGTCTGAGACCAGTTCTGGGGAGTATCAGGTTTTCCTTTCACTGGCTTGAGGGGAGAGAGAAGCACAGACCATTCATGGAGTCATACTTCTGAAGCAGGTACCTTAAATAATTGGACATTGGAGGGGCAGTCCATAATAATCAGTCATTCCCACAGCAAAGTGTGCCAAACCACTTCTGTCACACTGGGGTGACATTTCGTCCGTTTCCTAAAGTCATCCTCACTTTCCCAGTTGGCACCCGGTGTACCACCAGCTACCCCGTTTCGCAGCAGCTCAGAAAGATGGAGTTGGGAAGCACCAATGCAGTCATCCTCACAAGGACATGCAGGCCAGCTCTTCCTCCCCTTCACTCACTGCTTTCGTTTCCCTTCCCTCTGCAAAAAGCTGCTGCAGGACTACACAAGTCGGTAGGGATAACGTTATGTCACAACCTCTCCCCTCAAGTCAAGTCTGGCAGCACTGGCGGTCAGCTGGTGGGCCACCCCACCCAACGCTTCTCTCCAGAGGGTCTGTAAAAGGAGGAAAGTAGTCCAGGCCTCTTCATTTGAAGTTGCAAAGTCCTTGGGATGCAGATGTGTATGAGAAGAATAGGTACAGGCAGTAACATGCTGCACTGTCCCTCAAGATTCTTGTCAAGGACTAACGTGCCTATTTTTTTTTCTTATCACTGAATCACCTGAGGGATAAGCCTCAGTTGTGCCACGAGTGGCCAGATCCTGAGACAGCAGTGAGAAGGTAGTATTTTCTGACCAGGTCCTGAAAGTTATACATCCTGGATAAGAAAAGCACAGTCAAGGCCCTGGTCCAGCATCAGGAGGAGAACTGGCCATCTAGGCAGAGTAAAAGAGGGTGTTCTGGAAGCAGAAGGCAACAGATCAGGAGGTAAACCTGAAAAAGCTCACAAAGGGGCTGTTAAACCTCCTGCTCAGGGAGCCTTTGTGGTGGCTGTTGATCCTCTTCCTCCTCGCTAGTTGGATTGCCTTCATTTCCACTGTTTCTGCGTTCAGGAGGGCTCAGGCCACCCACCTCTGAACTAAGATGCTCATTGTTGAACTGCGACAGAGGCTGTGTGGGTGCTGAGTAAGCCTTTTCCATTAGTATTCAGCTAGTAAGACCTTTTTCTTAATACTGCACATGGCACCAGGGAAGCCCTTTTTCATTTTGTTCCTGGCCAGAAAGACACCTTTCAGTTGACGTAACTTTACCTGGACACTGTATTTCCATTATGATACCACTTTGTCACAATGAATACACAGTCTCAGAGCAAGGTACACTCTCCTGTTATGTTTGGGGTCTTGTACGGCTCATTGCACGTCTTCCCTCTGAGGCTACAGGTTGCACAATGGGTTGAAAGGCTCCTTCCAAGGGATGGCAGAAGACAAAACACTTGGGATCTTAAGTCTAAGGGAGGTGAGAACTTGCAGCAGGACAGATTTTGACTCTTGGAGTTACTGTGGGTATTTAAAGCACCAGTGTTGTTGTTATACTCTACAGATGAACAAGTAATGACATGCTGCAAAGGGCTGTGAGGTAATCATACGCTATAATAAAGTTGCCAGGTAAGCTCACGCTGCAAGGGCTATCTCTGACGTGTGTGAGCTATACGAAACCTCTTGGTTTAGGGGCTAGAGATGACCTCCTAGGACATGCATATATAACTGTAAAGAACTTCCTTCTCACTCTGTGTTTTCAAGATTTCTGAATGACTTGGAAGTTTTTCTAATCTTCTATAATTATTGTTCTAGCCCAGCTATATATATCCTTGATGTCAGGACATATTTTACATTTTGTGGTGGGTTGACCCTGGCTGGATGCCAGGTGCCCACCAAAGCTGCTCTATCACTCCCCTTCCTCATCTGGACAGGGGAGAGAGAATATAAGGACAGGGAGAGATCACTCACCAATTACTGTCACAGGCAAAACAGACTTGACTTGGGGAAAATTAATTTATTACCAGAGTAGGGTAATGAGAAATGAAACTAAATCTTAAAACACCTTCCCACCACCTCTCCCTTCATCCTGGGCTCAACTTGACTCCCAATTTTCTCTACCTCCTCCCCTGCAGCAGCACAGGGGGACGGGGAATGGGGGTTGGGGTCAGTCCCTCACACGTTGTCTCTGCCGCTCCTTCCTCCTCAGGGGCAGGACAGCTCACACTCTGCCCCCGCTCCAGTCTGGGGTCCCCCCCATGGGAGACAGTTCTCCAAGAAATTCTCCAACATGAGTCCTTCCCACAGGCTGCAGTTCTTCACAAACTGCTCCAGCGTGGGTCCCTTCCACAGGGTCACAAGCCCTGCCAGCAAACCTGCTCCGGCCTGGGCTCCTCTCTCCACGGGCTACAGGCCCTGCCAGGAGCCTGCTCCAGCGCGGGCTT